>JAJJWW010012105.1:0-343790 GCA_023531295.1 Papaver armeniacum
GTGTTTAGTTATCCAGAACATTCCTATACTATACCTAGCATCCTCGACATTTATTTATGTAGTTTTAATTTAACCCTTGCGTGGAAGTTTATTATACGTGCATGCGGAACTAGCTCACGGCATGGTCTCTGTTCTTTGTTATTGTATGGGGTATTAGAAATGAAAGTTAGTGGTTGTCTAATATATTAATTTCGTGCTTCTTTTGAAATAGATCTAAAGCAAAGGAAGCCAAAGCAAAGGAGGCTAACAAAGGAAAAGCTAAAGCTGTTGCGACTAAGAAAAAAAGGAAGGATGGTCTTGATACTCCTCAGTCTCTGCCTCCTCGAGGGAATAACAAAAAGCGTTTGGGTTTTGAGACAAGAGGGGATATTTGGGATAGTGGTCGTGATCGTAGTATTCTTGCAATCCGTGAACCTATTGCATCTGTTGATGAGGAAGATGAGGAAGATGAGGAAGATGAGCAAGATGAAGAGGAAAGTGAGGAGGAAGACAATGAGATTGATCCAACTCAATTAGCAAACCAAAGCCAAGGAGTAGTTGAACAAGGTGGTCCAAGTCAACAACCCACACAAGGCAAGGCGAAAGGCAAAGGCAAAGGCAAAGGCAAAGGCAAAGTAAAAGTTAAAGGTTCGCACCTTCCTCATGTTGATGACATGATACCCGACCTTGAACGTGGTAAAATTTGGGGCACAACTTCTTTTGATCAGCGGGTTCTATTTGGCTACAAGCACTCATGGGCTCGTACTATATATCAGACCTATGTAAGAATTTTATCTCGTGCATATGTACTGTATTTATGCAAAATCTCTTAAGATCTCTTAATCGTATTATCTCTTAATTGTAGGATCATAAGAAGGCTGTGCGTGTTTGCCGAAACCAAGCCGCGACCGATTGGGATTTGTCTCTAGAGCATGATGATGTCCAAGCAATAGTAAAGGAATCGGGTCTATATCCTTTGGTTGAAAATTATGTGAAGCCGGATATTGTCACGATCAATTGCTTCGCCGAAAGGTATCATGGTGAAACCGATACCATGCACTTCCCATTTGGAGAGATGACCTTGATCCCAGATGATGCTCGGGAACATTCTAGGCTTGGATATTACCAAAGCAAATCAATTGCGAGTAACGAGGTGACCTTGAGCTAGAATGGACGAAGTTGCACGAGCTTACTAACAAGTTGTTTGGTTGGGACTACAAAGAGTCTGTGGAAAGCTTCTATGTATCTAAGGTTAGTAGGACAAAGACATTCAAACTGACCCTGCTTAAGAAGAAGTTTGAAAACACAAAGAAAAGAAGTGTGCAGGATGGATGGGACCCCGCACAGATTCGTTATACAGCCGCTGCGTACCTGTTATACATCTTGGGCACTCGGGTATTCCCTGACACTAGTATCAACAGGGTTAGTACAAACTTCCTTCAGTACTTGGATCCATTGGACGAGGTCTTTACCTATTCATGGGGCACCGTGGCAATGGCACATTTGATGGCGGAGATGAGAAGGGCCTTTAAGGCGGTTACAAACCAATTCGTTGGGAATTTCACTCTACTCCAGGTACTTTTGTTTTTAAACTTATGTTGTTATTTATATTGTTCACGTGTATCCTTATTATGTATTTAGAAACAAAATTTACTGACTTTTATATGTATCATTTCAAATTTGTATAGGTGTGGTCTTATGAACATTTCCCAACATTGTTCAAGGACCACCCCTTCTTGAAGTTTAATCCCGTTGTTGACCCCCAGGAGCCTAGAGCAAAGAAATACGAGTTCAACGCCCATCCGAAGCCCGGTAACAATGGTTGACTGATAGAAATGAGATTGGCTCTTGACGCGATGACTACCAAGGATGTTGTGTTCGACCCCTACAAGGAGGCTAGAGATAACCGTCAATACACTTGGTTTTATAACGTTGCATTATACCAAGGTCCTTTGCTCCACCCAAAGGGATACGTTATGGCTGATCCTCAACGTGTGATGCGGCAAATTGGATTCAAGCAATTACCTAGTATCATGACAGCCTCTACTGAAAGGTACCTTCTTGATTATTCTCGTTGCATGTCAACTTCCACAAGGTTGAGGGTAGAGTATGATCCAACTCCTGAACCAACACACTGGAGGGATAGGGAACCACGTCGTTTGGTAGATACTACTAATTGGGAGGTTGCGAACAACGGTGATGAAGCTGACCCAACCTACATTCGTGATTATTTGGAATGGTCACATCCACTTGTTGTGCGGCCTGAAGATGTCCAAGTTCCACCCCAGAAAAACCCTCCCGTTCCAACTCCTATAGCGGCACCACCTACGACGAGCCAACTTAATAAGACCGTTGGATTGCTATTAAGTATTGTTAATTGCTTACTCGTTTAATGTACACAAAATTTTATATTAGCATATATATACTAATTATGTGTTGTATGTATGAAACTAGCGGCGTCGGCTTGGCAAGTTGAAGAAGATGTTAGGTTGCAAGTACTCGGGAGGAGAGGTGTTATCCCTTGAAGAGATGAAGGAAGTCGTGGAAAAGCTTGATAAAATTGAAGAAAACGACCGTAGTGCAAGAGATTTGTTAGGGGAAACGAGGAATAGAGTGGCCCAAAAGAAGCAAAGGACCGAGTGATTAGCTCTTCAGTTGTGTTTCTTTCATTTGGATGGTGGTTGTTACATCTTGAGCAATTTCTAACTTGTTTTCGTTTGTAACTCATGGTTTACTCTTTAGTAGTTTGGTTTGCTTTTGGTTTATGATTCGTGGGTTTTGAACATTTAAGCACGATCCAGTTTGTTTTGTTAGGTTGAACATGTTTAAATTTAAATTTGTAGTGAATTGTTATATTTGCAAGTTTTATTTACAAAACTTTCCGGCATGGAAAAGGTTACTAGGATGCCGGTACATGTTCCGGCATGAAATATTATAACGATTCTATGTTAGGTCCCTTTGTCTTTGGTTGTTCTACAAAACCATACTGGAATAGGAAGATTAAAAATTCCATGTTCTTGTATAGATATAGGTAGGTACCGGCATGAAAGCATTATCTAAATTCATGCCGGTTATAAATACCGGCGTGGATGCGCTATCTAGATTTATGTCGGAATTGTATTTTTTTTAAAAATTCATTTTGGTTACAAAAACGGCACTTTAATCTTGATTGATTGGATGCTGGAACTCTGCTGTGATAGTTCTTCACGAATGCTTTCTTAATTCATTCCTAAGTAATCTATTACATTGGATTAAAAAATTAAATTAAAACATACTAAACGACATGGAATGGATTAAATTTGGTTATAGAGGATCTCATAATCTATTTCCATCCCTTTTCAACAATTGCGGAGCCTTTGAATCTTTCGCGTATATCTTCGAAGACATCGTCTGGAATCTCGGTGTCGAGGATAATCTTAATTCTTTCATCTTCTCTTTCAACATATTCCTTTCCCTTCATATAGCATCCATCAATAGACTTGCATTGGCCCTTGTGGTTTTCTCTTGACTCTGCTAGTTCAACAGCTTTGTCAAACCATTGAAATTCATCGCACTTTGGGTAATTCAAACACCTTAGAAACATTCTTCCATTTTCAGCATCATCAGTTTTTGCAATCCAAAACCGGCGTATCCCATCAAAGCTTCTACACTTTGAATAAATAAAAGGACAGTCCATGGCTAGATGAGACGGTGACTTGCAAATTTGACACGTGCAATGATGATTCTGTAAGAGAAGATTATATTAGTTATGCGTCATAGTAGTGAAGATTTTAAGTGTCCATATATTGTTAGTAATGTTCAATCTACTTACTTTGCAAATAGAGCTTGATGATGAATCTCCCATCGTTTGTGAAGCTTGAACCGTGCTTGATTGATCTATTTTTTGAGGCTTGCTTTCTTGAGAGAAGGATTTTTGTTATTTGGTGGTTGCTTTGTTTAGATTTTTCCAAAGGAATTGGGGGTATTATATAGAAATGAAGCACCAATGGTCATATTTTTCAAAAAACTAGCCGTGTTTTTTTTAAAATTCACCAGTACCGGCATGGTCGCAATTATACATTTAACGCCGGTATGGTGTGCCGGCGTTAAACTATGTTGTTAAACCATGCCGGTAATGGTTACATATTTGGCATAATCTCTGTGAAGAAATTCACTTGTTTAGGCATAAACATTTAACCGTATTTCATAGGAACGTTGTGGCATCCTATGTCACATTAACTTGAATCTTAGGTAGTTTGGGTGATTTCAAAAATACTAGCCGTTGAGGTTTTTATCTATATAAAGAGAGCCAATACTTGGACCCAAAAGCCCAAAACTCGTGTGTTTTTATATATATCCTTGAGACTCTTAACTTAGGAAAACCCTAAACCCTAGAAAAATCATCTATAAATAGCTTAGTATAGTACCTAATCCCACATACAACAAATGGCATCGTTTGACTCCGAGGAAGATTTAGCAATCACCCAAGCATGGTACGCCGAAACTCGTACTTCAACTATAGATAACAACACGTGGGATTCCATGTGGTTGAATATTTTTAACAAGTTTATTCACGATTACGGTAACCCGAAAGGAAGAACTGCTCAAAAAATCGAGCAACGACACGACATCATCTTAAATGCGGTGGTTGAGTATCTAAAAATGAAACACCGGATCGACCACGCTACCCACAATAGATTGTCCCCTCAACAACTCGTAAGTATCCTTATGATTAATTCGACACAATCTATTCTTTTTCAATTTTTATGTAACAAACAAAGTTTGTGTGTTGTTTTTGTAGCATGAAGCCGTGAAAACGCGTTACTTGCAAGAAAAGGGAGAAGCATTCATGTTTGAAGCCAACGTGAACCATATTATAACCAAAGTCACGGAGTACCACCAGTTGGGTGGATCGGAGACGGATTCTTCTTAAGAAGATTGATAGTTTAGTGGTATTTGCTTAGGTTTTTCGGGTATTTGGTTAGATTTTTAGGGTATTCGGTTTGGTATTTCGTAAGGTTTTGTGGGTACATCTCTATGTAAACCCTCACGAGACTATAACTCGTCCACTTGGGTCACCAAGTGGTTTAAAGGCTTGATGCACGTGCTAAGTGCATTCGTGCTTCCTGCGACAAGGATTACATTTGAAATAAATTATAGTTCCGGCCTATTTTATTTTGTTAACATAATACAATACCATCAGAATCCCGGCATAGATATTGTATATTTTGCCATGCCGGAACCAAGTGTTACAATACTGTCTACAATAATCCATGTTCCGTTGTTGCATAGATAAACTTTAGTGTGCCGGAAACAATTTCCGGCATGGTCGTACTTCCTACATTCAATGCCGGAAAATTACATTCAATGCCTAAGGGCTATTTTTTTAAACCATAGACCAGTAAAGAGCATTGCCGGCGTGGGATCTAAGTTACTGACAATGCCGGGATGATAAAGTGGAAAAGAGCCGTTATGTCCTCATCTATTTAAAGGAATGGATACACCCATTGCACTTGATACCTAAAAAAAAAAAAAAAACAACGTTAGCTCCAAGAAATCTCTCTGATGGATTGTCAATCACCAACTACCAAGTTCATCAATTCCCTCGAAAAAGAAAAACGTATGAGGAACATATTGTGCATTGCGATAGGAAATCAATCATCAACCACCACCAACTCAGTTGCCACAATACTAGAAAAACTAAGAAGGACAGAAGAAACCACCAAGTCAATTGCCGCAATGGAAGAAGAGATAATTAAGAGGAAAAGAGAAGAAAAAGAGGAAGCAAAGCTTGAACATTATCGTCAAAAACTAGCTAAGATTGAAGTGGTGGTTGAGGAAGCGGATGAAAGTCAAAGCAAGCTAAGATAGAAGCGGATGTTGAGGAAGAAACCCAGTGGATTAAAAACTACTACATAGTATCGGATTTGCCGGAAGAATGCAGTGATCTTGTTGTACGCAATCGAACAACTGCACTCATCAAATTATGTCGTAAATACAACGAGTTTCTTGCAAGATATAGAGGGAATAGGTATGAAGCTCAGGAAGCATATTTCAAGTGGTTCAAAGAGCCTTTTAGGCATTTTGAAATCGCTTTGTTTCTTGAATCTCGTTCCTAGAACTGATGTTAGTTGCAATTGGCTTGAGATGTTTCATTTTATGTGTTACGTTGTTTATGTGTTTAATGTTTTTTAGTTTATTTCCTTACTATTAATATGAAGGCCATTTTGGGTCGGTTTGTTTGCTTAAAACCTTGTGGCGGCTCATTAACATAATACAATACCGTCACAATTGAGTGTCAAGTTAGTGTTCCAGCGTTAAATGTAGCATGTATGTGGTGCCGCAATTCTGAGGCTTGTTACCTTTTATAATTAAAAAAGGAAACAACTAACTCTAACTCCTTATTCTTCTCCATTGTAACTGTCGCACCAATTATCCCCCATTTTAACCGCCACAAACTTCCTCATTCCATTTATTTGGTTCTTTATTTGACGGTTACAAACTCCATTACTACATAAAATGGAAACGGTTTCATCTCTCTATTTTTTTGTTTTCACTTAGCAATTCCAAGAGAACTTGTAGAACCCCTAAACTCCATTATCTGGTTTGATCTTCCAAACCAAACTCATTCAATTCTTCAAACCCCAAGAAGAATGGGTCCTAGCAAACCTCCTGAAAAACCAAAACCTAATCCTCGTGGTAAATGGAAATCAAAAGCGTCTATTGAACAAGACATAAGTGATGATGAGGAAATAACATAGATGATGAGGTAAGTGATGTCTATGTTTATTGAAGCATTCTTAGTGAAATTATAGTGAAATTGAAATTGAATTGAACTTTATCCCCCTTTTATTGCATGCAAGTTATTAGAAAAACCATGAAAAATCGTAATGTTCACTAGCCATGCCGGTATTGTTTACCCTAGTTTGTTAAATCTCTGTAGATAATTATCTTAATACCTTCATGGGATTTCATTTACATACGATGCCGGAACTGGTTAACCGGCATGGAACTCATTTAGTATACAATGCCGGGATAAGTGCCGGCATACTCGTTATGTTCATCGACCATGTCGGTATTTATTTCCTTATTTTTTAAAATCTCTGTAGACAATTCTCTTTATACCGGCATGGTATTTCATTTACAAAAGATGCCGGAACTGATAAACCGACGTAAAACTCATTTAGTATACAATGCCGGGATTAGTGATGGCATACTCGTTATGTTCATTTACCATGACGGAAATCTGTTTCCTTATTTTTTTAAAACTCATTTTGTTGGTAGGTCAAAAGCTCCAAAAATGAAGAAAGGAAAGGGAAAAGTTGTTGATGAAGAAAAACCTAAGTCTTCTCGATGTCGATGTAGTAGATATGATCGAGGAACATCGTAAGCTCACGATCAGGACAATCCCAGGAGGAGGGAGACGCAAGCAGCGATGATGCTGCTCAGTGGGAGAATTATGTACCTCCTGATGCAGCAAGTGGCTCATCCTCACATGGCTTAGGACAACCTGGAGTTGAAGACGATGACAAAGATGAAAAGAAGCCACCAAAGCACCTCCCAAAACTATATGACATGATTCCAGAATGCAGTGATGGCAAACACTGGGGTCAGTCGAGAGATCCCAAACTCTTATTTAACTACAAGGACTCTTGGGCTCGTTGGATCTATTCAACTTATGTAAGACGTTTGCATCTTGTTATTATATTGTTTATATATGATCAGGTGAATTGAAGTTTGTTTGGTGTGTTTTTATATGACCATAAGAAAGCCTTCCGTGTTTGCCGCCATCAACAAATAGATACATGGGATTTGGAAGGGGAGTATCTGGAGGTTCAAGCGGCAGTAAGAGCATCTGGGTTTTATCCCACAGTAGAATACTATGTGGCCACTGATCAAGTGACGGCAAATTGCTTCTTGGAGAGGTTTTATGCTTCGACTGATACCATGCATTTTCCTTTTGGCGAGATGACCATTATCCCTGAAGATGTCCAAAGAATATTGGGTTTAGAGATCCGAGGAAAAGCCGTTAACAAAGATGACGACGGTAAGAGCCTAGAATGGTCCAAGATATATGATCTGACTAAAAGGTTGTTTGGTTGGGATGAGGAAATGACAAAAGAAAATATGTACGTGAAAAAGAATACCATGACAAAGACTATTAAAGTCGTTAAGCTCAAACAGTTGTTTGAGAATACGATGGGCAAGGAATTGAATGCCAAACAAATTCAGCAAACTAGCGCTGCTTATCTGTTGTTCCTCTTGGGCATCGCAATATTCCCTGACTCTAATGGTAACTTGATGCATATGAACAACTTACAATACTTGGATCCCTTGGAGGAGGTTCATGAGTACTCATGGGGCACTGCTTTCTTGGCACATTTTTTGGCGGAGATGCGTAGATCTTCTAAGGCGACTTGCCGTCAATTTAATGGGAATTTCACTGTATTACAGGTAATGTGAACTAGTTATTTTGTTTTCCAATTAGTTCTTTTCTTATACATACATTTCATTGGAACGATCTTTCATTTGCGTAGGTGTGGGCTTATGAACACTTCCCAACATTGTTCAATGAGTACAAATATTTGGAGTCGTCAACATATGGTTTGGATCCACGGACTCCTATAGCCAAGAAATACGTTTTCGACAATAAACCGAAGCCCAATAACGTAACTCCTATTTACTCACCATGAGGGAGGCTTTGGACTCTATCGCTGTCCAAGATGTTGTGTTTGACCCATATAAGAACGAAAGAGGAGTTCACTTTCCAAGGCATGACAATGTAGCGTTTTACAACGGACCATTGTTTCATCCAAAAGGATTTGTTATGCATAACCCTCTCCGTGTGATGCGCCAACTTGGGTACAAACAGAATACACTTAAGGGTGAATCTGATGCCTAATTCTCTCATGTCTTACCTCAATGTGTATCAGGTGAACAACATACGCTGGTAGTTTACAAACCAACTCCTGTAGTTGCACATGGGAATGAAAGGGAAGAACAACAACTGGACAGGGCTGGTTGGGAATTTACGAAAAAGTTTATGAGTCGGATCCAAGCTTCCTCAGAGGTCATTGGAGGTACTCACATCCTTATATTGTACGCCCGAACAAAGAAACAGTGCCTCCGCAAGCAGAAACTCTTGAAGAACCTACTGTACTCGTACTTCAAAAGACTCTCCTTTTGTTGGTACGTAATTCTGGTTCACTTCCTATCATTTGAATGTATACCTATAAACTTATAAAAGATAACGTACTAATGGAAATATATAACAACATCTTTCGCGGCTAGGAAAATTGGGAAACTGGTTTAAATGCAAGATCAAGAAAGGAGAGGTGCTGACCCCGGAAGAAATGAAGACAGTTGATGAGAAGATAGACAAAATTGAAGATCCAAATGCAAATGACTTGTGGACTCCAAAGAAAAAGAGGGTTCACAAGAAGCCAAGGACCGAGTGATCTAAGATGTTTGTTAATATTTCTTTTATAGTATTTGATATGTCTTTGAACAATCTACTGTCGGTTTATGTTTATGTGTGTGTCTTGCTAAACTTTGAAATTTTTGTTTCATTTGTTTTCGGTTTGGAACATCTTAACTTTACATATGGTTTGTTAAACAATCTAGTCTTTGCTTATGTTATTTTATGTGTCTTGCTAAATTTTTGAGATGTTGATTTCATTTGTTTTTGGCTTAGAACATACTATATTGGTGAATCTATATGAAACATTGTGTTTTTCTTTTTCAAAACCGGCATGGTCGAAATTGTAACATCCATGCCGGAAATCTGTTTTCTTTCAAGAATAAAGAAATTTAGAATTCCGTCATTGATACAATTTTGAATGTAGTGTCGGTACTCTATATTTCCCTTACGAATAATTTATCTTTTTACAGTTCCGGCATTGTCGTGAAGTTATTTTTAATGCCGGAACTTAAACTAATATCTCTGTGCACTTTTGATTATTTGAGGCATAAAAGAGAAAAGTATTTCTATGCTTAGGTAAAAGTTTCGCATTGCAAAGCTTGAATTAAATCATGCCGACACGTACATAGCATATGGTTTAATGATTACAATTGAAACTTCCAAAAATAAACAAAAGGTTGCGTATGTCGGAACCACATATATCCAAATTACTCATCATTGCTTCCACACGTATGAAGTTGCCTCTCCTCCTCTTCAAGAGGTTTCTTTGATAAGGCCAACGCATCCCAAAATTGGTGATTCTCCTCATACAATGCATCCATCCTTTCCGGATATTTAGATCTAGGTCCTTGTTTTTAACCATCCCACAAATAGGTGGCAATGGACAATTGTCCTTGAGTTTTGGAATAACGAAATGATTGCCGTTCACGAACTCCAAAACAACTCTTCTCTTCTTAAGGGATCCCTCGCATTTTTGCCACTTTGGTGTAAATGTTACTTCTAAGGTGGGCGTAAAATAATGAACAACACATATAAATGTATCCACCACTAGATGCCCACAAAGCGGCATGCTCATCCAATATTCAGAAGGAAGAAACTTCATCTCTTGCTCGGGCCCTAATACTCGAGCATACATATCATCAAACCTCTCGCCTTCACCAAGAAATTGCTCATAAAAGCTCATCTTGTTCACAAGTTGTTCGGCCATCCTCGTTCTAGCATATTTGCATGGTGTCATACCTCTACTAACCGCCGTGTCAAAGATTCCTAATTGTTCGGTCACAGCATGATAGCCACAATTTCCATCACCATCGACATCATCCGTATACACAATAAACTCACGAATAGTCTCAGGAAGTTGGTCTATGTAAGACTCTATCTTCGTATGGTAGTGTCTATAAGTCCTACCCGTTTGCGAATCCTTATACATCGTCATATTACCAACTTTTAGATTAATTATATCCAAACCATCCTCTGCAATCTCTACACTCCAAATGTCTTCGGTATGTGACGGGAGATTATACTTCCTTGGCCTACCCCTACCCCTTTTCTTTGGAACTTCCGATACATCGACTATGGGTGTGGCTTCGGAATGCTCACCTTGTTGTTCTTGGTAGCTCAATGTTGGTACTTTTGTTGGCCTACCCCTTTTCTTTGGAACCTCCGATACATCGACTATGGGTGTGGCTTCGGAATGCTCACCTTGTTGTTCTTGGTAGCTCAATGTTGGTACCTTTGGCGGCCTACCCCTTTTCTTTGGAACCTCCGATACATCGACTATGGGTGTGGCTTCGGAATGCTCACCTTGTTGTTCTTGGTAGCTCAATGTTGGTACCTTTGGTGGCCTACCCCTTTTCTTTGGAACCTCCGATACATCGAATATGGGTGTGGCTTCGGAATGCTCAACTTGTTGTTCTTGCAAGCTTGACGTTGGTACCTTCGGTGGCCTCCCCCTTTTCTTTGGAACCTCCGATCCATCGGTTTTTGGTGTGCATATGGAAACCGTCGCTTGTTGTTGACCTGTTAACGGTTCCTTCCTCGATCTACCCCTTTTAGTTGGAACCGGCGCTTCCGCGAATCGAAGTTCCGAAATCTCACTTGCGGATAGATCTCATATCTTGGTTGCCGCGAGTTCTTCTTCACGTCGAGTCATTTCTTTGAATTCTTTCCTTTGTTTTCTCCTTGAAACTTTAGTTTGTGGTCTACCTATCGGATCTCCCTTTCCTGGCTCTTCACTTGGTTTGATCCATGGGCGAGTAATTAGCCTAAGTTGGCTCAACAATACTTGTCGGCTAGCCGAGTTGCCACGTGAGTAAGCTTCGTATAATTCCTTTGCTTCATTTGTATCCCATGGTGATTGTCCGGGAGCTTTCGTAGGGGGCGGGTCAAAAGATAGTTGCCTCCAAAACAGATCAATAACCTCAATAGGTATAACTTCATTGTACTTCACAAGCATATGACGACACGGAAGCCCCAATGAAGACATGTCCGGACAAATACACACATCACCTGGTTTTCCATAATTTTTCTCATATGCCATTTCTCTCATCCTATGTTTTATTGCCCAATGAGAGACGTTGAACTCTATTCCTTGGAGCAACTTAGTATATTGAAGAAATTGAGTCATCCTTTCCATTGAGCTTTTCTCAAAAGCCTTCTTGATCCTATCGATATTAGCCTTAAAGTATTGCTCCATTGCCTCGGTGACCGTAACCACGTTGCCTTGCCAGGACTGGATGAGATCTTTAAATCTACCATGAGCGGATTCCGCTGCACTAGTTGCTTCAGTTTTGAAGTGCCTATACCGGTTTGTCCATGCACGCACAAATTTTTCCTTGTACTTATCCAACAATTTATCCCGACAATATGAGACGGCGCTTGGATACACTTCGTTATATTTAGCACTAAACATATTCAATCTCTTTTCATATATATCCCGGTGAAGAGACCAATAAACTTTATCCCAATCCTTTAGAAATTCCAACCACTTTTTATGATTTTCATCGTGTTCTTTGTCCACTCGCTCTTTAATCTTTCCTCTTTCATCTTCTTCTTTTTTCAGGTGATAGTTTATTCTTGCGAACATCTTCCTCTAGTTGAGCAATCGTTCTCTTCTTAATATCCGCCTTAGAGGGTTCAAACAAAGCATGACAATGTTTTGTCACATTTTGACCTATATGATACGTACATAGGAAATTTTGTGCATCCGAAAATACATCAGATATAGCACCCATTAGTGCGTCATCTTGATCGGTTACGATGACCCTCGGAAATTGATTTTAAAGGGAACAATAATTTCAATTGTCGTAATGCCCAATGATAATTGTAATCCCTCTCGTTTTCCATTAAACACCAAGCCAATGTGAATGTTACCTTGTCCGATGTTTGCCCCACGATGTTGAACAACGACATGTTGTATTTGTTTATCTTGTAGGTGCAATCCATCATAAGAACACCACAACATGTATGAGCCAATTGTGAAAGCAAATGATGCGCAATGAATATTTGAAGGGGCTTTTCGTCCGGTCCTCTTTTAATGATACACGTGTAGTTGTGATCCTAAACTATCTTCTCAAATTCTTGCATACCGCTCCTCCCTTCCCATTCCACCATTCTAATGGTTGCTTGTGCGCTATAAATTGTACTTAGAGAAGAAACGTTCTGATTATCCATTTCCTTAAAGGTTCTGAGAATCACTCTTGGTTTGATACATTCTTTGGTCATTATCTTTACATCCTCGAATTCACGAGGTTTTGGCTTCGCAACTATGGAGTGACCATTAAAATATTTCGGATCCGAATGGTTATGTTGGCCAAACCACACCGTACAATCCCATTCCTTTTATTTGTCTCTTAAATAGAATACAAGCTTAAAGGGGCAATTATCCTTCCTCGTATGAGTCTTGTATACCCTATTAGTCTTTTTTTCATATATATAATCCTTTCTCTTATGGCTATTCTTCGCCTTGTATTCACCACTTCTCTCGCAAACCATCTCAAAACGCCTATTTGAACCTTGGGTATTCCTCACCAACACACACTTGTTCTTAAGAGCCGTCTATTTTGCCCAAGCAATTGCTTCCGCTGGAGATTTAATTCCCTAAATTAGGACAACAATGAAAGATTATAAGGTTCATTACAAGCAATCCCCAGATAACGTTCTAAAAACTAGGTGAAAAGTATTATTTGGTAACATACCGGAGGCATCTTATAGTATTCGGACGTATCCGGACCAAGCGGTTTGGAATTTGTTGGATCAATGTATGTCACAATCTAAGGAATAAATGAAAAGAAAATTGAATCAGTTCAAAAAAAAAAAAACTACCATGCCGGGTGATAGGTGTAGAATACACCGTATTTAATATCTAGTATTTATGCTTTCTTTGCGAGTTTTCTTGTAAATTATGTATCTTATGTGTGCTTTTGAGTTTATTAGGTGCAATGGAGTCATTTGGAGCAAAAAGACCAATTTGAACTCGTTCAAATACAAGATTTCTACTTTTCATTGTGTAGAGGACGAGAAGATGAAGACAATGCCGAAAGAACGGAGTCATTCTGAGTTCGTATGAAGAAGTTACGAGCAAAAGGACTTGGAAGACCAAAAGGGCACAATGGTCATTTTGTAGGGCCACTACTATTGACATCTCCTTGGTTGTTAAGGGGCATCCATTTTGTTAAGGGACTGCCATTTTCAAAGGAACTGCTAAGGGGAGTCAGGAATTTTACTTGGGGGAAACCGTAATTTAAATAGTACTAAAGGGCACCAGCCATTTTATTATGGGCACCTTTATCTTCATATTTCACCAGAGGAGGCCGACGGAGGTTTGGTTTCCGAGAACCATTGCTACGGAAGATGATGGTTTTGGCTTGCTGCCATTACTGTGATGATGGAGCAGGACAATGGAGAACTCGATGATGATGATGCTGTCAGTAGAGATGGAGCTCAGAGATAGGGCTGTTGCAATCGGTGATGCCATGGTAATTCATGGTTGCTGGTAGAATGGAAGTTAACAAATCGATGGTGCTGCTGCCATTGAATAGCAGCAATCGTGAGTGATGATGAACACAGAGAAGCTCGTGATGATCACGTTGGTGCTGTGAATAAATGAGTGAGTAGTTGCTGCCATTGGTAGTGATAAGAAGGATGACAGGTTACGAAGAAAATAGATGGTTGTTATTCGCGTTTGGTTAGCTTCCATGGATGATCGATGGATGCTGATGATCCTGTCAGAGATAGAGAACTCAACAGTGGCTGCTACCATTATCGATGATGCCAGAGATGTTATGAAGGGTTGAGAAGAGCTCGGGAAATATCATAGAAGGTTTGGGTTGAGTTTGGGGCAGAGAGTAAGCTCGAGCAGTTCACGGCCAATGCTCGATGTTGTCGAACCAAGTGTACATGCCATGAGACTCGTGGGATTTGTTGGGTACGTAATATAGGAGGTGGACGGAGATACTCAAACACGTACGAGTTGAGCTACAGATTGATGGAGCTGTTCATGAAAGTTGGTAGGAAAACAGAAAGCCATTTGTGAAGTATCGGTGGTAGAAGATGCTCAGATGTGAGAGAAGATGAGCTTGGCAGTGATGATGGAATTTCGGTGATTGGTTAATGAGGAAGCGAGGAAGTTAAGGGAGATGCTGCTACCATTGGAGGTCGATTTATAAGAAGTTGTTGTTGGAGCTTGAATATTATCGGTGATGAATGAAGGTTTGATGGCAGTGACGATAAAAGATGGAGCTGGAGCTTACACAAATCATGGAGCACTGTTTGTTGCCACTAATAACGATGGAGCATTGAGATGGAGCTTGAGCATGAGGTACACAGAACCAATGTGAATGAGACTCCGTGCAGTGCCGAGAAGAAAAGAGATTGTCACGTTTAGGAGACCTGGTCGAGAAACCAGCTGTAGTATTGGGTTGCTGCCATTATCGGCAATAGATGATGGACCGTGGATGCGTACAAGGGTTGTTTGGCAGTGCTATTCGATGTTTTCTACACCGACAAGGAAAGGAAGAATGGGTTGATTTACTGGACCGAGAATTCAGTCGAGGAAGATAAGTTTGTTGTCGATGGAGTTTGAGAGTTATCGGAACAAATCGAGTGGAGAATTATTCTCATGCGTAAAAGTTAAAAAGGGGAATTTGGTACAACTGCATACGTCGAATTGGATGCACAGGCAGTGTTAAGAGGAGACACATCCACTAATGCTGGCCCCACGAATCATACAACCAATCAGGCACCGTATTCACTTTATTAAGATGGCCCGGGGAACAAGGAATCATTAGCACTTAATTTATAAAGCATAAAACTCTCATTACCCGACTTGGCTTCCTTATCAGATTAGGAATTTTCGGTCGCTGGAGTTTGGCGGAAGCCTATATAAGGCTTTGTTTTGAGAAGAAAAGGAGACAACTTGGGTAGAGAGAAAAATACACAAAAATATGGAGGAATATCTTTTGATTATTTTTTGCCTCTACTTTGTTTTCTAGGGTTTAGAACCATGAAGTCTTTTCTCTTTCTTCTTGTTATGAAATCCATGACCAATATCTTCTTATCCTTGATTTGATTTGTTTGCTTTGCTTTATTTGCTTTTATTTAGTTTATTATATAAAAATCACAAAACTACCGGTGTTATTTATAGGGAACCGAAACAATTTGACAACCTAGACCTCTCGTGGATCGATCCTTTCTTGCCCTTGCTATATTTCTATTTTGAGTAGTAAGAAAGTAAAATAGTGTAAATTATATTTGTGTCAGACAGTCGCGACTTCATGTGCCATGGTGCCGTCGTGTGTGCCAACGATGTAAACGGTACCGTGCTTTATTAGTCAAATTTAGGCCTACCACGGCACAACACACGAATGATCGTGCTAGCACACGTGCTATAAACAATTTGAAATCACTTAATGTATACATTAAGTCGGACATTGAATAATTTGAAATTATTTCAAGTAAAATTAACAAGTTTATTTAAAAAGAAATAACATCAAATATAAAAGGAGGAAACAATTATAACAACGATATTGAAATATATTTTCCAAATATTAAGGTATTATATGTGTTGTTATAAATAAGCCAACATAAAATGTTAAAAACTAGTTAGATGTTCTTGAAATGTACAAAAAATGTGATGTATTATGCCTTGTTATATGGTGTATTTGTACATTTTAGAGACTTAATCTTTACCGGGCTGGGCCACGTGCATTCTCGCTAAACAAGACGTCCCATTTAACTAAAGCCGTGGCGCGGGCTAAGTCACGTGGAGCCGGTGCTCAAATTTTTCGATGTGAGTTTTCAGTACCATTTAGGAACCAATTCCGCATTGAATAATAATGGCGCATTTTAGAAATACACTTGAAAGGAGGAAACAAAGCATGCTGCATTGGATGGAACACAATTGCCGGAAGAGACAATACGGCATTCTCGTGTCCAGATATTTTATATACCTAACCAATTCCCGGTATTGGAGTTCAAAAATCTTAAATTCCTGGATGCGATATTTTTATACCACGGTATTGGAGTTCAAAAATCTTAAATCCCGGATGGTCAGTAGTTAGGAGTGAACCATGCTAGGGTTTGAATATTCCATGAAATATTCGGTGGTAGGTAAAAAGCATAACTACATACCGGCATGCATAGTTGGTTTGAATACCACGCCGGCAAAGTTTTTAAAATGGGGGATATCTTATACCGGCATGGCAAGGAGTATGAATACCACGCCGGTGGCATTAGTTCCGGCGTCGTATTCATACAACGAGCATGCCGGTACTAAGCTGTTTCAGACAAAAAAATGGCGGTTTCAAAAATAAAAATCAAATTTTCGACCTCTTTGAAGCATTACCTGTGTGTTGGGGTTGCTTGTATGTTGAACATGTTTACTTTCTTGGGTTGGTTCTTCATAAAACACTTCATGGTCATGAAAATCATGATCCAAGGGTGTTGGTTCATCATATAACTCCAATTGTGAGTTGTTATCATACACCGAAGATTGAAGATATGATTGTTGTTGTAGTTGAGCTAAAGATTTAGCTGATGCAATTCTCTCATCACAATCATCTTCCATTTTCAAAAAAAAAAATTCCACTCAAAATTTTTTTTCTCTCATTTTACTCCTCACTCACACAAATAAAAATAAAAACACATACTAATCTATCCCCCAGATACTTTAGATTTTTACTAATTATTATTAACCACTAAACATGATTAGTGAGGGCTAGATTAGGAATTAAAAAAATAATTACATAAGGGGTGACCCAGCTTTGCTATTTGGATCCCTATTTTGTCATGTACCTATATCCCCCAATTAGTTTTGATATCCCCCAATTGCGCGTTCATAATTAAGGGTAATCAAGTAAAGTATTATGGTCTCCTTAATATTTTGACAAAGTCAAAGCGGATTGTCTTTTTGAAACGGAGGGAATAGTAATTAAAACTTGATTTTACAACGAACTATACTAGTAGTTTTATTACCTGAATTTCTAACCGCGTCTTTGTAACTGTAGATTATTTTGTTGTCAGGAGACCGGTGACATTCGACTAATAAACACGAGGTAAAATGAATAACTCCGACGAACAAAATCATCACTGATGGACCGGCAACCCAGCTAAGTTGGGCAATGGCCCATGGCAATGATAATATCCTAGATCCCATCACCACCGTCATAATATTCCCAATGGCGGTGCAGAAAATGCTTGCATACATCAATCGAGAAATATAAATGAAAAAGTTTAATACACTATACACATGACATATTTAGAAACTAGTCAATGTTCAATGAAAACTCAAATTCCATGTTCCAGCAAAGTAAATATGATTCAATGGTTAAGCATATCTCTAAACCCATATAAACCCCGTTTAACCTTAACAGACCCAAAAGAGTCTAATTCCGTGATTGAATCTCACTAAAAATCCCCCAAATTGAATTATGAAAATCTTACGGTTGCAGAGAAGTTTTCCCGCCATTTTCTGTTTTGCTTCAAACAAATTTGCAGCACAATCCAACCTTCTACAGGAATCCAAGACCATTATCAGCCCTGTTAGGCTAAATCAAGTCTTCCCAGTCGATTTCAGCCATTGAGTTTCTTCAGAACATCTTCAATCTTCAACCCTAATTCTGCTCCTTTAACACCAATTTCCCACCAAAATTCAAAAGGTTGAAGATAACCTCCCTTTATCCAATTTCGGTGTCCTTTTAGCAATTATGAGAACAATTAGCAATTCCTGGGGTGTGAATAACAATTTGTGGGATATAAAGAAGTAATTTTGGGCTATAAATAGTGGAATTTATGTGTTGCCTTTATTAACTTTCCTTGGGTGTTTTTAGTACATTTACAGGGGTACCCTTATCCAAATTTAGGGTGCATTTAGTACTTTTATGGGTGCCTTTAATAATTTTTGAGTCGATTTCTCCAAAAATGTCTCTTTTCCAAAAATACATACACGCACATAAAACACCATAAAAAGTACAAAATTGAGCACTAACAATATGTAAAATTGAGACAATTCAGGCACATAAATGTGTCTATCAAATACCTCCAAACTTATTATTGCTATCCCTCGAGCAAATCTAATCTAGAAAATAAAATCCTTACTCATTGTCGCAGGCATCGCCATTGCCCTTAGCGTGCGCAATAAGCCTTTAAACCCCTAGGTGGCCTAGTGGTCGAGTTATAGTCTCATGAGGGTTTACAAGAGGTGTACCCACAAAACCTTTACTCAAAACCCTAGCTACCTCTGGAGAATTCAGGAACGACACAAAATAATATCTTTGGTTGGCATAGACTCATTGACTACAGGAGGAAGTACCCTGATGCGAATCTTATTCATATATAAGTGACAGGACTTTACTTAGATAGTCGCATTATGGTCATCAATATCCAGAATCGCACAAATCACATGAATAGATTAAGAAGATGGATATAGAGGTAGATGGTTTGCGATGTTGACTAAGGTGAACGGTGTTTCCCATATCTATCTGAAGGTCACTGCCAAGATGAATCCTATCCTAATGGATTGAGATACTTGTCTGAACTAATATCACTACATCTGGCATATACAAGGGGACTAACAGTCGATAATCCTAATTCTAGATTACTATACAAGGGAACCAGTGGTCGATTTATTAATTGAACAATAACAATAATAAACTTTTTATTTCCGAATTTTTTAGAGAAATTATTTACTTATTTATTCCAATTGGTCTAAATGGTCTGGTCTCATTTCATCATCATCATATATTTTTTTTAGTAACTCAATCACTCCACTTCATCCCGGCAGTGAAAACAATTCAATGCGTGTGCCCCACCAAATCACTCTTATAAAGATTCGTTGAGTTATGACAAAATCTCTTCTGTTTAGTTTAAACACCTTTGTCGGGTAAGTTGAATCTGAATCAGTAACCTAGATTCAAATTCACAACTATCAGATTCAGATATTAAAAAATACCATCAAATGATAGTTGCCGATCTAAACGACATTATGAGTAGAAGAATCCAATATAAGTCGGATCCCAGTCGATCAAGATGGTGCACAAATCACAAGATACAAAAATAAATAATAAAAAATCTTCTTGTCTTCAAATCTTCAATTGCCTTCTTAAATAACCTGCACAATACAAACTTGATTCCTCTTGTGATTAATCACGTACAAAACGGAGTCTGTTAACAATATATTTTCACAAGATGTTTTTAGATCTAAAAACAGTTTTAAAGATCCCGTCAATACTTTGATCTAAATTCAGTGACCCTTATGTCAGAAGAGAAGGCTCTCAAGAATAATCTAACCACGTGCAATCAAAGTTGAAAACGCGGGGATACCAAAATATGGCACCAACTTTTTCTTAGGCAACTTGTATGGACAAACTCAAATTCAATTCCGAGAGTTCAACTTAATGAATCTCTCAAACAAAAAAGAATATCCAGAGTTATATCTCTTTCTCTCACAATCAGAACGTTTACCTCCCACAGTGGTTGCCAAAATGCAGTTACCTAAAATTGGTTAGAGGCTAGAAGTGGGATTCTAGGGTTTCTGAAAGTGAGTTATGAGAGGTTGAGCAAGAACAATCTTCGCCTAAATCACGCACAGTGGCCGTTCAAAGGATGTTTCAGTCACATGGATGGAGGCTTAGGGCAGGACTTATGGAGGGAAGCATACGAAGAGATAGATCATAGAATTCTAGGGTTTGAAGAAGAATTGCTTTGAGAGTTTATAAGAAAGTTGTGTGTTATCTTGGAGAAATAAATGACCTATTTATAGCTGAATTCTCTAGTCTCTGGTCAGTGAAGATAGGGATTGCTCGTCGTGTCGTGCGGAGCACTTCTCCTGTCTCTTCAAGAATAGATAGAGATAAACTAGGTTAAGTTTATCTTATTATTCCACCGCCTTTACTCTTTTCTGCGGTGAGAAATATGCCGGGTATTTCTCACATGTGTCGTAGATTGCCACACCAAAACCCTAACTGATATCCCCTCCCATCATTTGTGTGAAGCTGAGTCAGCCTTTGTGATGATGTGTTGAGAGACAGAAATAGTCTCTTTAGCTGAGTTGGCCAAGATAAAGAGATATTATATGATTTGTGAGAATGACTAGGATGAGTCACGTGAAAAGGCATGGAATGCCTCAAGAATTGTGTGCAGAGTGTGAGAGGAGCCGAGGTTGAGATCCCTCTCTCCATGACTTGTCACATATGTCATGTGGAGATAATATTATTGCTTTTAGGTCCCTTTATTGAGCATGCAGAGGTCAAGAGAGCTTATCCAAGTTTTGGGATAAATATGTATAGTTCAGGCTCAATTTACTAGCCGTGAGTATGTTTGAGAGGCTGAGAAATATGCTTGAGCCCTAGGTAAGGCGTGTGCCGTGCATAAAATTCTTCAGACGAGATGGCTCAGTTCGGATGAGGCCACCTGAGATTTGGCTGACGCGACTGAGACTGTCAGATATTTGGCCAACGGGTTGGCCGTCAGCGATTTGGCCGACGGGTCTGAGGCTGTCAGATATTTGGCCGACGGGTTTGAAGCCGTCAGATACTTGGCTAAAGGGTTTTATACTGTCTGATATTTAGCCAACGGGATGGAGTCTGTTCAATACTTGGCCAACACAATGAAATCTCTCGAAAGTCAGCTGGGACATGTTTGGGAGAGAAAAGAATGCTTGGACGCCTAACAATTTCTCTGCGAGACTTCGGCTCACTTGTCTTTGACCAGCGTATCTTGCAGAGATGTGATAGGAATCAATTGCATTCGTATTTATGAGGCCGACATGACCAATGTATCTCGGAAGGATATTCTAGGAGTCTATCGAAAGGCCCAGAGGCAAAATAACCAGCGTATCTCGTGGGGATGTCCTAGGAATTATTCTGAAGACTCGGTAAGCCGAGTCAGAGCCTAGAGTAGACATGACCAGTCTATCTTGCGATGATGTACTAGGAATCAGTCCTTGATCTCAAATAGGGTGAGTCGTGATTACAAGAGACATGTATGTCTCTACTCTAGGTCATAAGTCCGTCGGGGACATTTTTACGCATCTATAGAGCCTACATGACCAATCTTCAGTTAGAATTTCGTTTGCATCTGGTTGGGAAGACATTTGGCTAGGTGGAAGCACGATCTATCAACCAAAATATCACAACATTAGTCCAAAAGAAGAAGGAAAATTACACTTACGGTTAGGTTCTAAGAGCCACGAACCCAACCGTATGTAGCATTCCCTGCCGTAAGATCTTTATTTCCAACCGTAGGAACAAAACTAAAAACACAGGAACAATTACGGTTGGAAATTAAAAAATCAATCCCAGCCGTAATTTGAGTTACGGTTTGGAATTATGAAAAAACCCAACCGTAAAAGGGCAATAAATACCCATGCAAAAATTATTTACGGTTGGGTTTGGCTAAACATTTTCCCAGCCGTAATTAATCTTTTGTCATATTCATGACCAGTTGTGGTTTGGAGTTCATCCAAACCTAACCGTAATCAGGGATTACGGTTGGGAACGAAGCTTCAACCCAACCGTAACAGGACCAGTAAGTCGAAAAATCCAATTTTTTTACGTACTTTAGTTAATTTTGAGCGAAATTGAGCTCATGGGAGATAGTTTAGAGGCATACCTGTTGATTTTCAACCATTGGTTCTTCACTTTCTCGATTTATTTCTTCAATTGGTTGAGATTCATCATCACTTTGTGTTAAACCCTCTCTACCATCTAACAAATCATCCTGTTGATGGCGGATTTTCGTTTAAGGTTATATTTGTAAAAACCAGAGAAAATCATGCGCTGACATCTTGTAAAAGATAAAGCCATCTATAAGTGTTGGATACTCCCTCACTTGATTCACCAAGAATGGAACTTGTAGCAACGGTCACATTCGTGAATTTCATATCGACCTTGTATTTCCAGTACTCATTATCGGTGTGGCATGACGACCGAGTGTTACTCTTGCTGAGTAACACGAACCTCCAAGCACTATAATGAATCATTATCGATGTGGCATGACGACCGAGTGTTACTCTTGCTGCAGTAACACGAACCTCCAAGCACTATAATGAAACCATGTACGAAATACCCGTACAAAGTTGATTCTCGGTGTGTTATACTAGCCCGAGCCCTCTCGGTGTGTTATACTAGCCCGATTGAGCCCCTCTCGGTGTGTTATACTAGCCCGATTGAGCATCCCAAGACCGACCATATCGGGCCCAGGATATGATTCGATCGCTTGATCATCCAACTCCACAAGCATGATTGGATGACCCCGGATCAATTCCATCACCCCCAAGCGGTATGGAATACACACGCCCGGCCCGCCCCATGGTCGACCATTGGCCTTCGCTTGCCAAGAAATCGTCCATACCAAGCATTATGGACGGAAAAACCTAAATTAGGGTTTGCGGCATATTACATGTGCCGCAAAAACGGTCTCAACCATCCATCTTCGCGGTATAGATGGAGGGTGTAGATGTAGACTCAAAGGGCCCGGAGCATGTCGACACAATCACCATGTGACCGCCTACACACTTGACCAATCGGTCAAAACCAACCACGATTGGTTACAACAAATTCGTCCGCCTAAAAGAGCATGGTCGCACGGCTTTGAAAGCCAAAATTAGGGTTCAAGCCATCACGCGCGTCCATCTTCTCCAAGCACGAATGGAGGGTCACAGATTAGATTAAGCAGGTCCGGTTATACCAAAGATGACCACCGTGGGCCCATCTACCTCCTCATGCGGTCGGCCAAGGCATATCATGCCCGGTTAACCCCAAAACGCCCGTCAAACTTGTGTGGTTACACCTCCCGGATTGCAAACTAATCTTGACCACTCAACTTCATAGGACGAATTGAGTGGCTTAGATCACGTTTTCATGGGACGGTGAGACATGGGCGTGAACACCAGCCCCACCACCTACACGCTAGAGTGACCGACCAAGACCGACCAAGGACGGTTGTCTTGGAACGTGAGCGGGAATATCACGCGGTTACCAATTCCTTTGCGGTAAGAGATTTCGCCGCAAACCGATCTCAACCACTCCTCTTTGCCGGTCAAATTGAGTGGCCCGTGATCGCGCTTTCATGAGGGAACGGAATACGGCGCCTACACCATCATGATGTCAACACGCATGTATGGTCGGTCCTCTCCAAAATCCTTCCCATGCTTGGTTTCGACCAAGTCGAGAGTGATGCTTGCGCACCTCTTCAAAAACCCTAATACTCATTAACGGCCGCAGATGAGTGTCTCAAAGCTCATCTCATCCGTCCAACTTCACCTGACTTGGTTATACAACCCCGGTCAGGAGTCAATTGGTCGAGTAAGGCGTCATTACCCATCACCTTACCACACCACAATGCGCAGACGCATAAAATACACACGATACTTCACAAGTATCGACTTCTGAATAACGCAGATTATTCAATTCAAAGATTACATGCTATCTTTCGTGGATCCACGATCCACATTCCAGACATCAATCATGTCACAAGGCGGGGGATACATACTCGGGGTATTGGTCGGCGGTTTACAGCGTGCAGCGTGCAACGCGCCATCACAAGAACGTGTCAGGAAGTCATGGATGGTTAGAGATGAACAGGAGAAGTGGGCAAGACTGGTCGTGTATCACCGACACACAACTCCACTACTCCATCATTCCACTACCTCCACTTCCCACGAGAAACGTGAATGAGGCTCAATGACTTGTATAAATAGGTTCTCCGCCCTATTTCAAAAAATGAGAGAGAACAACACAAGTTCGGACGACGTAAAACCAAGTGTTAATACAAAAACCGTATTCAAACACTCGAGCTCGCTTGTATCAACCGTAAGCTTGCTCATATTTCATTACAAGTCATAAGCAAGCCAACACCTTCACAATCTCAACACCTTCTTCGCTTCCCTCCCTAAGATCAACCCCATCTCCTTCACTTTGTGACCGAAACAAGTCCGGAATGGCCATTTCTTGGTTTAGGCCGGACTTGCACTGGATTGATCTCTCGAATCTACAAGCACTCACCGCGCAAAGTGCATTTGTTGAAGGTTTAGATTCATTCCTCATCCACACCCCAAATTACCAAATTCTCGCAGAGTAGTTTTCACCCATCAACAATTGGCGACCACGGTGGGAGGTTGATCTATCGGTTGCACAAAATTGAATTCTCAATTCTTCGGTTTTCGGCTCACGATGCATCCTCATCAGAAACCACAGGCGGTTTCAGATACCATGGGAAGTGTAGATAGAATGCTTTGGAGGATGTCTTGGCAAATCAAGTGGTATCACTGTAAGAAGACAGAGCGAGACATTTCGCCTTTTGAATGACATAACAGCACAATTACAAGAAGGATCGGCAGGCATCTACTCAAGCAGTGCAAGAAATGCTGAATCCTTAGTCAGGAGTCACACCTTTACCGGTGGAGAGGCAAAAAGAGCGTTTAACCGCAGGTGACTCAGGAAAGATGAACAACATGGTCCAGTCAACAATGAAGAACCGAGGCAACTCCACAGAGGAGAGGACTTGTCCGGAGTACTACAACGTCTACCGGATAAAGAAATGGAGCCTGCAGCTTACGGATCCCTGCTGGAAGATTTACATCTCAAGACCCTTGTCGAAGCCGTGAATAAACGCTTGAGGAAGGAGAGATCAATCAAGTAACACGTGAGTACGAGAGGATGGGAACGTTCAATTCGATCACTCGGCGGTGATATTACAACACCTCCCATCAGAGAGCCAGAGCGGCCTGCAAGTCCCGGCATCTCATCAGTGTAACACCTCCGTAGTCACCAGAGCAACAACTTCCACTCCTTCATCGGGACGAGGAACCGGAGGGGGCGAGAGGAGGACCATCTCCCATTATTGCGAGACTTGATGGAAAAGCAGGAAGTTCTTGTCAAGACTCAAACGGATATGGCCGCAACTCGGAAAGAGGTACTCACTTTTCTTAAGACATTAACTGATTGATAGGTGTAGAATACACCGTATTTATTATCTAGTATTTATGCTTTCTTTGCTATTTTTCGTGTAAATTATGTATCTTATGTGTGAATTTGAGTTATTAGGTGCTTTGGAGCCGCACGAACGAAAAGAAGGAGAAAAGGTCCATTTGGAGCGTAAAGAGCAAAAGGCTCAACTCGCAGACGATATTCGGAGCATGCTAGTTTGCACAAGAGGAATTAAGCTGGAAATTAAGCTGTCAGTCCCGTAGAACTGACAATTGAACCGAGAATTAGGCTTCGGTTTTCTGAAACCGACAAGCCAAGTTTAATTTGGTCATCCCTTATCCCATGTAGTGGGGTGTCTGAATCCTGCCCCAATTATCCAACATAACCCTAAAATCAAGAGAGGTTCTCTCGTTCTTACACTACACCCTGAAAATTGAGAAACTATTTCTCGGATGTTTTCTTTCACCAAAACAACAGAACTGATCCATATGGTTAGCCAGAAATCGAGAAATTGAGAGATGATAGGATTTAAAGATGGAGAAGACGTGTACTACCGATTTGCTGTTGGTAGCTGAGATGAATTTGTGAAGACGAAGATGAACTCGAGTCTGTCAGTAGTGAGTATGGGGTTGATCTGTGATGATGCTGCAAATGAATAATGAAGGTGATGAGCGGCTACTGGTGATAGACAATGGAAGAAATGAATTTAGGGTTTCATGGCTTGACTGAGAAAGAATGAATGTGAACTGCAGATGGAGAAACAAGGTTTAATCGAAGATTGAGATGATTCAGATGATGGGGTTTGAGTCTGATTTCAAAATGGAGGTGAATTTATCCGTGGTGATGAATCTGGTGCAATTGTGAGGTTCGGCAATGGAGAATTAGGGCATAGATTCGTTATGGGCTTGGATGGAATTGATTGCCATGGGTATTTTCAGGAAGTGGTGGAGATTGAGAAGGAAGAACTGTTAATGGCCAAGGTTCAAAATTGCACTTTGCAGCAACACAGGAAAGAATGGGTTGTTTGTGAGAGAATGAATATGATGGTTCTGGTGATGTGTAGCTATACAACTGAGTTAGATGGTGTTGGTTCAAGGCAAGTATGAATGTTAAGTTACAGGGAGGTTGAAGTTGTGAAAGAAGATAGTGGTGGCATTGGACTGTGAATGGTTTGAGATTACAGGGTTGGAGTCTGGTGGTGGTCTGAGCTGAGAGAGAATTGAGATTGCAGGTGGTAGTAGCTCTGGTGGAGTTGCAGTTCAAGGGGTTGGTTCTTTGAACTGAGTTGAAGGTGGCTTTGTGTGGAAATTCAAGCCGAGAAGAAGTGCGGTGATAAGAGATGGAGCTATCATTGTTACGGGGTGCAGTGAAGTGTGCTAGTGATTGCAGGCTAGACCTAGAATTACAGAGAATATGGTGGAGTTGAATCTGTGATGGTTGAGGTGTTGGAGAATGGTTTGAACTGGCGATGTGTTTGGTGGTACTAGTGGAATTGCAGGGCTGTAGCTGCAGTTTAGTGATGAGTTGCAGGCAGGGAGCTTAATAAGAAGAGTGTATTGTAGCTGAGGCACTGAAATGAGCAGGCATGAATCTGTGGCTGGCTGTATCAGGTGTTGAGCTACAAGGCAGGGATATGTTGGAGTTGGGGCTGAGTTGCAGCTAGTGGAGATTTAGTTGAGAACAATGGTCAATGGAAGCAGTGGGCGAGGTGATTGCAGTGGGAGTTTGTAGGCATGAAGTATAAACTGGTGGTTGTGGTCTCAATAGGTGAAGCTGCAGCTGTAATTCAAGGAATTAGGCTGAAAGAGAAACAGATGGAATTGGCAGTTGTGGTTTTGAGGCAATAAGAACGATTTGCAGGGAATGATATTGTTGTTGCCGTGGATTGAGTCGATGGGAGATGGTATGGACGCTGGATGGAGTATTTATGGTTGGCAGCTCAGATGGAGTGATGCTTTATAGTATGGTTATGAACAGAGGTGGGAATGGATTTTGATGCTGTTTCTGCCATGGAAATGGAATGGCTTCTGTGCTGGACTGCAGATGAACAGCCATGATGGCTGGAGTTTAAAATGGTGAAGCACAAGGATTGTGCAGCAGACTCAGGCCAGTGCATTGGCCTTGGCAAGTCAGCCCACTCAGCTGGTTAACAGCTGATTCTTATGCTGACTCGGGGCTGACTCGATGAATCAATGCTGACCCTGATTTAACTCGGTCTGACCGAGTTGACACGGTCCGACTCGTTGACCCGAGATGACTTGGTCCTGACCCGTTGACCGGTGGCCGGGTGGACTTTGCCGGCCACCTGAGATATATTTCCGGCCAATTTCCTAGTAGTAATCCCGATTTTCCGGCGACCGTTTTTTGCGAATTTTCTACATGGGTTTTTCTCACATATGGGCTTGTTGGACCACTTGGAGATGGACTTTGAAGACAAAACCTAATTTTGGAAGGAGTAGAGCTATAAAAGAGAAGACTTTCTCAAAAAAACATATCATATCTTTTCTATTCTTTTTTGCATCTACTTTGTGTTCTAGGGTTTAGAAACATGAAGTCTTTTCTCTTTCTTCTTGTTATGAACTCCATGAACATGAACTAAGTTTTTATTATTGGTTGAAGATGTAGTTGGATTTTGCAACCAAGTTATGATTTTTATGAATTAGTTTTCTCTCAATATTATCGTTTGATTTCTACGGGTTATAATAATTGCATGATTAACGTATTGCAATATGATTGAATGTTTGTTTAGTTAAGTCTAGAATTGATTGAACTCACATCCATATCTATAGTTATTTTAGGGTTTTCATCGAGCGATAACCTTGAATACGAGTAGCATGATATGATTCTAGGTTGTAGTGATACATCCTTGTAGTCATATGTAGAAATTGACCTTTGTTCGAATTGTTTGCGCAATGTATTTCAATTGCATTGATTAGCCTATTTCGAAACTTAATGCTCCTAGGAATTGAACTTGATTAGCGCAAGGCGTTAGGTTATTCTTTAGGTAGATTTCACATACGCAGCCCTAATGTGTGTGTTGATAACTTTGGAAATTACGGAGTATTCTTGCAATAAGGTATTCTATGGCTTTTGATGATAGCGAGATTAAATACGAATTCTATTCATATATTCATAAACTTGTTTACAATTGAAGATGAAACCTTTATCCAATATTTCACATCCTTGATTTGCGTACTTTATTTGCTTTTTGTTTATTTTTATTTACACAATCGAAATTCTTAGGGTTACTTATATAGGAAACCATAACAATTTGACAACCTAGACCTCTCTGTGGGATCGATCCTTTCTTGCCCTTGCTATATTTATATTTTGAGTAGTAAGAAAGTGTAATTATATTTGACGGATTGACAACCGGTCAAATTTTGGCGCCGTTGCCAAGGAGGCAGCGGTTGTTAATTGTTTTTGGTTTCTTATTTTTGTTTTTAGGTTTGTTTTACTTTTTCTTATTCTTTGGTTCTTAACCGAGTTTTGAGAATCTCGTTTCAGGTACCAATTGCTATGGACGGAGCTTATTGGAGCAATCAATACGGATTTCAACCTCAACAACATGAAAACTATCACCCTTATGGGGAGTACAAGCAAAACCAATCCTTTGGTTATGATCAATACTCTACGTACCCTATGAGTTATTCTCATACATATCAACCTTCTTATGGTGGTTATGTAAGTGAGCAACCACAAGGAGGGGAGAATAGTTGTTTTCCTATCAATTTTTCCTCTAGTTTGGTAGATGAAATGCAACAATTTATGGACAGCATGGAGTCAATTCGTAGACAACCCAGCGTGGAACCAGTTTCATCGACCGAATGTGCTCATAGTATGTTTGGCCCAAATTCTGATCATAGTTATGATCATCCACCCATTCAAAGGGAATATAATTGGCCTAACAATACCGAAGTAAGTAATTCTACTTTTTCTTTGTCGAATGAGCTTTACAAACAAATGGAACACTATATTCAGAATTTGGATGGAACACTCCAAGAGCTTCAAAAAGGTGTTTCCACTTTAAGACAAGGCATTGAAGAATACAAGGAGGAAATGAATAGTTATGTTGAAAAAGGCGAACCTTCGGGGACTTTTGTTGATATTTGTGTAGTTAACTCAACTCTTGGTCGTAATAATGATCATTCACCTATTCAAAAGGATGAGTTCGAGATTAGCAACACTAAATTCAGCGAGGAACAAGATTATGTTGACTATGATAGTGATGATTATTATGAAAAAACATCGTTTGAACCAACTCATGGTGACAACCCCGAGGAGTGTACAATGGAGTCTTTTTGGGATCAAGATGAAGACGAAGAGGAATATGTCGACACTTGTGTAGATTACTCAAGCATTGATCTTAATAATGATCAAGAACCTATTCAAAGGTAGAGCTTGAGGATGATGCAATGAGTGTTCTAAAGAAATTCCTTATGGACAATATTGCATCCGCAAAAGAGTATGTGCCTTACAACAAAAAGGAGGAGTATGTTGAGAATGAAACCGGTTTAACCAATATTGTGGAAGACCCAATTGAGCTTGCAAAGGATTGTAATGATGATGTTTATGTCGACACTTTGATTACGGCAGAAACGGATGAAGAATGGTTGCAAGGTTTGATAGAGGACCATGATACACAAGAGGTGAATAATTCACTTGAGTTTTTCAAGGATGAAGAGGATTCCGTGATACAAGAGATTGTGAAAGGTTTATCTAACCCTTTGCCTATTATTTCTTCTCCTTTACCTCTATTTGGTTTGAATGTATGTGCTTCGAGAACTTTATTTAATGATTTTGTTTCTCGATTCCCTCCATTAGATATACTTGATTCTCATACTATGCAGGTTATGGAACAAGAAACCGTGGAAGTACCCGACCTCTATATTCTTTATACACTTCCAAGTGTGGCCAAGAATAAGTGTGGGGGAAGCTTTTATCGGTTCATAGCTTCACTTTTGCTTTATATTACTAATATTTGTGTGAAGCTAGTGTTTCCAAAACAGGTTCTATGGAAGGATCCCCAACTTTTCAGATTGTTGGTGTATGGGGAATGAATCTTACAAGAAGCTAAGTCGGGTCGTCGACTTTAAAACAAGCGCTTAGTGGGAGGCAACCCACCGGTTTTGTATCTTTATCCTTATCTTTTTATTTTTATGCATTTGCTTTTATCTTTATTTTCTTGTTTTTGCATATCATTTGCGGAATTTCCCACCTTGAACCTTCTTTGGACGATTCAATTTTACATTGAGGACAATGTAAAGTTTAAGTGTGGGGGAGCATTTATATGTTTTAGTTTGTTTTATGCCTTTAAAAAAAAAAAAATCAGAAAAATAGAAAAAACCAAGAAAAAAATTTTGTGCTTTTTGAACTCCGAAATCAAGAAACTTGTGCCTTTAGGATGACACCATTAGTGGATGGAACCATTTTGAATGCAGGAGTTGAGGACTATTTAACTAAAAGGGACGAACATAGCTCATGAATCATAAATACCATGATAGTTGTTACCATATCTCGGAATATCACCATATCGCATTCTATTTTTATTTTTCCATATTTATCTATTGTTCTCTAAGTGCTTTGGTGGGTCACTAAACATCGACGTGTTATTCTTTTTGCTAGGATTAAATAGAGTTATTGAGTTACTAGAAAAAGAAAAGAAAAAATGATGAAAAAAATATATATGAAAAAAAAAAAAAAAAAAAAAAAAAAAGACCGACCAATTAGACCAAAACGGAATAAAAAGACACTTGGGAATAGCAGTATGTGTGAAACGTAGTCCCTGTCTCCGTCGCCTAAACAAGCGTGGAATGCAGGATCCAAGGCAACTATCATGTACTTGCTGACAAGAAGCATGCGCTTGGATCCAAAAGATCTAATCATGCCGTCTAAAAAAAAAGAAATTGGATCCAGTTTGATCCAATCATATAAAAAAAAAAAGAGAAGAAATTATTATTGTGTTGAATAAAGTCACTCTTGGTTCCCTTGTATATGCCAATTGATTTGATGTAGCATTCAGCACCAAGTAGCTCAATCCAATAGGATTAGGTTCATCTTAGCAGTGACCTTCAGACAGATATGGGAAACATCGAACACTTGTGAATATTCGCCAACATCTACATCTATATCCATCTTCTTAATCTTTTCATTGTGATTGTGGTTTGTTAGTTTCCGAGTATTGTGGCTTGTTCGACTATCTAATTAGAGTTTATTTACTAATATATGAATTGAATTTGCAAGGTACCTCCTCCGTAGTCATTTTGGATTCGTTCATTGATTTGTCACAAATAGACGGAGTTTGAAATATAGGTTTTGTAGGTATATCTCTAGTAAACCTTCACGAGACTATAACTCGTCCACTAGGGACACCTAGGGGTTTAAAGGCTTGTTATCTATGCTAAAATTAACCGTAGCCTCGACGACACGGAGTTGTATGTATTTTAGAATTGTTTTGTTTGATTTGCTCGAGGACTAGCAAAGTCTAAGTGTGGGGGAATTTGATAGGTGTAGAATACACCGTATTTATTATCTAGTATTTATGCTTTCTTTGCTATTTTTCGTGTAAATTATGTATCTTATGTGTGAATTTGAGTTATTAGGTGCTTTGGAGTCGCACGAACGAAAAGAAGGAGAAAAGGTCCATTTGGAGCGTAAAGAGCAAAAGGCTCAACTCGCAGACGATATTCGAAGCATGCTAGTTTGCACAAGAGAAATTAAGTGGAAATTGTCTGTCGGTCCGTAGAACCGACAATTGAACCGAGAATTAGGTCGTCGGTTTTTCAAACCGACAAGCCAAGTTTAATTTGGTCATCCCTTATCCCATGTAGTGGGGTGTCGAATCTCGCCCCAATTATCCAACATAACCCTAAAATCAAGAGAGGTTCTCTCGTTCTTACACTACACCCCGAAATTGAGAAACTATTTCTCGGATGTTTTCTTTCCCAAAACAAAAGAATCGATCCATATGGTTAGCCGTAAATCGAGAAATTGAGAGATGATAGGATTTAAAGATGGAGAAGACGGTACTACCAATTTGTTTGTTGGTAATGAGATGAATTTGTGAAGACGAAGATGAACTCGAGTCTGTCAGTAGTGAGTATGGGGTTGATCTGTGATGATGCTGCAAATGAATAATGAAGGTGATGAGCGGCTACTGGTGATAGACAATGGAAGAAATGAATTTAGGGTTTCATGGCTTGACTGAGAAAGAATGAATGTGAACTGCAGATGGAGAAACAAGGTTTAATCGAAGATTGAGATGATTCAGATGATGGGGTTTGAGTCTGATTTCAAAATGGAGGTGAATTTATCCGTGGTGATGAATCTGGTGCAATTGTGAGGTTCGGCAATGGAAAATTAGGGCATAGATTCGTTATGGGCTTGGATGGAATTGATTGCCATGGGTATTTTCAGGAAGTGGTGGAGATTGAGAAGGAAGAATTGTTAATGGCCAAGGTTCAAAATTGCACTTTGCAACAACACAGGAAAGAATGGGTTGTTTGTGAGAGAATGAATATGATGGTTCTGGTGATGTGTATCTATACAACTGAGTTAGATGGTGTTGGTTCAGGGCAAGTATGAATGTTAAGTTACAGGGAGGTTGAAGTTGTGAAAGAAGATAGTGGTGGCATTGGACTGTGAATGGTTTGAGATTACAGGGTTGGAGTCTGGTGGTGGTCTGAGCTGAGAGAGAATTGAGATTGCAGGTGGTAGTAGCTACGGGTGGAGTTGCAGTTCAAGGGGTTGGTTCTTTGAACCGCAATTGAAGGTGGCCTGTGTGGAAATTCAAGCCGAGAAGAAGTGCGGTGATAAGAGATGGAGCTGTCATTGTTGGTGGTGCGGTTGAAGTGTGCTAGTGATTGCAAAGCTAGACCTAGAATTACAGAGAATATGGTGGAGTTGAATCTGTGATGGTTGAGGTGTTGGAGAATGGTTTGAACTGGCGATGTGTTTGGTGGTACTAGTGGAATTGCAGGGCTGTAGCTGCAGTTTAGTGATGAGTTGCAGGCAGGGAGCTTAATAAGAAGAGTGTATTGTAGCTGAGGCACTGAAATGAGCAGGCATGAATCTGTGGCTGGCTGTATCAGGTGTTGAGCTACAAGGCAGGGATATGTTGGAGTTGGGGCTGAGTTGCAGCTAGTGGAGATTTAGTTGAGAACAAGGGTCAATGGAAGCAGGCTGAACTGAGGTGATTGCAGTGGGAGTTTGTAGGCATGAAGTATAAACTGGTGGTTGTGGTCTCAATAGGTGAAGCTGCAGCTGTAATTCAAGGAATTAGGCTGAAAGAGAAACAGATGGAACTGGCAGTTGTGGTTTTGAGGCAATAAGAACGATTTGCAGGGAATGATATTGTTGTTGCCAGGATTGAGTCGATGGGAGATGGTATGGACGCTGGATGGAGTATTTATGGTTGGCAGCTCAGATGGAGTGATGCTTTATAGTATGGTTATGAACAGAGGTGGGAATGGATTTTGATGCTGTTTCTGCCATGGAAATGGAATGGCTTCCTGTCTTGGATCATAGATGAACAGACCATGATGGCTGGAGTTTAAAATGGTGAAGCACAAGGATTGTGCGGCAGACTCGAGCAGGCATTGGCCTTGGCAAGTCAGCCCACTCAGCTGGTTAACAGCTGATTCTTATGCTGACTCGGGGCTGACTCGATGAATCAATGCTGACTCTGATTTAACTCGGTCTGACCGAGTTGACACGGTCCGACTCGTTGACCCGAGATGACTTGGTCCTGACCCGTTGACCGGTGGCCGGGTGGACTTTGCCGGCCACCTGAGATATATTTCCGGCCAATTTCCGGCCGTAATCCCAGTTTTCCGGCGACCGTTTTTTGGCAGAATTTTCTACATGGGTTTTTCTCACATATGGGCTTGTTGTACCACTTGGAGATGGACTTTGAAGACAAAACCTAATTTTGGAAGGAGTAGAGCTATAAAAGAGAAGACTTTCTCAAAACATATCATATCTTTTCTATTCTTTTTTGCCTCTACTTTGTGTTCTAGGGTTTAGAAACATGAAGTCTTTTCTCTTTCTTCTTGTTATGAACTCCATGAACATGAACTAAGTTTTTATTATTGGTTGAAGATGTAGTTGGATTTTGCAACCAAGTTATGATTTTTATGAATTAGTTTTCTCTCAATATTATCGTTTGATTTCTACGGGTTAAAATAATTGCATGATTAACGTATTGCAATATGATTGAATGTTTGTTTAGTTAAGTCTAGAATTGATTGAACTCACATCCATATCTATAGCTATTTTAGGGTTTTCATCGAGCGATAACCTTGAATACGAGTAGCATGATATGATTCTAGGTTGTAGTGATACATCCTTGTAGTCATATGTAGAAATTGACCTTTGTTCGAATTGTTTGCGCAATGTATTTCAATTGCATTGATTAGCCTATTTCTGAAACTTAATGCTCCTAGGAATTGAACTTGATTAGCGCAAGGCGTTAGGTTATTCTTTAGGTAGATTTCACATACGCAGCCCTAATGTGTGTGTTGATAACTTTGGAAATTATGGAGTATTCTTGCAATAAGGTATTCTATGGCTTTTGATGATATCGAGATTAAATACGAATTCTATTCATATATTCATAAACTTGTTTACAATTGAAGATGAAACCTTTATCCAATATTTCACATCCTTGATTTGCGTACTTTATTTGCTTTTTGTTTATTTTTATTTACACAATCAGAAATTCTTCCGGGTTACTTATATAGGAAACCATAACAATTTGACAACCTAGACCTCTCTGTGGGATCGATCCTTTCTTGCCCTTGCTATATTTATATTTTGAGTAGTAAGAAAGTGTAATTATATTTGACGGATTGACAACCGGTCACTGATCGATTTCCACATGACCCGCAACAGCCCCTGGAGCCAACAAGGAATGAATTCAACGCACCGGAGAAGGTACTTCAATGGCACGGACCTACATGGACCTGATCAAAGAAGCGACATCAGATATGAGCGGTCTGTCATGGAGGCTCCTACACTGGGACCGATCCTCACAACGATCTTCCTCGAGTCAATAGTTTCACTGCCGGTTGCCGGTCCCGTCATGGAGGCTCCTACACTGGGACCGATCTCACAACGACCTTCCTCAAGTCAATAGTTTCACTATGAACCAGAGGCCGGTGGATCGGGAAGCGGTTTTTCTCTAGTGGAAAGTTTATGCAAACTTTCACATCTCTCGAAGAATCGGCGCGCGGAGACGTTTTCTTCGCTATCAACTGAGGAGGAAGGTCACGACCGTGACCTACATGTCACCGCACGCATCAAGGATTCGAGTTCAAGACGACCCTTATCTACACAGGATCGTCTTCATTACTCTCAAGATTCTCAGGACATCCAAGGCTCTCCCAGGCAAGGCCGTACGGAAGCCTACCACAATGACGGACTTCGAGGGAAACCAAACCAGCACATACGGGAGAAGCTCCGTGGAAAGAATCAGACAAGTTCGTTGCATCCCACTCCCCATGTGGGCGTCAATTCAGGAAGAAGACCGACTTGCATCATTGAGGGCTAGTACCCACGATGCATCTTTGCTGACGAAGCATTCTTCTCCATATTGTGAAGCCACAACCCACGTTCACACGAGGAGGGAATGAACTTTTATGGCGAGTCGTGACCAGAAAGGAAAACGGTATACCGGCACTGCCATTATCAGCAGAGGAGACTGTTACCCAGTCTCTCCACCTAATGGAATGCTACAACAGCAACGAACCACAAGAGCAAGTGCTAGATGCTCCACAACAGCTGCAAGATGGCACCAACTCTACAACTGATGAAATTGAAATCGTTGAGGAATCTCCTAGGCCTATCTCCATCAGCTCAACCATGTGTACGGATAAACGCACGAAGCTCGTGCAACTTCTCAAAGAGTACCAGGACATATTTGCTTGGAGATATGAAGAAATGCTTAGGATGAAAATTGGTCACCCATCATATACATGTCATACCCGTATCCAAGTCGGTTAAACGGTTGTAGTTCATACATGAGGAAAATGGATAGATCGGGTCTTTGCATAGACTTCAGAGACTTGAACAGGTGCTGCTCCAAAAACGATCCTCATCTGCCTAACATCGACATGTTAATAGATACAACCAGCGGACACGGCATGTTCTCCTCCATGGATGGATGTAGCGGCTACAAACAGATAAGGATGTACGAGCATGATGCAAGTAAGATATCTTTTCGAACTCCTCTCGGAAATTTTTATTATACCATGCTGCCATTTGGTTTAAAGAGTGCCGGTTCAACGTATAACCGCTCTATGACGGTAATCTTCCACTGGAGCCGATACCTCAAGGGGCAGCCTCAAGAAGATAACGATGTCCAACCGTCATATCGAGAGAGATCCGGCGAGTTACTCATCGATGGTGGTCGAACAAGATCCGGGTGAGTCACTTTATCGACAACGGTACATGTCTATCACGCTATATTGGAGAATCCGCGCTTTTGGTCATCCTCTGGAGCTGTTGAACGCTCATCTACAACAACATATGCCCTGATAGAAAGAACCAGGCCTGCCGGAAGAGCCTCATAATGTTTGTAGGGGCATATATCTCACCAACAAAGCGATACAACATTCGGCCTTTCATAAGCAGTTCCTTGAAGCAGCAAGAGGAAAACCACCAAGATACAACATCATGCGCGTCCATCAACTCCAACTCCAGTACCACGTGCACGAATCCCACAATGATGAAACAACGTCCAAGGTATTCCATACCTGGATCGACAACAACCACTACGGACAAACCATGTAAACCACGCTTGGGGACTGAGGCTCAGCTTGAAGTTCCTTCACCGTCAGTCAAGGACCTCTTCAACATGAGAAAGATGGTCAGTCAAGAATCATGAATTCGCAAGGGTAATCGGGCGAAGAGGAAGCCACTTCAACGCTCCCTCCCAGCAGGTCGCTTCAATGGTCTATGCAAGAGCCGCCGCAACGCTCTCTCCGAGACCCACGTTCGCTTCGAATCCTTCTTCAACACTCTCTCCAGGACCCACCTCAACGGCCGCATCGAAACCACTTTAACATCCTCTCGAGACGTTTCAACACTCAAGCTGCATCAATAATCTGCGCTCCGGTCAAGTTATCTTTGATGTACTCATTGCTCAACATACGTCTCATCCATCCTTCATAAGGGCCCAGCGGAGCATGAAAAACCTAAAAGTCGATAGGAGAAGAGTTATCTTGTGGAACGGATATTTTCCTATAGTTGAAAAGGCGCGGTGAACAACTCATCATCAATGTTCGGCATATCTTTGAAGCTTTCAACACCTCCCGACTTGGCACCAAACATTATCTCCGGAAGACATCTCAACAGGATTCTTTTCTTCCACAATGAAATAAAAAACAGGAGTTAGAACTTGTATGAAAATACGGAGAGATGTAGTCACACGGCAAGACACAACTCACATCGGAGCACACAATGGCCGGTCCAAACACCATTCAAGTCCCAGATACAAATTTTAGTCCAGTACAAATTTTAGTCCTGGTACAAATTTTAGTTTGGTGTTGATTTCAAGACCGGTACAAGTTTCAAGTTTGAAGTCATCGGGCGTATGTGGGTGAGACTCACGTTCAATCAAGCAGACACAACAAGCCCACATTCGATCAAGCGGCGCAGAGCCCCACGAACGAAGCGGGTGCAGAGGTCCAGTCGATTAGGCACAACCCCACGATCGAGTGAAGCGGGCGCAATAGCCCCTCGACCAAGCAGGCATAGCAAGGTCGATCGAAGCGAGCAAGGCCGACATCATACTAGGGAAACACTCTCCTATATGCCTTTTGAACGTGACATACTCCAAGGACAGGATGACCGTCCCTCCCGGTAACATCTAACTTTGCCTCATAAGTTTTATCTTTAATCTGTCACCATCTCATGCCTACCACACAATAGTGTAACCATTATGTGCTAGGGGGGACTTAATGTTGATGGCGGATTTTCGTTTAAGGTTATATTTGTAAAAACCAGAGAAAATCATGCGCCGACATCTTGTAAAAGATAAAGCCATCTATAAGTGTTGGATACTCCCTCACTTGATTCACCAAGAATGGAACTTGTAGCAACAAGTCCCATTCTCGTGAATTTCATATCGACCTTGTATTTCCAGTACTCATTATCGGTGTGGCATGACGACGAGTGTTACTCTTACAGAGTAACACGAACCTCCAAGCACTATAATGAATCATTATCGATGTGGCATGACGACCGAGTGTTACTCTTACAGAGTAACACGAACCTCCAAGCACTATAATGAAACCATGTACGAAATACCCGTACGTGTTGATTCTCGGTGTGTTATACTAGCCCGAGCCCTCTCGGTGTGTTATACTAGCCCGATTGAGCCCCTCTCGGTGTGTTATACTAGCCCGATTGAGCATCCCAAGACCGACCATATCAGTCCGGATATGATTCGATCGCAGATCATCCAACTCCACAAGCATGATTGGATGACCCAGATCAATTCCATCACCCCCAAGGTGGTATGGAATACACACAGCCCCGGCCCCGCATGGTCGACCATTGGCCTTCGCTTGCCAAGAAATCGTCCATACCAAGCATTATGGACGGAAAACCCTAAATTAGGGTTTGCGGCATATTACATGTGCCGCAAAACGGTCTCAACCATCCATCTTCGCAGTATAGATGGAGGGTGTAGATGTAGACTCAAAGGGCCCGGAGCATGTCGACACAATCACCATGTGACCGCCTACACACTTGACCAATCGGTCAAAACCAACCACGATTGGTTACAACAAATTCGTCCGCCTAAAAGAGCATGGTCGCACGGCTTTGAAAGCCAAAATTAGGGTTCAAGCCATCACGCGCGTCCATCTTCTCCGGCACGAATGGAGGGTCACAGATTAGATTAAGCAGTCCGGTTATACCAAAGCATGACCACCGTGGGCCCATCTACCTCCTCATGCGGTCGGCCAAGGCATATCATGCCGGTTAACCCCAAAACGCCCGTCAAACTTGTGTGGTTACACCTCCCAGATTGCAAACTAATCTTGACCACTCAACTTCACCGGACGAATTGAGTGGCTTAGATCACGTTTTCATGGGACGGTGAGACATGGGCGTGAACACCAGCCCACCACCTACACGCTAGAGTGACCGACCAAGACCGACCAAGGACGGTTGTCTTGGAACGTGAGCGGGAATATCACGCGGTTACCAATTCCTTTGCGGTAAGAGATTTACTGCGCAAACCGATCTCAACCACTCCTCTTTGCGGTCAAATTGAGTGGCCCAGATCGCGCTTTCATGAGGGAACGGAATACGGCGCCTACACCATCATGTTGTCAACACGCATGTATGGTCGGTCCTCTCAAAATCCTTCCCATGCTTGGTTTCGACCAAGCGGGAGAGTGATGCTTGCGCACCTCTTCAAAAACCCTAATACTCATTAACGGTCGCAGATGAGTGTCTCAAAGCTCATCTCATCCGTCCAACTTCACCAGACTTGGTTATACAACCCAGTCGGGAGTCAATTGGTCGCAAGGCGTCATTACCCATCACCTTACCACACCACAATGCAAAGACCCTGCATAAAATACACACGATACTTCACAAGTATCGACTTCTGAATAACGCAGTTATTCAATTCAGCATTACATGCTATCTTTCGTGGATCCACGATCCACATTCCAGACATCAATCATGTCACAAACTGGGGGATACATACTGGGGTATTGGTCTGGCGGTTTACAGCGTGCAACGCGCCATCACAAGAACGTGTCGGGAAGTCATGGATGGTTAGAGATGAACAGGAGAAGTGGGCAAGACGGTCGTGTATCACCGACACACAACTCCACTACTCCATCATTCCACTACCTCCACTTCCCACGAGAAACGTGAATGAGGCTCAATGACTTGTATAAATAGGTTCTCCGCCCTATTTCAAAAAAAGAGAGAGAACAACACAAGTTCAGACGACAGAAACCAAGTGTTAATACAAAAACCGTATTCAAACACTCAGAGCCTGCTTGCATCAATCGTAAGCTTGCTCATCTTTCTGTTACAAGTCATAAGCAAGCCAACACCTTCACAATCTCAACACCTTCTTCGCTTCCCTCCCTAAGATCAACCCCATCTCTTTCACTTTGTGACCGAAACAAGTCCTGAACGGCCATTTCTTGGTTTAGGTAGGACTTGCACAGATTGATCTCTCGAATCTACAAGCACTCACCGCGCAGTGCATTTGTTGAAGGTTTAGATTCATTCCTCATCCACACCCCAAATTACCAAATTCTGCAGGAGTAGTTTTCACCCATCAACACATCCATCACTTGGTCTCCAACATGAGGGATGTAAAACTTGTTTTCTCTATTATACAAAGATTCACCCACCTCGAATTGGTAACTTGTTTCATTCATTTTGGTTGAGTGAATCAAAATCTAGGGTTTGAAAGAAATCTCCAAAATTTTCTTTTTTTTCTTCTCTCTAGTTTTTCTTCCCACAAAAACTGTCCCAGAATTCACCAAGTATATAACAAAATTCATTAATTTAATTATTATCTAATTAAATTAAATTAAAATTAACTAAGTAAGGGTTGTTTGGTCATTACTAAATTATTTGAGATAAGGGGTTTTTGAAAGTGAAAAATACTATAACCCCCCTACTATATGGGTTCAACATATAGAAGCACCACAAAATGGATCCTTCACTATCAACTCCATTCTTTCACATTTTGATATTTCTAGGCCCAAAACTTTTATTTTCAGGGCTAGATAATAAAGTGACATTTTCGTAATGTCAATTTACCATTTTCAATATAAACAAGAGAAAAATCCTAGGATTCATTCATTTCTCCATTTTCTTTCTCTCTCATCTCTCTCTCTCTCGGTTGCAGAGAAAAAACTTTTAGGGTTTTCTCAGATTCATTTTCATCTTATTCTCTTCTACTGCAACAATGGTGAAGAAGTTTTAGATAAGAAGAGCAGAGACGATCAATTTTTTTTCCAGCTTGATTAAATTTAGGTTTGAAAATCTGAAGCAGAATCATATCAGGGTAAATTGTTGTCATCGATGGCGACGATAAAGATCACAAATCCACCACCACGAGAAGGAGGAGCATCAATTTCAGCAGAAAAAAATGAATCCGAGAAACAAATTTTAATTAATAGACCAGCATATTCAACATGAATTCATCGACACACTAAGTATAATTATCATCTTCTATTAAAAATGATGATTCGATTGAATTTTTAAGCTTGTAAGTTATAGATCTGGCTTGATTTGTTAGGATTTGTTGATTTAATTTCAGATTCATAATACGATTTTAATCTTTATTTCTGATTTCAGATTTGTAAACAACTTTGATTAGAAATATTTCTACGATTTCAACTAATATTCTTAGATGAACTCGTAATCGGAGTTTACATCTATTATAGTCTGCTCTTTGCATTGGTTTTTGGATGAAAATCTGGGGGAAAAAATTACAAAAATTTGCTAGGTTTCTTCCTTGAGAATACATCAATCTCTTTATCTTAAATCTCGATTGAAATTCTGTTTTCATATCCGATATCAACGAATCGTCATCTCTATTACCCATCTATTTCCTACGAATTTCATATACTTTAACTGAATTTCTCAATTTTGTGTACTTTACTTTTGACACTATGTAGTTTGATATATCTTTGTCAATAAAATCGATTTTAATTGTTACATAGTATTTTTTATTGAAAATTAGTGGTGTTGATATGGTTGGTTGTGGATTTGAAATTGCAGGTTGATTTTTGAACTAAATTGTTGGAGCTAAAACAAGGAAATGTGATGTTGTTGACGGAATTTGCAGAAGAAAGGAGTGGAAGATGTATGTTGTTCATATCAGTAGTTTTGAGCCAGTTTGGCTGAATTCTCAAATCAGTAGGTCCATATTTTCTGTGTCTTTTCTAGGCATCAAAGATACACAAGTTGTGACTTCTCCCCTAACAGTGGTGTTGTCAATATCTATCTGAATATACTGTAATGTAGATTATTGACCGTTTGGTATATTATCAAGGGTTCTTTGCAAATGTTTCACAATCTGAAGCAGTGATATGTTATCATTCTAATAATTCTGCCATGACGCACAGGAACTGGGTACCCAGAAGTTTTGAACCTTAGTGTGCAAGGTGAACTTGTGGAGGGGAATGTGATCAAGGGTCATCCTGAGGTTGCATGGTGTGGTGGGATTCCAGTAAAAGGTGTTGCAAGGTAAATGATTATCATTAGGCTCTTACTTAAATGAGAAAAAAAAGACAAATATTTTACTTAGCAACTAATTTGAAGTAATTCGTTATCCCAATTTTCCAGCTGACTTAGGCGAAGGTGGAATAATAGTCCTGTAGTTATAGTTGGGGCTGAAGATGAAGAATATCGATTGACTACAGATGACATAGATTCAAGTTTGGTATTCATGTATACACCAGTAAGGGAAGAAGGTGCTAAAGGAGAAACTCAGTATGCTATGACGGACTTCATAAAAGCAGGTGAGACATGACTTAAATAATTTTTGTTGCAGACGGTTCCCACTGACTATGATTACAATGCATGCTTAATGATCTGCTTATCTAATGAATTTGATCACATAAGTTTCTGTAACTTGTCATAATCATGAGTTTCTGAGAGTTGCAATGCTTTTGCCTGTTACACACTGTCCTGACTTACAGTGCGGTTCATCAACCTCTCCATTTTTGTTAAAGCTGTAAAACCTGGCTTTCCAGGATAAATTTTATGGTGATTTTTTTTTTCTCTTGAAAAAGATTTTCTGTAACGAAATGTGCTTCGCTAGTTGTTATCCACTATTTATTTCATCAATGACGTATGATTCCCTATTTTCACGCCATGTATCTTGTGGTTCCAGGTATATGAAACCCATGGCCGTTTAGCTCTAGAAGCTGGAGACTTGCCGGAGTTTAATCATGTTGGCTAATGATTCTTTTGTAAGTTATCTAACTTTTTTTTGGATGTGTAACTATTAGTTACACATGCTAATCAGATGTGTAACTTATAGGTACACAAGCTAAATGGATGTGTAGCTACTAGTTACACATGCTAATTAGATGTGTAACTTATAGATACACGTTCTAATTGAATTACTAGTTAGTTAGATGTGTAACTACTAGTTTATGAAGTTGTCATCTAGTATTGTTCCTGCATTTCTTATTTGATATTTAGGTTCATGGTTGCTCACTGATTGATCAACCGTTAAAGTTTTTAGCAAATCTTTTGGAAAAATGTATCATTTGGCAGCGACTAAATAGTATGAAGTAATTGTGAACCTAAATATCAAATAAGGAAATAGTATCATTTGGAAAAATGTATGGAGTCATTTGGAAATAGTATGGAGTCATTAACGGAACTGGAACTCTAGACGCAAGGCCGCTTGTTACTCAATGAGAATATAACCAAATCTTGAGGATTCTCGTTTAGTTTTGTATACATCTGATTTACATAAGCATTTTAGTTACGAGCATACCAGCACGCATAATACTCTATCATGCGAATTTTTAAATTTTTAGTGGACAATTATAAATGTTGCTCCTCTCTTCAACTATTGTTTACGGTTCAATCGTTAAAGATTTTAGCTTTGGGGTAGACATTATGGTATTTATATCAGAATTTGTTGTACTAATTACTGAGGTACCTCTTGTGTGCATATAATATTTGGCAGCGACTCCATCTGTCAGTAATGTGGAGATTCTTGGAGAATTTGTTGAAGGAAATACAATTAAGGGCATCGGTGAATATTTTGGAGGTAGAGAAGGCCTTAGCAAGTTTGAGTGGTTACGTGAGAATAAGAAAACTGGGTATGTAATTATTTCATCCCTTCATATCTCACTGTTATATCATGTATGCCTAAAATTCTTTCATGATTTTCTTAAGTCTAAAGTTGACCGTATCCTTTTGATATATCAAAATATTTTGTACTTCTATTCTTTCTTCTTTAGTTCTTTAGTGGTGGTGAAGGTAGTTTCATCTTGAGTGTAACCACTCTACATGATATCTATCGCTAGATAATGAATGTAGTTTGTTTCACTTGTCAAGTTCACATTTCATATGATGCAATTAATACCAAGTTACCAGAGTAGTTTTTGAAATTTCAAGCACAGTTTGGTCATGTACATTTATAATGCAACACCTGCCTGCACGAATAGTTTTATCTTACTTTTGTTGTTCTTCAAGATACTCATTGTCTGTCTTCTCTCTTTATCATTGCTCTTAATTGATGTCCATATCATAACCTTTTCTGATCGTGCTACAATGATTTTGTACTGGTTTCTACTGGTACCCCTGAGATTGATTCAACTTGCATGACATTGATTCAACTATTTTTGGTCTTGGTATGCTATTTGATACATGCTTTGAATTACCTTTAACATTTCACTATTGAGAAGTTAGGCTTGCTAGGGTTGTGCCTGAGATTGCTATGACAGATTATAAGATGTTAATTTGTTAGTTCCCTTGCTTAATGTGTATCTGTAACTCCTAGTTACACATTGTATGTGCATGTGTAACTCCAAATTACACAAGTGAAATGCATGTATAACTCCTTGTTACAGATGCATCTGCCTAGTGTAACTGGAAATTACACATGCATATATCATGTGTAACTATTAGTTACACATGAATATGACTTCTGAGTAACTTAATGAGTTTTAATCTACCGGCATAGCAATTTGTCTGCCTAAGGAACTAACATTTTCCTTATGTCTACCGGCATGTGTAATTTGTTTTGTTACAAGGTTTGTGCATTTTAGCGTGTGTAATCAGGAGTTACACTTGAATACGATAACTTCCAGTTACTTGAATATACATTGTTGTATGTACTGTTCATTTAATCTTATAAAAACTAATTACTTGTTGTTATATTTCAGGTTTCCGATAAATTCATAAAAAGCTAATTGCTTATTTGTGGTATTGGTCTCGCTGGAATTGGAGTTGACGCTGAATACACAAGTCAGATGCATGTGTAACTCTCAATTACACTAGATAGATGCATATGTAACTCTCAATTACACTAGACAGATGCGTGTGTAACTTCTAGTTACACATGCTAAGAAATTATGATAAATGAATATTAAAGTAATACATGTATTTTTTGTATGCATTCTTTTTGATGTCTATTTTTTTGATGTGTAACTTCTCATTACACATGCCATATGGATGTGTAACGTCTGGATACACATGCCATATGGATGTGTAACTTCTGGATACACATGCCATGTGCATGTGTAACTTCTGATTACACTTGCTTAGCTGATTCATGACATACCCATGTGTAACTGTTTCATACCATATGGATATTTAACTTCTGGATACACATGCCATGTGCATGTGTAACTTCTGATTACACATCCATATGTTGTTGGTGGGAGACAGTGGTCGGTGGTGGTTTCCGGCGGTGGTGGTCGGAGGCGGTGGTGGTTTCTGCTGCTGATGGTGGCCGCCGGCGGCGGTTGGCGATGGTGGTTGGAGGCGGAGGTGGTGGTTGGTGGTGGTGGTGGTCGGTGGTGGCGGTCGCCGGAGGTGGTGGTTGGTGGCGGCGGTCGTCGGAGGTGGTGGTTGGTGGTGGCGGTCATCGGTAAAGATGGTTGTGACATCATGTTTACTATATTTTAATATTTGGGGCTTAAATTTAAATTTTATTTAATTTGGGGCTTGATAATATATAAAAGGGTATGTATGTCTTTTAATAACTCGGGGCCTAGATTTAAACTTCTTTTAACTAGGGGCCTCATATTATGGGTTATCCATGGGTTGGGCCTTAGCCTAATTTCCCCATTTCAAAAGTGAAAAACACTAGAACCCCCTACTATATGGGTTCAATATATACAAGCCCCACAAAATGGATCCTCCACTATCAACTCCATACTTTGACTTTTTTATATTTCTAGGCCCAAAACTTTTATTTTTGGGGCCAGGTTTTAAATTTCCCGGATTTGCTAACGTCAGCAGATTTTTTAATAAATCAAAAAATACCGAAATTAACCTTCAGTATTTATAATCGTTTTATACATAATAGAAACGGAAAATCAAATCAATTTTTTTCAGCTCTCTCTTCTTTCTGCTCTCGTTCAGAAACAGAATTGGAGATTTTTCTTCAGACGAATCTTTTCATTGAACAACAAGAATTCGTTAGTTTGATAGTGAAGAAAACGAGAAGAAGAACAACAATTCGTTAATTTTCTCTCAATTTTGTTGATCTTTATTCACCGGTTTTCAGATCTGACGAGTTTGTGAAGCTGCATTGATAAACAACAAATTGGTTTGTTCTATTTATCTTTTCTGTTTGTATCAAATACGTTTGATTCAATAGTTTTCTGATCGATTTTTGATTTCAATCTAAATAGATCTTCTACTGATTTCCGTTTTTTTTCTGTATCAAACAGAATTGGAGATTTATTTTGTTGAGTCTGAGAACAGGTAGAAGACAGGTTGGAATAGAGGAAGCTCAAATATAGGTACGAATCCGTTGTTGTTTGAGCTTATTGATTTCGATTTTATGATTTTGGTTTTTCTTATTTTTTTTTTTTTTTTTCAGATTTGGAATTTTTAGATACGAAGAAGAGGAAGAAGAAACCATATTATTTCAGAAGAACAATAACAAAACTAGGTACGAATTCTTGTTGTTGTTTGATTTCGAATTTGTTTTTAATTTTTTTTTTGGATTATTTGCATTTCTTATTGATTTGAGAAGGATCTAGTATTTGATGAATTACATTTATAATTCTTTTTAGTATTTGTTGATTATAAGAAGAAGAAGAAGAAAGAACATTGTATCTGAAGAAGAACAACAAATCTAGGTATAGATATGTTTTATAAAATGTGTAACTTTAAGTTACACATATTGTCATGTAGCATGTGTAAGTGCTATTTGTTATTGCATGTGTCATCTGAGAATAAATTTACTAGCTGGAATTTCTTTTATTATTGTTGTTAATATTTGTTGGTATAAGAACATAACAACAAACTGGGAAGACATGCTGTTTTGTAAAATGTGTAACTTGAAGTTACACATATTGTTCTGTAGCATGTTTAATTTTTGCTTGTGTATCTTTAAAACAATTTTTTTCTTGTGTTTCATTTGTTGAGTATGTTGATTGCTCCTTTGATTTTTAGTTTGCCGCATAGAATATACTTCTCACGAGCGGGCAACGCCCCCGAGTGAATTGCGTTCGTTTTTTTATTTTGATTTTTTTATTTGTATGTTTAATATTTTCAGGTTGTCATGGATGTTGTTAGTTGCATTGCTATTGTTTGCTACTTTTCAGATTTCATTACCATGCGTGTTAATACTGATATCAAACTTGATGAGTTTAAGGAACAAGTTTGCAAGAAATGGAAGCAATTTACTCCACTTGGTATTTGTTTCTTCTTCCGAGAAAGTGGGAAAGAATTTCCGCTTGACTGTGATTTTTCGCTTCAAGCTCTTATATCCATCACAAATAGTAAAAAGAAGACCAGTGTTGATATTTTCTTGCAAAATGTTACTCATGTAGCCTCTTCATCTAGCTCTAGGGAAGATTCTTCTATTTCTAATGATTCTAGTACGTCTTCATCGAGAAACAATCGTACTGTTGCAATGTATTTGGAAGACAAAAGCAAGCCTGCAAAACCTTTGTTATCAGATGGTTGGCCCAAGGTTCTTGGTGAGATTGGTCATGTGTTTGTTGAATGAGTTAAGCAAGTCAGGGTTGCTTTCACCAAGTATCGTCTTCGCACTGGTTTCAACATGGCTGTAACACACAATGAGCGTTCTAGGTTCACGGCTAAGTGTGCAGATAAAAATACTACTGGAAATTTCATGCAACTTCTATTGATGAAAGGAACGAAATGTTTCGGTGTAGCTTTTCTGTGTTCTGTCATCTTATGCTTAGCATATGTTATGTTTTGGTACAGTATGTGTAACTTTGGGTTACACATGATGTTTTTTGCACCATATTGTTTTTGGTTGATTTGTTTATATTTTGTATGAACCTCTTCAGGTCAGATCTTATAACCCTGAGCACATTTGTGGTATTGGTGGGCGCAACTTGAATCAAAAATACTCCACCAGCTTCACGTCTAGTTTGATTGAGGAAGAAGTTCGGAAAAATCCTCACAAGAAGCCTAAGCAGATTTCCGCTGATTTCCAGAACAACTATGGGATTACCATGGAGTACTATCAGGCCTATAATGGTAGGGAAAAGGTTTATGGGACGATTTATGGCGACGATGTGAAGTCATACTCGCACTTGGTATGGTATATTAATGTTATAAGAGAAACCAACCCTGGTAGTGTAATAAAGTTTGAATTTGATCCTACAAAGAAACAATTCCAACGGATTTTCATCGCATTTGCTGCATGCATCAAAGGGTACAGGTTTTGTCGCCCAATGGTATACTTGGATGCTACTTTCCTTACTGGTAGATTCAGAGGTTGCTTGATGGCAGCTACTGGGATCAATGGCGGTAAAGGTATGTTTTATTTTGAAAAACTTTAGTTGACAAATAACTGAGAGTTACACATGTGTAACTCTCAGTTACATATTTTTTTACTCAGTGTGTAACTAAGAAAATAGCATCTGTAACCATAAGTTACACATTTGATTTAGCATGAGTAACTTGTATTTACACATTGTTTTCTGTTTTTGTGAAACTTATTATTTTTTCAATTCTGCATAATTTTTTTTGTAGGATTTTTCCCACTTGCTGTGGCACTAGTCGATTCTCGAGATTATCAACAACTGGGAGTGGTTTTTAAGGAATTTGATCGAAGTTGTTGGTGATGGGAGGCCAATCACCTTCCTTTCGGATCGCCATGAAGGACTCTTGCGGGGTGTTCCACTTGTCTATCCAGATTCGTTCCACAGCTTCTGCTACTATCATTTGAAGACTAATCTACCCATCAATGGCTCGGATCCTAGGTTCACGCTTGTGCTGGACCTTTTCCAAGAGGAAACATACGCACTCTCACCCGAAAACCATGCCAAAGCCATACAGAAAATTAGAGATTTGAACTGCGATTGGGTGGCTGATTACATCGAGACCATCCCACCTGAAGCATATACGAATGCCTATTTCAAAGGTTGTCGATATGGACGAACATCTAGTACTCTAGCAGAATCACTCAATAGCTGGATTCTGGTTCACAAGAAGATGTCTGCATATGCTCTTCTTGATCAAGTTAATAGAGTGTGTGTTTTTTTGTTGTTGTTTGTTGCTTTTTATTTCTTGTTTTGTCACTTTATATATATTCATAAGTTTTTTTCGTTTTCAGATTAGGATGAAAATAATGGTAATGATGGCAGACTGTCGTGAAGATGGTGCTAATATGATGACTCCATTAACCCCAGAGTATGAGGAAAATCTTGAGGCTCTTCAAGATGAAGGTTTGGCTTGGGAAGTATTGGTTGCTAGTCCTACCGTGTTTGAAGTTTTTAGCGAAAGGACTCACATGGTGGACCTTGAACACCAGACTTGCACCTGTCAAAGGTTTGGTTTCTTATGCTTTTTTTCTTTTTGTATGTTCATTTTTTTGAAAGTTTACATGATGTGTAACTTCTAGTTACACTAGACATATGTGTAACTGGAAGATACACATCCTGTATATGCATGTGTTACTAGCTGATTTTTTTGTGTTTTATGATTTCCTTGTGTAACTAGCCGAGTGTTTATATCCTTGTCTTTTTTTTTTTTGAAGGTGGCGTGTATACGGTTTCCCTTGTGCTCATGCTCTTGCGGCCATACGGAAGATTAAACGTGAGGCTATTGATTTCATTTCACCTTATTTTACGAGCGACTATTTTAGGAAGACTTATCTGCATTGCATCCATCCAATTCCCAACTATAATAGGCTTGTTGAAATTAAAGAAGATGGCACCATCAACCCTCCTATCGTAAAGAAACAACCAAGTAGACCCCCAGGAAAAAGGATTCTAAGTAAAGGTGAGAAGAAGGTAAAGAGGAAAGTTCATTGCAGCAATTGCAAGGAAACAGGTCACAACAAAAGGTTGCAAGAATCCTCCGAAGTACACACCCCTAGCTTTAAGCTGTAGAAGTTCATTTCTGCAAGTAATGATTTTATGTGTGGATTCTTATTTGTCTTGGATTATTTGTTTTTAGTTTTCTTCATTCCGGTTCGCATGGACCAAACGTTTTTATTTTTCTGCAACGTTGATTATGTGCAAGGATCATTCATTCAGATTTTATATTTTGTAAGTTCACAGGTGAAATGCATTTTATTTTATTTTTTATTTATTGTGTACGTCTGATCAGTGATCAAATGCTTGTGTAACATCAGGTTACACATTTTGAATGCATATGTAAACTCAGGTTACACCTTAAGTAACTTTTCAGTTACTTTGCAACGTTGATTATGTGCAAGGATCATTCATTCAAATTTTTATATTTTTGTGAGTTCACAGGTGAAATGTGTTTCTATTCCCAGTGTGTGTCTTCTGAACACAGAGGGGAAATGTATCTGTAAATTTGGTCTACACATCTGTTTATGGGTAAAAATCGTTTCCGCCGATTTCGGTAAATTCGGTAGGTGAGTGAGAAACTGGTTCAAACCCTAAACAAATGTGTTGCACGTGAGCACTTTCTAGATTCAAGAGATCAATCTGTACAAGTCCGGCCTAAATCAAGAAATGGCCGTTCCAGACTTGCTTCGGTCACAAAGTGGAGGAGAAGGGTTGATTTGGGGAGGGAAGCAAAGAAAGGTGTTGAGACCGAATAATTGCGGGAGAGTAGTGTCTCGACTTGTATTAGAAAGTGAAAGCTTCGGAAGCTTGCAAGAGATGAAAGCTTTTTGGAGAGCTTGCAAAGTTGCCTTTTCTGAGAGTGTTGTATTTTTCTCCTGACAGAGACTTGTCGTCTGGTGGAAATAGGTAAGACCTATTTATACAAGTCGAGGTTGAAACGTACCCTGGCCTCATGAAGGAAAAGAGTAAAGGGTGAAATAATGGGAGGAGGTGGTAACCGCAAGGTGTTTATGGGTGAAAACGTTTTCACCATTATTTCCTCATTTATTTGACCGCTTTATTCCTATTCACGCTTTCTTAATGTGAGCGTAGTGTACGCTGCATCTTTGTGACCGCCAAACCAAAACCCTAGAAAGCATCCCCCAGTTTGTGTTGATGTCTCGAGTGTTGGTTGCACTTTGAGTGCAAGTGGCGCTGCTAGAGGCGCGTGTGGCATGTGCGGAATGCCTTTGTTGCGGGTTGCATCTTGAGTGCAAGTGGCAATGCCAGAGATGCTAGTGGCGTGTGTGGCATGTGCGGAATGCTTGTGCGTTGAGTGTAAGTGGCAATGCCAAAGCTGCTAGTGGCGTGTATGGCAAGTGCCAATGGCGTGTGCGGAATGCCTTGATGGTAGGTTGCACGGTTTGCAAGTTAGGCTACCAGCGTGCGTGTTTGGCATGTGCCAATGGCATGTGTGGCCAATTTGGGTAGCGCCCTGGTAGGAAAAGCTACCAGCGAGCGTGTTGGCATGTGCCAATGGCATGCGTGGCCAATTTGGGTCGCGCCCTGGTAGGAAAAGCTACCAGCGAGCGTGTTGGCATGTGCCAATGGCATGCGTGGCCAATTTGGGTCGCGCCCTGGTAGGAAAAGCTACCCGCGAGCATGTTGGCATGTGCCAATGGCATGCGTGGACAATTTGGGTCGCGCCCTGGTAGGAAAAGCTACCAGCGAGCGTGTTGGCATGTGCCAATGGCATGCGTGGACAATTTGGGTCGCGCCCTGGTAGGAAAAGCTACCAGCGAGCGTGTTGGCATGTGCCAATGGCATGCGTGGCCAATTTGGGTTGCGTCCTGGTAGGAAAAGTTACCAGCAAGCATGTTGGCATGTGCCAATGGCATGCGTGGCCAATTTGGGTCGCGCCCTAGTAGGAAAAGCTACCAGCGAGCGTGTTGGCATGTGCCAATGGCATGCGTGGCCAATTTGGGTTGCGTCCTGGTAGGAAAAGCTACTAGCGAGCATGTTGGCATGTGCCAATGGCATGCGTGGCCAATTTGGGTCGCGCCCTGGTAGGAAAAGCTACCAGCGAGCATGTTGGCATGTGCCAATGGCATGCGTGGCCAATTTGGGTCGCGCCTTGGTAGGAAAAGCTACCAAATGCGTGCGTGTTGGCATGTGCCAATGGCATGCTCGGCCATTAGGCCACGCCACGGTGAGAAAAGCTACCCAGAGTGTGTGTTGGCATGTGCCAATGGCATGCGTGTCCAATTTGTCCTAGGTTGCATGGTTTGCAAGCCTAGGTGCGGGCGCTACTTTGGCATGGCGCGGCTAGGGCCAAGGTAAGGGTGTTTGGTTTGGCGTGGCGTGACCAGCGTAGCTAGGGCCAAGGCAAAGTGTGTTTGGAATGGCGCGACTAGCTTGGGCAAGGTGTGGCTGGCATGATTTTCCATTGGCATAGAGGTGCGGCTAGCAAGGTTGGCATGCTTCGGCGCGTTTGGTATGACTGGCATGATTTGCCATTGGCATAGAGGTGCGGCTAGCATGGTTGGCATGCTTCGGCGCGTTTGGTATGGATGGCATGATTTGCCATTGGCATAGAGGTGCGGCTAGCATGGTTGGCATGCTTCGGCGCGTTTGGTATGGCTGACATGATTTTCCATTGGCATAGAGGTGCGGCTAGCATGGTTGGCATGCTTCGGCGCGTTTGGTATGGCTGGCATGATTTTCCATTGGCATAGAGGTGCGGCTAGCATGGTTGGCATGGTTTGGTAGGTGGCATGATTTGCCATTGGCATGAGGTTTAGCTTAGGCTAGGTTGGCTGGCATGAGGTGCGGCTAGCATGGTTGGCATGCTTTGGCGCGTTTGGTGTGACTAGCATAGCTAGGGCCAAGGCGAGTGCGTTTGGCATGGCGCGGCTAGCTTGGGCTAGGTGTGGTCGACATGATTTGCCATTGGCACGGAGGGGAATTAGGGTTTTGTTCGTTGTAACCCTAATTTGAAAAAATACCCCATATTAATTACGACTACATGCATTAAATGTCCTAATAAATGTGTCATAGGTAACATTAGGTTATTTGGGGTTTTACGATTTTACCCTTTGTTTAAAAACCACCATCAACATTAAGTCCCCTGCTTAGCTCAAACAGAGAAGCTTTGTTGCGAGGTAAGCATAAGATGGTGACAAATTATCAACAAACAAATCGTAAGGAGAATTTGAGGAGGCTTGTCGACCTTTTTTTATAAATAGGATTTGGAATCCTTCCTCTCGACAGATTTTGCGCAAATCGGGAGGCTGGCACAATTGGGAAGTTAGCGTCGTGAGAGACAGAAGTCGGGCGGCATTGAGAAGTTGTTGCGAGTTGGGAAACTGAGCGTGCTAGCTGGCGAGACCGGCGCAAAGTGGGAAGCTGATCGTGCTAGATGGCGGGACCGGCGCAAGATGGGAAGCTGATCGTGCTAGCTGGCGGGACCGGCGCAAGATGGGGAAGCTGAGCGTGCTAGCTGGCGTGACTTGCGCGGTTGTAGGGAAGTTTGGGGAGACTAGCGCGAGCTTGATGGGACCGGTGAAAACAAGGAGGGAGTAAGTGTTTTTACAGATAGCAAAGTTTCCTTATTTTGCCTTCCTTCACGCGCGGCTTCAATCAGGGCATCATCCATGCCAAAAATCTGGAAGCGTTACGTCCATCATTACTTCCTTTCCTTCTTTAAGGTTCCGTATTCATACCCAACGTAATTGCATCATCTCCCTCGTTTGAGAAAGGGTTCTTCTTGTTGAGTTTCTCTTTGTCATGTCGCACAGAGACGAATCATCTTCTAACCAGCCAGATTCTCCAGGTGAAGGCGCGAGGTTTGACTCTTGCAGGAGCATCCCAACAAATGTTATTCGGGTTAAGAAAATCATACCGGTATGTTTTCTTCTTCTTCGGTGGACTGACGTACGCTTCACCGCTTGTTTGATGAATGGAAAATTTCCCTTTCGTGCAGAGATATCCCGTTGGAGCATGCGTTACTGTTATCGACGAGGATGACCTAGTCGTTCCCCTCCCTTCAAATCCAAACTCGTTGTCTGCTGCAGACTTGGAGAATGCTGATTTAGGGCTCTCTTGTTATGAATACCCCTATGCAGGATTGTCATTCGGGACTCGTATGAGGTATCTCTCCTCCAATTACCGGAATGTTGGCGGTTTCCTGGTGCGGAAAGAATTCGTGGTCCTTTATACGAGGATATGGAAGACATACGGCCATATCGCTACCGGGGAGCGTAGTGAAGTGTTGTTCTCCTGCCTTGGTTTCCGTAGTGAACTGTCTTTTGCCAATGATTGCTGAGATGGAGAATATGTCCATTCGTGCTGCTGCAGAGTCAGCCATTCAAAGGTGGGAGAACATGGTGTCCACATGTGAATCCTTGGAGTTTAATATCAGCTGGTTGCGGCATCGTCTCAATATTGTGAAGGTCGACAAAGCTGGTATTCTTGCTGGTGTGATTCCTGCCACAAAAGCCATGCTAGAAGAGGAGAAAGCTTTGGCCCTAGAGTCTCGGAGGATTGAAGAGTTAACTCGAGACTTGAAGAGTAGGACTGAAAGATATCATGGTCGGTTGAAGATGATATTTTGTAGGGATTATAATTTACTAGATGGGCTTTTCTGATTTGTATCACAAGATTTGAAGGCTCCTCTTTTTTTTTTTTTTTTTTTTGAAGAAATAAAGAAATTCCATTAATCTGTTGGATTGTATTGAAACTCGATAATTGGCAAGAAAGGAAGTAAAAGCAGAGAGGGTGTCTGGACGTTCACATTTTTGATGTAGCATGTTTCAGGGAAGTGATTAGGCGTAGTATGCCTTAAGCCACTTTCCGTTGATGACTGCCTCTAGCTTTCCCCCATCTTCTTTGATAATCTTGTAGTAACCACTGTCGTACGCTTTAGTAAATATGTACGGCCCTTCCCATTTGGGAGAAAACTTCGGTGCCGATGCATCTTGCTGGATGTGTTTAGCGGTTTTTAGCACCAGATCTCCTTCCTTGAAAACCCTGTATTTTACATGGCTGTTGTACGCCCTGAAAATCCTGTTTCTGTATGCTTGTGCATGTTCCTCTGCCCGGATCTTCCGGAGTCCATAGTATCTAGTTCCACGATTCGGCATTGAGTGATTCGGCTTCATTCCACCGAGGTCCACTGCTGCGGCGATTCGCGCAGACGAGATCTTGATTTCTCTTTGGGAGGATCGCGTCTGTACCGTAGACAAGGGAGTAGGGAGACATGTCGGTGGAGCTTCTAGGAGATGTTCGGTACGCCCATAGAGCCATCGGCAATTGCTCGTGCCAGGTCCTGGGATTGTCGTGTACTGTTCGGCTGAGGATTCAGATCAAAGTCTTGTTGGTACTTTCGGCTTGCCCATTCCCCTGGGGATAATAGACAGTAGAGAAGACTTGTTTAATTCCGTACCTCTCAAGTAGTTCCTGCACTTGCTTGTTAGCAAAAGGCGTGCCGTTGTCGGTGATGACGTGTTTAGGCACGCCAAAACGGCAGATGATGTGTTCCTTGACGAATGCCGCGATCATGGCTCCAGTGGTTCCTTTCAGCGGGACAGCTTCAACCCACTTGGTAAAGTACTCGGTCGCGGTTATTATGTATTCATGCTGTTTTGAGGATGGCGGGTTGATCTTCCCAATGATGTCGAGTCCCCCGCTATAAAAGGGCCACATGCTACTTATCGAGTGTAAGGATGTTGGAGGCGCGTGGATGAGGTTTCCGTGAATCTGGCATTCTCGGCATTTCTGAATGAAAGTAGCTGCGTCGTCTTCCATGGTCGGCCAGTAGTACCTCTCGTGTATCTGCAGGAACAGTTTCGGTTTCCCTTGGTGTTCGCCTTCGTGCATTTCTCTTAACATAACTGGGATTTCCGTACCGCCCAAACACCGCAGTAGACTTCCTCCGAAACTCTTGCGATATAAAACCCCATCATGGAACACGAATCTTTTGGACTTTTGTTTTAGCTTGGACGCATCCTCTTTGTCAGTAGGAAGAATGCCGTCGCAAAGGAAACCGATGTACGGCTCCCGCCAGTCCCCAATGTGACTGATGTTGAGGACTTCTGTCTGACATGGGGGCGCCTGGCAATCGGGACACGCCTTCTGGAGTAATCGGGATTGGGCTTCCATCTCGGGCCAATATTATCCAAGTCGTTGTAAACGACGATAGAGGGTTACCACTGATGTTATTCCACAGAATTCGGTATGAACATGTTCAAGTTGTTGTTGTGCTTCTTCTTTTCCGAGACACCTTGACAGAGAGATGTCTGGATTTCGATGATACATAACATCTTGAAGCATAAAGAAATTCCGCAAAGTCTTGAGGTCGACCTTCCCTTGGAAAAGTGAGTTGTTGAGTTCTTGAATGATAGGAGTTCTCCAGTCATCGTCTTTGGCTTTCTCAGGTTGTGAAAGCCATGTTGAAGTTATGGTTCGCCGCTTTACTGTCAGATTTTCCTCGGATCCTTCGAACTGTAGCTTTGATGCTAGTGTCGCTAGGCAGTCATCATGCTTGTTACTGCCGCGGCCGACATGTGTGATGGTTGCTTCGGCGAAATAATTTAATAGTTTTTGTGCTTCGGCCCTGTATGGTGCCAGCGTCAGTTCTTTCAATGCGTAAATTCCGTTTACCTGGTTGATGAGTAATTTGGAATCTCCTCTTATCTCCAAACGCGTGGCCCCGGCTCGTTTAGCTAGTGATAGTCCAATGAGGAAGGCTTCGTATTCAGCTGAGTTATTGGTGCATGGAAAGTCTAGCTTGAAAGAGTGCGAGAAGACTTCTCCAGCAGGAGATACTAGTACCACACTGCTCCTCCGGTATTAGTCTTTGAGGGTGGAAGAGCCGTCGAAGAACAGCAGCCATGCTTCTTTTTCGACTAAGAAGATATCTGGAAGGTCTCCCGGGAGGTCTTCTCGTAATTCTGCGGTGTTTTCTCCTGGGAATGCTGCTAAGAGGTCTGCAACATCCTGTCCTTTTATGGCCCTCGGGGAAACGCACGTTATGTCGAACTCTGACAGCTGCAGGAGCCATTTAGCCGGCCTCCCTATCAGGGCGGGTTTCGAGAGAAGGAACTTTACGGTGGTCTTATTTGGATATTAACACCACCTTGTTGGAGAGGAGGTAGTGCACGAACTTGGATGGAATAAATTAACGCTAAACACGCCTTTTACGCTTTGGGGTATACGAGTTCGGCGTCTCTCAACATTCGGCGAAGTAATATATGGGATATTCAATTCCTTTGTCGTCTTCTTGAGCGAGGAGGGCTCCAATGGCGGTATCGCTAAAGGTGTGTAAAGACATAGTGGCTTCCCGGCATAGGAGGCTTCATGACGGTCGGGGAGGACAGCGTTTCTTTGGATCTTACAGTACGCTTTTTCTTTGAGACGTAGTCCATGTGAAATTCGCTCCTTTTTTAGCAGAGGGGTAAACGCGGTAATGAGCTGTGCCTGCCCCCGGTATGAAGCGGCGAATGTAGTTTACCTTGCCCAGAAACCGGAGCTCTTTTGCGGTTCGTGGTGGCGGCATCGTGAGGATAGCTTGCGTCTTGACTGGTCAACTTTTATCCCGCGGCCGTTACTTGGAATCCTAAGAACTTCCCGAAGAGACACCAAAGGCGCATTTCATAGGATTCATCTTCAACTTGTATTCGCGACATCTTTCGAACACTTGTCGTAGCGTTTCGGATGATCCGCTCGAGTCTTCGATTTAACTACCACATCATCTACGTAATCTTCGACTTGCTTGTGCATCATATCGTGGAAGATGGTAGTCATGGGCACGTTGGTAAGTAGCGCCAGCGTTCTTCGAGACCGAAAGGCATTACGGTGTAATAGAAGTTTCCGAGAGGGATTCGGAAAGCGATCTTACTCGCGTCGTGCTCATACATCTTTATCTCGGTTGTAGCCGCTATATCCATCCATGAAAGAGAACATACCATGTCCCTTTGGTAGCGTCTACCAAAGCATGTCGATGTTAGGGAGCGGAAATCGTCTTTAGTGCAAGCACTTGTTCGGATCTCCGAAATCGACACAACACCGATCGACCATTCTTCTTTTAACGGAACGATATTGGCCAACCGGGTGGGATGGTGAATAGGTTTGACAAAACCCGGCTAGTAATTTACGGACCTCCGCCTTGATTTGTTCTTCTACGTCGTGTCCGAATTGTCTTGGAGGCTCGCTTGACTGGTTTGGATCCGGGTACCACGTGCGAGATGGTGGGTGACCGGTTTTCATCCAAGCCGGGCATTTCTTCGTAAGTCCATGCGAAAACGTCCTGATATTCTTTGAGTAGGTCGACTAACTTTGAGCGTTCTTCAGAATGTAGAGTCGAACTGATCAGAACGGGTCGCGAGAATTCCTCATTCCCTATATTGACAGTTTCGAGTTCGTCGGTGGTTAAGTCAATCCCGTCTTGTAGCTTATGAGGGGCGTCTGGAACTTCCTCCTAGTTATTGTGAAAACATTCTTTTGGGCGGAGAGACCGGGTCATGGTCTCTCCTGCTAATTGCTAACAACGGTGGTAATGTGTGAGTTTTCCCTTTTTGCTTCGTCCTGCGGTAAGGGTGCATTCTCGCTTGGTGCGGGCACGGGTTACGCCGGTGGCGGGAGGCTGGCGGGTCTTCCTTCCGAGGAGACGGTGGGAGGGCGGTCTCCTCCGTGGAGTATCTCAGGTTTGTCGCCATCTCTCGAGCGATGTCCATTTTGGCAATGTAAAACCGTGAATCTTGGTCGTCACGCCTTTTGAACCCTCCTTCGGCCCATGTGCTTCTACGCGGTGAGGTGGTGCATAGGGGACGGTGACGCAGGATGCGGACAACTTCTCCGTTCGATCATTGTTTTCGGGCATTGGTGATATGTTGAAAGAACGATCTTGAGATTGTGCGGCCCACGGCCTTCCTAGCATCATGTGGTAGTCTGGTTCTTTTTCAATCACCTCAAACTTCACGCTTGATTGAATCGGCCCTACTGCCATCTCCAAGTTGATGTAGCCGTACGTGCTAGTTTGGTTGCCTTCGAAATCCATCATCGTAGTGGGTTGTCGTACGATCTCGTTAGGTCGCACCCTGACAGCTTTAAGTGTCTTGAGAGTGATGACATTGGAAGATGCACCCGTGTCAATGAGTGCTCTTCGAAACTCCATGTTCCTGACGAGAGCCGTAACATGCAAGGCCTGGTTGTGACCGTCTTCTACCATCATGTCGTCATCGGTGAAAACAATATTGTTGATGGATCTTAGGGATCCTTGGAGTCCCCGTGGGTGCGGAACTAGTGATGCGTTCGGTGTTATTCGGTTAATAGAGAGAATGTTTTTACTCGCTGGTCCTTGGAGAGGTGTAGCAATTCACATAAGTTTTCTACCAACATGGTCGCCTCCTGGTCCGTTGGCTTCCAGTCAGTGACGAAACCATTGATTTGAGAATGCTCATTCGGGATGTCAGTCCCCTGCTCTTGATCTCCCGGGTAACATGAACCACTTAGCTCCGATGTTAGGTGATGAGGAAGTCGAGTATCTTTGTTAATCGCATCCTTCATTAGATCCATGTTTTTGGCATGGATCTGCTGAGCTTGCATCAGGTCAACCAGTCTTGGGACCTCTTCATTAGTCATATTGCTTCCAGAAACTGACGAGTTATCATAACCTTGAGCGGGATCAATGTTTGTGGAGATGGCCTGATAGCCGACCATGCTTGCGCGAAATTTGAGGACGGAAACTGGAATTTGATGTTGTAATCGAAAGATCAATCCTCCCACTGTGGTCGCCAATGGTTTATGGGTAAAAATCGTTTCCGCCGATTTCGGTAAATTCGGTAGGTGAGTGAGAAACTGGTTCAAACCCTAAACAAATGTGCTGCACGTGAGCACTTTCTAGATTCGAGAGATCAATCAGCACAAGTCCCGGCCTAAACCAAGAAATGTTCCGGACTTGCTCGGAAATTTAAATAGACACAAAGTGGAGGAGAAGGGTTGATTTGGGGAGGGAAGCAAGGTGTTGAGTGTTTGAGAATAGTACATCTCTGGGAGAGTAGTGTCTCGACTTGTATCGAAAGTGAAAGCTCGGAAGCTTGCAAGAGATGAAAGCTTTTTGGAGAGCTTGCAAAGTTGCCTTTTAAGACGAGTGTTGTATTTTCTCGACCGAGACTTGTCGTGCGGTGGAAATAGGTAAGACCTATTTATACAAGTCGAGGTTGAAAACGTACTTTAGGTACATTGGCCTCATGAAGGAAAAGAGTAAAGGGTGAAATAATGGGAGGAGGTGGTAAACGCAAGGTGTTTATGGGTGAAAATGTTTTCACCATTATTTCCTCATTTATTTGACCGCTTTATTCCTATTCACGCTTTCTTAATGTGAGCGTAGTGTACGCATTGCGAACCACGTAAAAAATCTTATGTGTTTATATTTGGAATTTAGGTGATTAATATGATTTAGATCTACAAAATATAGTGAGGGGTGTAGTGTGGGATTTCCTGCTCTACATATCGCTAGAAAGGGGAGGGAGAGAATAATGGATTTTATCCTTTATGTTGACCGCCAAACCAAAACCCTAGTACTGGCCTCATGAAGGAAAGAGTAAAGGGTGAAATAATGGGAGGTGGTAACATGCAAAGGTGTTTATGGGTGAAAATGTTTTTCACCATTATTTCCTCATTTAAAGCATCCCCGGTTGTGTCCCCAGGTTTTGTTGATGTCTCGAGTGTTGGTTGCACTTTGAGTGCAAGTGGCGCTGCTAGAGGCGCGTGTGGCATGTGCCACTGGCATGTGCCACTGGCATGTGCCACTGGCATGTGCGGAATGTCTTTGTTGCGGGTTGCATCTTGAGTGCAAGTGGCAATGCCAGAGCTGCTAGTGGCGTGTGTGGCATGTGCTAATGGCATGTGCGGAATGCTTGTGCGTTGAGTGTAAGTGGCAATGCCAGAGCTGCTAGTGGCGTGTATGGCAAGTGCCAATGGCGTGTGCGGAATGCCTTGATGGTAGGTTGCACGGTTTGCAAGTTAGGCTACCAGCGTGCGTGTTTGGCATGTGCCAATGGCATGCGTGGCCAATTTGGGTAGTGCCCTGGTAGGAAAAGCTACCATCGGCGTGTTGGCATGTGCCAATGGCATGCGTGGCCAATTTGGGTCGCGCCACTGGTAGGAAAAGCTACCGAAGAAGCGTGTTGGCATGTGCCAATGGCATGCGTGGCCAATTTGGGTCGCGCCCCTGGTAGGAAAAGCTACCCGGCGAGCATGTTGGCATGTGCCAATGGCATGCGTGGCCAATTTGGGTCGCGCCCTGGTAGGAAAAGCTACCAGGAAGCGTGTTGACATGTGCCAATGGCATGCGTGGCCAATTTGGGTTGCGTCCTGGTAGGAAAAGTTACCAGCGAGCATGTTGGCATGTGCCAATGGCATGGGTGGCCAATTTGGGTCGCGCCCTGGTAGGAAAAGCTACAACGAGCGTGTTGGCATGTGCCAATGGCATGCGTGGCCAATTTGGGTTGCGTCCTGGTAGGAAAAGCTACCAGCGAGCATGTTGGCATGTGCCAATGGCATGCGTGGCCAATTTGGGTCGCGCCCTGGTAGGAAAAGCTACCAGCGAGCATGTTGGCATGTGCCAATGGCATGCGTGGACAATTTGGGTCGCGCCCTGGTAGGAAAAGCTACCAGCGAGCGTGTTGGCATGTGCCAATGGCATGCTCGGCCATTAGGGCCACGCCCTGGTGAGAAAAGCTACCAGCGAGTGTGTTGGCATGTGCCAATGTCATGCGTGGCCAATTTAGCCTAGGTTGCATGGTTTGCAAGCCTAGGTGCAGGCGCTACTTTGGCATGGCGCGGCTAGGGCCAAGGTAAGGGTGTTTGGCTTGGCGTGGCGTGACCAGCGTAGCTAGGGCCAAGGCAAAGTGTGTTTGGCATGGCGCGGCTAGCTTGGGCAAGGTGTGGCTGGCATGATTTGCCATTGGCATAGAGGTGCGGCTAGCATGGTTGGCATGCTTCGGCGCGTTTGGTATGGATGGCATGATTTGCCATTGGCATAGAGGTGCGGCTAGCATGGTTGGCATGCTTCGGCGCGTTTGGTATGGCTGGCATGATTTTCCATTGGCATAGAGGTGCGGCTAGCATGGTTGGCATGCTTCGGCGCGTTTGGTATGGCTGGCATGATTTTCCATTGGCATAGAGGTGCGACTAGCTTAGGCTAGGTGTGGCTGGCATGATTTGCGATTGGCACGTAGGTGCGGCTAGCATGGTTGGCATGCTTTGGCGCGTTTGGTGTGACTAGCATAGCTAGGGCCAAGGCAGAGTGCGTTTGGCATGGCGCGACTAGCTTGGTCTAGGTGTGGCTGGCATGATTTGCCATTGGCACGGAGGGGAATTAGGGTTTTGTTCGTTGTAACACTAATTTGAAAAAATACCCCCTATTAATTACTGACTACATGCATTAAATGTCCTAATAAATGTGTCACCGGTGACATTAGGTTATTTGGGGTTTTACGATTTTACCCTTTGTTTAAAAACCACCATCAACAACATCCTAAAATATGGATGTGTAAATTTGGTTTACACATCCTAAAATATGGATGTGTAACTATTAGTTACACATTGTTATTTTTACATTTTTTGATTTATCTTGTCTTAATTGTATGTGTAACTATGAGTTACTTAACTTATTTTTCAGCATTTTACCCTGTTATACATTCCACTATCATGTCTTTACCCGTTGAGTGGAAACATTTTATTTTTTAACATATGTAACTTCAAGTTACACATCTTAATTTTATGTGTAACTTTTAAGTTACTTAACCTGTTGCATATGTTAAAAAATAACATATGTAACTTCAAGTTACACATCTTAATTTAATGTGTAAATTTAAGTTACTTAACCTGTGCAAACAGCAGAAAAGTGCTATCAAGATGTTTTTGCAAGTCTAATAACCTCTTGTAGTTAACAAAAGTAAAAAAGTTTTTAATTCAAGGAATTTCAATCCAAAAGTATAGAAGTTTGCAAATTCAAGAACCGGTAAAATCTAGTAACTGACAAAATTAACAACATATTTGCAAGTATAAGCTAACAACATATTTGCAAGTATAGAAGTTTTTGGAGAGTTCCAAATGACTGCTTTAAACATCTCTGGATGAATCTGAAAGAATCTTGTAAAGCATGCTTCCTCTCATGCGGTTCACCTTGTCAGCCAACCATTGCGTCATATGTGAGGTTTGTTTTTTGTCAAGAGGTTTATTCTTCATCATGATCTTCATGTAAGTGCATACAAATAGAAGACAATCAGGAATTGAACCTTGTCTTGGCGAAGGTAGATTTTTGGCTTTGTCTTTCATCCCAAGAGGACAACGGAGTGTCAGTTCTCTAGTTATTGCAAACGCATACTTCCTGGCTTGCTGCAAGTGTTGATCCCTGAGTTCCTTAACGTTTGACGAGTTCATGTGGGACCATGGATTATTACTCCTCATGTCATACTCCAACAGTGTGTAGTGTGTATCGTTGTTGCACATTGGGGCGAAAAGTCTGACTGCAATGTTCTTGTACTTGTAATAGTCCTTAACAAGCTTTGGAATCCAGAATTTCGTGAAATCACCGTCATTTTCCAAGTAAGATTTCTGCAAAAACCATTTGGAATATCAAACACACATTTTAAACCAAAAGTTACAAATGCACAAGTGATTATGTAAACAGAAGTTACAAATAAGGCCTTATAAATGGATGTGTAACTTCAGATTACATATTATAAATGCATATGTAATCTCAGATTACACATTACATTCTGCCAACATTAAAAAATCTGAGCATGTTATCATAATCTTACAACAGCCATTACACATTAAAAATGCAAGAAGATTTTAGAATTTTCAAGAGTACTTACGTATGCTTTCGGTGAGAGGAATAGCGCTTTGTCATACTCGTTGTTCGAGTTCATCTTTGTCCTCAACCCGCTGATGTAGAATTCAATGAATTCTGACTCCAAGTAGGCTTCTTTATTGGCAAGCTGGAGCATTAGTTCTCCAGATATATTAAACAGCTGGCTACCATCTTCGTTGAATTCCATCCAAGCAATGTCTTTACATTACAAAGAAGTAAACTATTAAACAACATAACAGAATCAAGTAGTAAAATACAACGATCAATAACAGAATCAAGCATGAGTTCTGGTTACAGCTACTTACGTTTTGGGATGAGTACAGAAATATTCAAGCACTTTCTTCTTTCGATCGCCATCCAACCTTTCAATAACTAGGGAACCTTTCACATCCTTTCTCATTGTCCCATCATCTTATTCAACAACCTCAGTCATTGTTTCTTCTTCTACTTCTGGAACTGCGGGTATTCTTTCTTCTTCTACTTATGGAACTGCAACCATTTTTTCTTCATTAGCAGTCTTCTTAATCCTCTTTGAATTTCTTTCATACTCTTTCAGATCTTGTGTTTGAATTTTTATATTCCTCAACACGCGTTGTTGCATGAATGCTGGTTGGCTTTCTCTTAGTGTATTTGCAACTTCCTTCAGTAACTCTCCTGCAAGTTTTGGAGTTTTATCTAAGCCAAGGATAAAAAAGTTTTCCTGTGTTTTAGCTGTGCAAACAAATATAGGCAGAATCAAAAAAAAGTTGCAAATGTGTAACAGAAAGATACACTTGGTGGCAAACTATGTAACTTAAAGTTACACAAGCCTAAATAATAATGTACTGTATGTAACCTCAAGCTCCACATGCTTTTTACAATGTGTAACTTGAAGTTACACTTGCATTACAAACAAAACATAAAGGAAAAATAAAACAGAATAGGTTACACAAGGAAGAGTGCTTACCACTTGAGCTAGGTTCTGCATTCTCCATCACTGCAGGTCCATGTTCACTTTTGTTAATGTTGTTGATAATCGCATCTAGCATTTCACTCACTTCAACATCCGTCATATCAGCAGGGTTAGATCCTAGTGGTAGGAATTTGAATGTGTTTCTATTTAGCCTACAATTTATACCGCAAGTGCACGGTGTCTAGTTTATAGACAGTGGCAAATACGGGTCATTCCCACAGAGAACTAGAGTGCGTAATATGATCCAAGGCTTCTCTTAACTGATTTCAGGAGAAAGTGACACAAATATTGGTTTTGTTGCCGATACGGCTGAGTGTTTTGTGAAGTGACTCTAAACTAAGGCAATGAGCATAAAGTATTGAAACAATGGTTTGAGTGGCACTAGGGTGTTTGATTTCACCTCCTAAACCTATTCTAAGGTAATACAACTCAAGTTCTATTCTTACACTCCTCTTGAAGGTTCAGATGGGAATTTTATCAATTGCATTCACTAATTACTCCCTAGTATAGAGTGTCTTCTTACAAAGACACTCTATCACAGACTAATTTGATCAACAATTGACTAATTACCTTAATACAATTCACACAATAAGAACAGAACCTTGAAAATTGAATTAACTTCTTATAAGCATTAGTGGTTTCATCTACACCCTAGCAGAGGTGATTAGAACATGTTAAACATAATAGCAGACTTCAATTTAAATTTACAAACTAACTATGAACCCTAAAACATGCTGTCTCTCTCATCAATCAAAACATCAATTTATAGCTCTCCAAAAGATACTGAAACTGACCATACTCGAATACCCAAACCTGCTCCCTCTGCCTTGACGCTTCCCTGACCTCTGAATCGACCATGCAAAGGGGTTTGGTGAAACCCTAACCCTAATTATCTCTAACCTAGCTTCTAGGTTGTAGAGAAGCTATGAAAGAGATAAATAAGAGAGAGAGGGTTGCGGAGTAGAAGCTGGTAGTGATTGCGATAGAAGAAGGGGATGGAGGTGATGATGGAGCTCTGCATCAGGCGTGGGAAGAGAAGAGGGAGGTAAGGGTTTTGCAGAGGGGTTGTTCGAGAGAAGAAAGAGAAGATGGGAAAAGAAATGAGTTTTCTCGATAGGGTATAGGGTATGGGGAGCTTCGCTGTGAGGCAGGTACATCGAGTGATGATGAGACGGGCCGAACGAGCGTAGGATGGAGCTGGTGGAGATCTGAACGGCTGAGGAAGACTTGGAGTGATCTGGTGTTGCACGGGAGCAGCGAACTTCGATGCGAGTGGAGGCAGCGACCGTTAGATGCAACTGGGGAAGATCTGAACGGTTCAGGATGGACGGACTCGGATTCGGGTCGCGGGTCACGGGTCTAGCTCAAGTCCATGTCTTGTAGATGAGTTGCTACTTGTTGGGTTGCAACTGTTGCGCACGCGGGCTTTGGCTTTCTGCTCCATAGACGCTCGACTCCAATTCTTCGCTCCTTGGCTCCTCAGTTTCTCCGAGCTTTATTTATTACCTAAAAACACAAAATTAATTAATACAAATATTTATTCTTGAAAACAAAGAAAACACAGAATTTGGGATAATATCTGATTTCTAAGCGCAAAAGATGAGTGAAATGCCAATAAAAAGGTGTATAAATGTGCACTATTTGGCACTCATCACCTAGTTGCACCAACCTGTAGGTCTCATCATTGTCAGGCTGTGTTTGCGGTTTTGTAGCAGTTATCACCACAGAGTCCTCAAACTGTGAGAAAGCAAAACCGTCATCAAAAGTTTCAGGTGTTGGCTGAGTTGGAGCAGTCATAACCAAACCGTCACCAATAGTTGCAGGTGTCTCTTCATCGACATTTGCATCATCACCTCCGGCTTTGTACTGCGGCTCAACCACAACACCACCTTATGCATCTTTCTTTTGCGCCTCAGCAGTAATATGTGTCTTTTCATCCCCTTTCTTCTGAGCCTCATCAACAACATGTGTCTCTTTATCAGCTTTCTTCTGTGCCTCATCAACAACATCTGCAGGAGTGGGCCTTTTCTTACCAGTGGGCTTCTTCTTTGGATGGCATGTTGTCACACTCTTGATACTCAAACCGTATGTTACGAGAGACGTTTTGCGCCTCTCTGCAGCGATTTTGAGCTTGCTAATTGTTGGCATATTTCCAGCTGCAATACTTATACATGGAACTGCACAAGGACTAAAATGAGAAACTTTGATTATTTAGGATGATGATGTTAATTTTTTTTAAAAAAAAATTCAAGAAGAATATATCATGTGTAATCGACAGCTACACAAGTGTTTATGGGTGAAAACTACTCCTGCGGAATTTGGTAATTTGGGGTGTGGATGAGGAATGAATTTAAACCTTAAACAAATGCACTGCGCGGTGAGTGCTTGTAGATTCGAGAGATCAATCTGTGCAAGTCCGGCCTAAACCAAGAAATGGTCGTTCCAGACTTGTTTCGGTCACAAAGTGAAGGAGATGGGGTTGATCTTAGGGAGGGAAGCGAAGAAGGTGTTGATATTGTGAAGGTGTAGACTTGCTTATGACTTGTAACAGGAAAGTGAACAAGCTTACGATTGGTGTAAGCAGGCTCTGGGTGTTTTCTTGTTGTTTTTCTCTGTTGTTTGGAAATAGGGCGGAGAACCTATTTATACAAGTCATTGAGTCTTATTCAAGTCTCTCGTGGGAAGTGGAGGAAGTGGAGTGATGGAGTAGTGGAGTTGTGCGTTGGTGATACACGACCAGCCTTGCCCACTTCTCCTATTCATCTCTAACCGTCCATGACTTCCTAACACGTTCTTGTGATGGCGCGTTGTACGCTGCACGCTGTAAACCGCCAGACCAATACCCCAGTATGTATCCCCCCAGTTTGTGACATGATTGATGTCGGAATGTGTGGATCGTGGATCCACGAAAGATAGCATGTAATCTTTGAATTGAATAAACTGCGTTATTCAGGAAGTCGATACTTGTGAAGTATCGTGTGTATTTTATGCAGGTACTGCATCCTGGTGTGGTAAAGTGATGGGTAATGACGCTTCACTGACCAACTAACTCCTGACCAGGGTTGTATAACCAAGCTGGTGAAGTTGGACGGATGAGATGATCTTTGAGATACTCATCTGCGACCGTTGATGAAGTTAGGGTTTTGAAGAGGTGCGCGAGCATCACTCTTGACTTGGTCGAAACCAAGCATGGGATACAACTTTGGCCTAACCGACCATACATGCGTGCGAGATGGCATGATGGTGTAGGCGCCTATACCCCATTACCTCATGAAAGTATGATCCGGGTCACTCAATTCATCCGGTGAAATCGAGTGGTCGAGATCGATTTGCGACAAAAAACTAGTGCCGCAAGGGCCGCACGTCACGCCCTCTTCAAAGACGTTCCAAGACGACCAATCTTGGTCGGTCTTGGCCGATTGGCCTGGTGTGAGGGTGATAGGCTGGTGTTTACGCCTATACCTGAATATCCCATGAAAACGTGATATGAGCCATCCAAATCGTCCGGCGAAGTTGAGTGGTCGAGATCAGTTTGCGGTTTGGGAGGTATGACCACGCTAGTTTGAGCGTGCGTTTTGGATTAGCCAGGCATGATATGCCTTGGCCGATCGGGTTAGGGAATAGATGGGTCCACGGTGGTCATCTTTGGTATGACCAGGACACGCTTAATCTAATCTTGGACCCTCCATTCATGCCGGAGAAGATGGACGCTCGTGATGCTCAAAACCCTAATTTTGGGTTTCAAAGCCAAGCGTCATCTCTTGTTTGGGCGACGATTTTGTCACGACCAAACATGGTTGGTCTTGACCGATTGGTCAAGTGTGTAGGCGGCCCGCGGTGATCGTGTTGACATGCTCCGGGCCCTTTGAATCTACATCTACACCCTCCATCTATACCTGCGAAGATGGAGGGTTGAGATTGTTTTGCGACACATGTAATATGTCGCAAACCCTAATTTAGGGTTTTCCGTCCAAAATGCTTGGTATGAACGTTTTTTTGGCAAGCTAGGCCAATGGCCGACCGTGCGGGTTCCGCATTGGTTCGCAGAGTGGATATTCCATAATGCTTGGGGGTGATGGAATTGATCTGGGTCATCCAATCATGCTTATGGAGTTGGATGACTGCGATCATATCCGGATTGATACGGTCAATCCGGATGCTCAATCGGGCTAGTATAACACACCGAGAGGGGCTCAATCGGGCTAGTATAACACACCGAGAGTCAGCCTGTACGGGTATTTCGTACATGGTTTCATTATAGTGCTTGGAGGTTCGTGTTACTCAGTCGTCATGCCACACCGATAATGAGTATTTGGAAATACAAGGCTGATTAGAAATTCACGGGATGGGATTGTTGCCACATGCTCCAACTGGAGGAATTTCATGTATTCACGAAAATGGGATTGTTGCCACATGCTCCATTCTTGGTGAATTAAGTGAGGGAGTATCCAACACTTATTAATGGCTTTATCTTTTACAAGATGTCAGCGCATAATTTTTTTGGTTTTTACAATTTTAACCTCAAATGAAAATCCACCATCAACATTAAGTCCCCTGCCTAGCACATAATGGTTACACTATTGTGGGGTAGGCATGAGATGGTGACATAATTATATACTTGAAATGACCAAGCTAAAGTGAATACATATTTCTGGGATATTTTCACATTGTCGGGCGTTGCCACAGGAACCGGTTGGTTCGATTAAGGATGCGAAGGAAACATGACTTGATATGGTGAGTCGCTTTGGTTTCTCTTGTATATATCTGAGCTCGGCCCCTTCTTCATGTGTACTTCTTTCATCATACACGGCTTCCCTCAGGTATATCTGATAAGCCTCGTTGATTGTTATCCCGAATTAGCAGCCTTCATAGGTGGCAAGTAAAGACTTCTTTTCCTCCTGGGATTCTGTCGACTTGCGAGATTATAAAGAATCATCTCTCGCGGTCGTTTATTCTACATCTCAGGTATTGCTCTGATCTTCTGATTTGTTTTTTTTTTTTTTTGTGTGTGTACTCATAACCTCCTCTCCTTTGCAATTTATCATGGAAGTAGCGGACGATCATTCTGTTGCTTCCCCAGAAAGAAGTTTTGAAGTCGATAAGCCCGAAAACCATACACATGAAGAAGTAATGGCTAAGATCGATCTTCCACTTCGCGAAGTCGGTCGTGCTATACAGGGGATGTCTATCTCACACCTTCGTATTACCAGAGGACGTATCTGTGCACTTTCAGCTGCGATTGACATGGAGGAGCGGTGGAGGCGCGAGGAAACGCTGCAGACACTAGTAAGCGCAAGGGCAGAGAGATTTGCAGCGCGGTTGAAGAGGCGGAGAGTTGAGCATAAACGACCTCTGGATGAAGGCAAGTGTGATTACCCGATCCAGGATGGCGTGATAATTCTTGATTCCGATACAGACGAACCTGAACATTTGAAAGCAATCTGCGTGGCCCCTAATATTGATGTGCCTTTTGATACTCCCGCCGATGATGTTGGGATGGAGCGCGATCTGCGGAGATGCCCGATGCGAAGGCGAGGGAGATCCGAGGAGAGGAGCACCAACGGGTGATGGAGAAGAACCCAACGGTGGTGCGGCGAGGCCGACCCTCTTGGCGACTAAAACCTCTTTTTTTTTTTCTTCTTTCCAAGTATATTTTGTACACTAGAACATCTTCCTTGTACTCGGTGGCGGCCCGGGTTCAAGGTTTTCTTCCATTTGAAAGTTTTTTTTTTTATAACCCTTTGCCAAGGCTAGAATCGAATCTTCTCGGGCGCAAGGGTGTGCCTTCACACGTAATTCCTTGTGATAAAAGAAGTAATGCCATAATGGAATACTTACGGACTGTGTTCCGATGCAAGATCTTCCGGCCTTGCCGAGGCGAGATGGCTCAAATCACTTTCCTTTTGTGCACGCGTTCTATTTTCTTCTTCCCATGAGATGTTTGCTTAAGGTTTCCTTTCTTGCTCCAAGTGGGTTGATTTAGGTCGACTCATGACTTTGTGTTTTTAGGGGTAGAGAGGTTCTCAGATGGAAATAGTGCTTCAACAAAATTGAAAATTGAAAATTGAAACCCTAACTATGAATGCAAGTATTACAATCATTTTCTGGGGAATTACAAATATGACATGAAATTGTAAAAGGAAACACGTTATTTGGAAAAGAAATAGCACAGGCGTTTTAAAGGGTGGAGGACCATTTGGAAAGTGGTAGCACAACGTCTTAAGTTCGGTAGGGTTTGAGCCATTGTGAGTGAATTGTTACGCCTTCTAGCTTATCGGCGTTGATGAGCTTGCGAAGAACCGCCTAGGATAACACCCGCTACTGTGTACGGTTCCTCTTCTCTTTCGATGGGTGAGTCAGGTGGAGTGATCATTTTCACCGTCATGCTCCCAACCTTGAATGTAGTCGTCTTCGTCACCAGGTCTCCAATTCCAAATGGGTTTGGGCGTGCAGATACTTGGACCTTGGCCTTATCGTCTTTGACCAAGACAGCCTCTACGCTCTTGATAAAACGTTTGAAAGGGCCGACTTCCCATTCACATCTCCTAGCTGGGGTTGGTTTGTTGGTTGGAGCCAGTCCCCAGGACTTGTCAGAATGAGATGCGGTAGGTTGCAAAGAGAGTTGCGCGATGAGACTTACTTGAGATCGGAATCTTTCAATATATGCTGACAAGCTCTCTCCGGGAAATTGTGTCACGTTGGCAAGTTGTCACGTTGCATGCCATCGGGGAGGTCCGAAGGCGTGTTGGAGATTCTTTCAGGCATCGAAACCGGTAGAGGACAGACTCCTAGTATTGCTTTGTTGTCATGCATCCAAGAGCGTCCCAGGATCATGTCGTAGTTGGGATGATCTTTGACTATGTAAAACTTTGCTTGCGTCGAGGCATCACCCAATTTGACTTCAAGATCGATGTATCCATATGCATCTCTGAGCTCTCCTGCTGAATCTTTAACCATAGTTGGGTGACGAGTAGCTTCCTGCTTCGAAATCTTTGCCGCTCTCAAGGTCTTGAAAGTAATGATGTTAAATTCGGAAGCCGTATCAATCAACGCGCTATCGAACTCAACGTCTCTCAAATGAGTGACAGTTAGGAGTCCCCAGTTTCCATTGCTCACGTCCTTCAGGAAAGACTGGGGTTCTTGGACTGCTACTGGATGCAAACGCCTACCTGACACAACGTGGTTGAGGGACGTAAATATGTCTTGACGTTGTCCTTTGGAGAAGTACATGATTTCACATATGTGCTCCATCATAGATTGTACGGTCTTATGAATGTAATCCCCGCAAATCATGCGGTTCACGATAGGTAGAGGGTCTCTATGAACACCTTCATTTCCAAGCTGGAGTTCCCCTGTCTCTACCTTTTCCTTGAATATTTGTTTCAACCTGTTACAATCTTTAGTTGGATGATGGACGAACCTGTGGTAGCAACAATATACGGGATCCGCCATTTCTTCCTCGGTTGGAGGACGTCCGATAGGGGAAGCTTTACGGCGTCGTCTTGGATCCACGCTTCCAAGAGCTCTATTACTTCATTCATGGGAAAAGGAAAACCCGTGTCTTTAGTGTTTTGTGCAGGAGTTTTGTCTGTTCCTTTTCGAGACACGATCTTGTGTGTGGGGGATGCTCGCTTGGTTTGTTGTTCCGTTATTGAAGCTTTCCTTTTTCTCCTCCGCCTACTACACTCACGGAAGGACCGGTGTTGTATTGTTTGTTCGTGAGACGCTTTGCTTCCTCGACTTTCACGCAAATCTTCATTTCGAACAACTCTGGTTCTTTCTAGTAGTGCCGGTGCGTTATTCTTGAACGTTTTGCGGCTTCGTGGAGTTCGAGAACGTTTGAAAGCCCTTGATTCTCTAACGAGCGCGGTATATGCGTATCATCCCATTGATGCACAATTCCACCAATTGTCGTTCGGTGACGTTCGGGTCATGACAATCTAGCGCTTGGGTTTCGAACCTTTTAACGAAATCGTTGGGATGTTCGTTGTTCCATTTGAAGAATTCTCCCAGTGTCCGAAAAGGTGATCTGTTCGAGACACGAAGAAATACTTTCGTGAGAAAGCACCGACCATTTCGTTCCAATTGGATATCTTTGTTAGGCGCGATGTTGTTGTACCAGTGTATGCCCTCCCGTAAGTGACTTCGAGAATTCTTTGAGGCGTAGAATATGATTGTATTCATGTTCCCCAAGGATTCCAAGAATCGAGAAACATGTTCACGAGCATTACCCGATGCCGTCGTAGAGGGAGAGGCGGGAGAGGTGTATCCTCTTGGAAGAGGGATTCGTTGCATATCTTGAGGGTATGGAGGTTGGTGTTGGTGTGCATCCGTCAGATTTCCTTTGCCTCGGCTTTGAAGGAGTCGTTCTAGATCCTCACGTGTGATGAAGTTGGGTAGCTGGTCCCTTTCTCTTGAACATTCAGGAGCAACACGAGCTTCTTCACTCATGTGGGTCCGAGTGGAAACGCCCGCTCCGGTGAATTGAAGGCATTTCTTGTTGGCTCCAAAGATTGACGTGAATCTTGTGGCAATCGTTCAATCAAGGTCTTGAGGAAAGTGAGTACCTCCTTCCGAGTTGCGGCCATATCTCGTTTGAGTCTTAGAAAGAACTTCATGTTTCTCCATCAAGTCTCGCAATGGTAATAGACGGTGGTCCTCCTCTTGTGCCTCCGGCTCCTCGTCCTGATGAGGGAGTGAAAGTTGTTGGGGTGACCACTTTGTAGGCGTTACACTTGAGGAGATGCTTAGGGATTTGCGCTGCTCCGGCTCACAGTGATGGGAGGCGTTACACCTCCGGGATGTCTCTTGCTCCACTGGTGCTAATGGTAGAAGTGACGGCTCCACGAGATGTATTGACCACGGTAGCTCCACTGACAGGTACTTCGACACCAAGATTGTTATCCACACTAGCTCCATCAGAATTGATCGCTGATCCAGACTTTAATTCCACCATCTTGAAATGAATTGTTGATTGAATTGATTCTAAGATCTACCCTTTTTGAAATTGATAAAATTGAATCGGATTTGGAAGAAATTGACTTTACAACCGAGAGATTAACCTCCCACCGCTGTGGTCGCCAATTGTTTATGGGTGAAAACTACTCTGCGGAATTTGGTAATTTGGGGTGTGGATGAGGAATGAATTTAAACCTTAAACAAATGCCTCACGCGGTGAGTGCTTGTAGATTCGAGAGATCAATCTGTGCAAGTCCGGCCTAAACCAAGAAATGGCCGTTCCAGACTTGTTTCGGTCACAAAGTGAAGGAGATGGGGTTGATCTTAGGGAGGGAAGCGAAGAAGGTGTTGAGATTGTGAAGGTGTAGACTTGCTTATGACTTGTAACAGGAAAGTGAACAAGCTTACGATTGGTGTAAGCGTGCTCTGGGTGTTTTCTTGTTGTTTTTCTCTGTTGTTTGGAAATAGGGCGGAGAACCTATTTATACAAGTCATTGAGTCTTATTCACGTCTCTCGTGGGAAGTGGAGGAAGTGGAGTGATGGAGTAGTGGAGTTGTGCGTTGGTGATACACGACCAGCCTTGCCCACTTCTCCCTGTTCATCTCTAACCGTCCATGACTTCCTAACACGTTCTTGTGATGGCGCGTTGCATGCCGCACGCCGTAAACCGCCGAGACCAATACCCAAAGTATGTATCCCCCGATTTGTGACATGATTGATGTACGGAATGTGTGGATCGTGGATCCACGAAAGATAGCATGTAATCTTTGAATTGAATAACTGCGTTATTCAGAAGTCGATACTTGTGAAGTATCGTGTGTATTTTATGCGAGTGCGCATCCTGGTGTGGTAAAGTGATGGGTAATGACGCCCTCACTTTGACCAACTAACTCCCGACTGGGGTTGTATAACCAAGTGGTGAAGTTGGACGGATGAGATGATCTTTGAGACACTCATCCTGCGACCAGTTGATGAAGTTAGGGTTTTGAAGAGGTGCGCAGGGCATCACTCTTCGGCTTGGTCGAAACCAAGCATGGGATACAACTTTGGCCTAACCGACCATACATGCGTGCGAGATGGCATGATGGTGTAGGCGCCTATACCCCATTACCTCATGAAAGTATGATCCGGGTCACTCAATTCATCCGGTGAAATCGAGTGGTCGAGATCGATTTGCGACAAAAAACTAGTGCCGCAAGGGCCGCACGTCACGCCCTCTTGAGGCACGTTCCAAGACGACCAATCTTGATCGGTCTTGGCCGATTGGCTTTGGTGTGAGGGTGATAGGCTGGTGTTTACGCCTATACCGAATATCCCATGAAAACGTGATCTGAGCCATCCAAATCGTCCGGAGAAGTTGAGTGGTCGAGATCAGTTTGCGGTTTGGGAGGTATGACCACGCTAGTTTGAGCGTGCGTTTTGGATTAGCCAGGTATGATATGCCTTGGCCGATCGGGTTAGGGAATAGATGGGTCCACGGTGGTCATCTTTGGTATGACCGGACTGCTTAATCTAATCTTGGACCCTCCATTCATGCCGGAGAAGATGGACGCTCGTGATGCTCAAAACCCTAATTTTGGGTTTCAAAGCCGCGCGTCATCTCTTGTTTGGGCGACGATTTTGTCATGATCAAACATGGTTGGTCTTAACCGATTGGTCAAGTGTGTAGGCGGGCCCGCGGTGATCGTGTTGACATGCTCTGGGCCCTTTGAATCTACATCTAAACCCTCCATCTATACATGCGAAGATGGATGGTTGAGACTGTTTTGCGACACATGTAATATGCCGCAAACCCTAATTTAGGGTTTTCCGTCCAAAATGCTTGGTATGAACGTTTTTTTGGCAAGCTAGGCCAATGGCCGACCGTGCGGGTTCCGCATTGGTTCGGCAATGGATATTCCATACCTGCTTGGGGGTGATGGAATTGATCTGGGTCATCCAATCATGCTTATGGAGTTGGATGACTGCGATCATATCCCAGGATTGATATGGTCAATCCAGGATGCTCAATCGGGCTAGTATAACACACCGAGAGGGGGCTCAATCGGGCTAGTATAACACACCGAGAGTCGGCTGTACGGGTATTTCGTACATGGTTTCATTATAGTGCTTGGAGGTTCGTGTTACTCTGTAAGAGTAACACTCGGTCGTCATGCCACACCGATAATGAGTTTGGAAATACAAGGCCGATTAGAAATTCACGAGGATGGGATTGTTGCCACAATGGAGGAATTTCATGTATTCACGAGAATGGGATTGTTGCCACATGCTCCATTCTTGGTGAATTAAGTGAGGGAGTATCCAACACTTATTAATGGCTTTATCTTTTACAATATGTCAGCGCATAATTTTTTCTGGTTTTTACAATTTTAACCTCAAATGAAAATCCACCATCAACAACAAGCATATGACTTGGATACCTAGCATGTGTAATTTTTTGGTTGAAAATTTTGTTTATTTTAGCATGTGTAACTCCATGTTACACATGCATATGACTTGGATACCTAGCATGTGTAACTCCATGTTACACATGCATCTAACTAGTGTAACCAGAAGTTACACATGCATATATCACGTGTAACTAGGGATTACACATCCATATGATTAGTGTACTCAACAATTACCAAGTGTAATTTGGTACCTCTAGCAAAAAAAAAATCACTAAACTATGAAACTAAAAAGGTTCAAAGACCTTAGTATCAACTAATTGGGTACCTCTACACATGTCAACTAATATATCATTATCACTATCAAGTTAAAGAAGCATATTAAAAATGAACAACTACTTACATTCTTCATGGAAGGAAATTTCCGTGTCATCTTTCTCTTTCTCTTGCTCAGTCTGTTTCTCGGACTCTTCTTCTTCATGATCAGTATCTCCATGCTCAGTACCTCGATGTCCTTGATGCATTAACTCTTCATGATGCTCAGTATCTCCATGCATTAACTCTTCTTTTTCATGCTCAGTAGCTCCATGTCCACCATCTTCATGTTGCATAAACTCTTCCTGGGTCACTTCGTAAGGTTCAATACCCATTGCTCTCATAATTTTGCAGATAAAATTGTGAATCTTGAATTCTGGTATTTCTGCAAGGTTCCCTTCTGATTTCCCTTCTCTGGCAATTCCATACACTGCTTCAAACATTGCTTGCTTTGCTTGCAGTTGCTATTTTAGTTGTCCATTCTCAATGGTTTGATCTTTCAGCCACCTTTGCAGGTCGTCCTTGCTTGGTACCACGGTTGATATATCAAGATGCTTTTCAAGTTTGTGGAAAACTCAGCCACAAAGCTAGGAGTTGGCTGCAATTAACAGATGGAGAGGTTAAAAAGAGATAGCAAAAACAGTTGAACAATCTAAATATACAAATTTTCAGTTGTATGTGTAACTTAAAGTTACATAAGCACATTTATATGTGTAACCTATAGTTACACATATAAATTGAATTCACTGGTGTTATCTTTGCATGTGTAACTATAAGTTACACAAGCACATTTAAATGTGTAACTTATAGCTACACATCACAATTTTGATTACAAACTTATATCTAAATTATATTACCATAAATTTACGAAACATAAACCAACTAACAATAACACTTACCGAAAACTCTGTCATGTTTGTTCTAGAAATGTAATCCGAAATTTGGTATATATCTTGTTCGTGGTTCGCAACTTTCTGGATTAAGCCTTCTGGTGCGTGTTCAGCAAACAATATTTGCAACATATAAATTTTAATTAGTCGATTGAACTAAAATATCCACAACGTAACAGTAAACTGCTGGAATAGAAATTACACACAAGTTTTACCAGTAGGTATTGCACACAAGCCTTCACATTTGACATACATTCAACATTAGTATGAATCTCTTCAAACAAGTGCTCGTGTATTAAATCAGGACACGACACCTTGAGCACCGTCTCATAAGTTTTAACGATACTAAGATATTTCACGTTCACAACATTGGCATTTACGTCGCCAAAAAATAATACACAACAAAGATAAAAACCTATCAAACAAACTAGATTCTTCTCATCTACTTTCTTACTTCTCCCAGGTTTGGTCATAAGTTGTTTTATCTTCTCTAAAATGTTCTTCTTAGTCACTGTCGTCTGATGTGTTGTAGATTTGATATCAGTGAAGAACTTGTTGTATAAAAATTCTCAATCAAATCACGATGAGAAAAGCACTTTAACAGCTTTTGACCCTTTCTACTTCCAATCCTTTGCATGCAAAATATACCAACCAACTTTGCCGGTGTAGACTCTATAAACTTATCATCACCAAACTTGAACGAACACGGTGTCTCACAATCCATATCAAAGCAATTCAAAAGCTTCAAGACGCCGTGTTTGTTGGTACTGATTTGTCTTATTGTACTTGGTTGGGTTTCATTATATTCATCGTAATACATCATTACGAGTTTACCGTAAGCAGCTCTCCTAAGATATCTTTGAGCCCTATCAGTCAGTCCTATAGGTTTTATCACCTTTACCAAATCCTTAACTGCATTCAACGATTGCCTTAATTTTCCTGTACACATCACACACAAAAATAGCATGAGTCAGTATGTTGTGTACTTATCAAATACACACCTTTTTAACTGCAAATTCAAAATCATGTTACAAACTATGTGTATTTGCCAAGTACACAAACTGAATCATTCTATTATGTGTTCTGTAACCTTAACTTACACATGCATATGAATGTTTACAAATGTCATTTTTTGATGTGTAACTATTATTTAAACACAAAACAGTCATAGGTGATATTTTGCATGTGTAACTTTTAGTTACATAGGCAATTGGCAAATCAGTGGTGAGATTTTGCAAGTTAGTGGTGAGATTTTCAATGTGTAACTTATAGTTACACATGCACATTTTTGTAAAGTTACACATTCACAGACATTACATATGATCAAAACATGAGATTCTAAATGTGTAAATTATAGTTACACAGCCCCTTGGCAAGTCAGTGGTGAGATTTTGAATTTGTAACTTATAGTTATATAGGCTCATTTATATGTGTAACTCCAAGTTACACACTCAATATACAAACCACAATACAGTCAATGGTTAGATTTTGAATGTGTAACTTAAAGTTACACATGCTCTATTTCTATAGTTACACAGGCTATATCATTATATCAAAAGAATGTTTTCACTAACATTATATCATCACAAAACATACACCCCAATAGTAAATGACATCTTAAAGGGAAATAATCATAATACATGTTATTGCAGGATATTCTTCAGGGGGATTCCTTCTTCCTCTCGGCATTTGAATGTAAATTAGTTGATTATCGCCTGAATCTGAATCTACAGTGCGAATTGTAAGAATATAAATCAGTTGATTTCAAATCATGAAACCTAAATCAGTCAAACTTAGTTGTGAAACCCTAATTTTCAAAAATAATCACAAAATCAAATGATAAATGAAATCAAAACATCAATCAACTTACAGTTGATGTAGTAATAAAATCAGATTTTAGTTCAACTTGCAGTTTCTAGGGTTTTGAAACAGTAAGATCTCTGAAATCAAAACAGAAACGAAATTCCTGAAATACAAATGAACCTAGAAGATGGAGAAATACTTACATCTTAGTGATGAAGAAAGCTGAACAAAGTAGTGATCTGCTTAACCAGTAGATTAAACAACGATAGCTCTAGAACGAGATCTGCACCGAATGATTTCAACAACAACAACAAAATCAACACTTCAATCATGTGAAATCCAAACCTAAATCAGAGGAAAAGGAGAAGATCGAAGACAGATTCAAACCTCTCTTTCTTCTGTTTCTTCTTCTTCTTTCTTCGTCTTCTTCTTCTTTCTTCCGCTTCTTCTTCTTTCTAGGGTTTTTGGATCTGGATTTTTTTTTTTCTCTCTGCAATTCTCTCTCTCTCTCTCTCTAAAACAGTCGTATGTGGTGGTTGTGAGGAAAAAGGTAGGTCTGGTCATATAAATACGGAAGGTTATTCTGGTCATTTCGATCTCTATTAAAATTTATTTTAAATTCGAGGCCTGGTTTTAAAACTCTTTTAACTAGGGCCCTCATATTATGGGTTATCCATGGATTGGGCCTTACACTAATTTCCCCATTATACTTATGGGTGACCCGTTTTTGTCGTATCATGTGACGCCCCTTAATGTGATTTTTATGTATTTGTGTGGGTAAAAGAGTCCAACCAAAAAATCCACTTCTTGGCAGAGATAACTGAGAAGATGACGAAGAACAAACACATATCTTATTCTCACCCACAAAACCCTGCAACTTGGGGTGCACTATGCATTTCTTGATTAGATATCTCCGTTTTCCATTTCTGTAATGAAATTGTAAGCTAAATTCAACGTGTTCGCCTCTGAAAGAAACCCTAATGTTTGATTAATCTGATTCATTTTTCTCCAATACTGAAAACACACACAATGGATTTTGCTGTGGACTTTTCAGTCTTAGGTCAATCAAGTTTCATTTGCGGTGGAAAATCTTCAGTTTTTGTTCCATTTAATCGTCAATTTAGAATCTCAACTAAGTTCATTCCCAATGTCCGAATTATCACTATGAAGGGAATCAATCCTCGCTTTGTTAGGAATTCGAGTAGAAAGCTTAATGAAATTAAGAATGCTGAAGTTGAATCCAAGTATGAAGTGGAAGAAAAAGGTTCCAAAAAAAAAGTTGGAATGGTTTATGGTTTTAGCTAAGCGAGGGTTTTTGTTGGCTGCAGTGATATGTGGGGTTTTTATTGTTAGGTGTGGGAAAGTTATTGCAACAGATGGAGTTGTCAATGCGGGTTATAAGGCTTTTGGACAGGAAGCTTGGCCAAAGTTATTGCAGGTTTTGATTGTTCTTAAAGAGCAAGGTCTGGTTTTAGCTGCTCTTTTGGGTCTCTCAGCATTTTTCTCCATGGCAGAGACTTCAATCACCACGCTTTGGCCTTGGAAAGTAAGTGCATCTCTCTCTCTTGAGCACATTAGTAGCAGAAAATGTAGCCTGTTTAAGTCTGTGAGATATATAAAAGTTTTTTAGGTGGTATATAACAAAATGGCGATTTGAAAATGCCGCAAAATTAAGTTAAAAGAAGCCTTGGAACACTGTAGTGAGAGTTTGAGATGGGTTTGACCTTTGCCTCTGTTGTTCTGGTTACTCTGCAATATCTGTGACTCAAAATCAACCACCACGAGCAATTATAAATACATTATAGTGAGATTATATGAGTGGGTGAAACATCTTAGTTGCCAAATACCAAATTAGCCACTTAAAACTGTAATGGGAGTTAATCAAAAAATTTGTAAAGCTTCCCAGGTTTAGCGAAAAATGGTATGAAAATCCTTGTGCACTCGAAAGGCGCCAGAGACCCATGTTAGCTTTGTAATATTTTTTTAATTCCCGTTACTTAAATTCTGAAAAATGTTTAAGCCTGCTTTTTTGTTTGTTGCATTGGCACTTAAAAGTAATCTTGAGCTTTTCGTCTGTCTTAGTTGCTGTAAACCCCCATAGTCAACATCAAACTAAGAATGGAACTTGTGGCTAAATTTCTTTTATGTTTAAAAATGAGTACAGTTGAAAAATAATTTCTTTGGTAGAAAGATTTAAGAATTCCCTTAGCACCTAGCAAAAATTTATTGTACAGTTGGTATAAATTTTGGGTTTGCTGTTGCTGGTCCTAGTACTTCTTTGGGGTTATGTCTCATTTGTGGATTTTTCTTTTTTTATCATTGTAATAATGACGTTGTTGTTACTATAGCATCCCAATACTTAGAGTTAGTTGGTGCTCTATGGGTTAGTAATTACATCTGTAACTGCATCTTCAAGGGCTTGTTCGGTCACCAGGTCAAAGGTTAAGTTGAAGATATGTGTTGAAGTCATCAAAAGCTTCACCTCTATAGGGTGCATTCTTGTCAGATATTACGAGAAATACACTTTGTTTCCTACCTGAAATACATGATTTGGAGTGCTGATTATGAACAGATAACTAAATAAATAATTTCTCACTTAACACTTGATTGTATATATCTTTCTTGCAAATGCAACATAGACCGACTCCTTACGACTTTCCCATGATAATCGCTTTGCTGCTCTCGTCCCTCATCAAAAAGTTTACACTTCTGCCCATTTGTTCCTTGGAAAACACATGTTTTCTTGTCATTCCTTGTCCTTAAAGTATGTCCCAACTTCCGTATCCTATGCTACAATCAGTTTTCTGAGGCTTATGCATGTGTTTCTTCTCAGGTGCGCGAGTTGGCTGAAAAAGAGCCAGAGAATGGTGTCTTCAAAATGCTTCGAAGTGACGTGACTCGGTTCCTAACAACCATTCTTATTGGCACAACGTATTGCTTTGTAAATATTTTGCATTATTACTTTCTAAGCGACTAAAGTGCTTATTATTCTTATATCATACGAATCTTACAAGGTTCTTCTTAACAGTGTGGTCAATATTGGAGCAACTGCATTAGTTACGGAGGCAGCTACAACAATTTTTGGTGAAGCTGGTGTTAGTGCAGCAACAGGAGTTATGACTGTATGTCTTAGTTCCTTGTTTTGATTTTTTCAATATCTAAAAAGGAAATCATGTAAATCCAGACTAAAGGGAGTAACTTAAAATCCCAAAATGTCTTTCAGACTTTTGTGGTCCTGCCAGGCTTCCTCTCTTATCTGATGCTTGCACACTGCCTAATCATGTTTTGGTATTTGTAAATACTTAGATGCCTTCAAACATATAAGAACTTTCCTACATTATTTTCTTTAATTCTTCAGTATTCTTTTGCCGTTTGTAGAGATCAATGAATTAGCCTTCCTTCAGAAAACATTTTTGTTTGACTTTATTCGAGACATGGAAACTGTAGCTAGAATATTTCTCTAGCTTGTAGACACGTAGCCATATTCGCTGAAAATACTCTTGGTGCCACACTATAAATACCAATCCTTATATGTATTTCGGTAGAGGTTGAGCTGGATGATTGTTTTATTAATAATTAGAGTTCGACTCACTATTTCCATGTGGTCCTTTTTCTTCTCATCAGTTCAATGCCTTTCATCTCTTGCCTTGCATATCTTCATTAATGTCCTATGTTCAAGTCCTCATTAGTAGGCAATCAAGATTGGTGTTGCTAGAGCAGATGTCTTTAGAGTGTGAAGTCGAAGTCTGATAATTATAGGAATAGCCTGGAAACTCTTGATTTAGATAGGTGAATTTTTTAAATCGATGCCTGGATTGACCTCGGAGTGTTTGTTAAACTGATTTAACTGTGGATGATCACAGGTTGCAATTTTGCTCCTGACAGAAATTACTCCAAAGAGTATAGCTGTTCACAATGCCACGGAGGTTGTTAGGTTTGTGGTAAGGTGAATCTTACATTAGATATTGTATTTCTTAAGTTTATTACATGTCAATATTAGACGAATTTGAGTTGTGATGGTTCTGATAAATTTGAGTTCTATTTGACAAGAATGTGGACTGGAATGTCTATAGGTGAGGCCAGTGGCATGGCTTTCGTTGATACTGTATCCTGTCGGGAGAGTTGTTACTTTTCTGTCGATGGGAATGTTGAAACTGATGGGTTTAAAAGGACGAAGGTACATTCTTGTTTTAACATACTATTTCACCAATTCACCTTTTACAACGTAATTAATAATTATGCGTTATGTTATTACAATTGCTTGATAGGCCATGTATACCAGTAACGGTTTAAGTCAATTTGTTTTTCAGTTTCTTCATAATTTTCAAGTTGTTCCTCACTTGTTGATACTAATATTTCAACTATTGTTGTTTCTCAAGTTTCACTTAGATTATCTAAGAACTTGGACTCACAATGTTATGGTAATAGTTATAGAGCTTCATGATAATTATAGCTGTAAGTTGTAGCTGTATTTCCAAGGTTTATGGGGATGCACAAAGAAAGAAAAAAAAGAAAGGGGGCAAGGTTGTGCACAAGGCCCTAAAGTTTTCTGCATATTTCCCTTGAAGGGTGTCCTTGTTACGTTTTGGAGAACACCAGGAAGTAGTCGCTGGGGCTTTATATTTCTTGGTCTATTCGTAAAGAGTTTGTGAAATTCATAAGATTTTCATTAAGCATGAAAGAGAGTACAAACTGACCAAAACCAGCAAAGGAAACACAACCAGACTAGACACACACAGACAGACTGTTATCCTCCCCAGGACTAGAAGATTGCAACACGCCTGACATGGCTCTATCCCAACATAATTGATTTCTAATCTCAACAGGGATATCTTCTCTGAAGGTAGTATTACAATGATTTCTTCTACTAAACTTGGCTAGCTTATCAGCAGCCTTATTACACATCCTATGACTAAAACACAATTTACCAGCAGGCACAGATTGAAGATATTTTCTAGCATTATCAATCATGTGCTGGTCCTCCCATCTTAGATTCCCTAAATTACCATTCATAGCATCAGTCACCTTTTTGTTATCACCCTCAGTTTATCAGCTTTAGGCAGTGAACTGAAATTTGGGAAGGTCATGTTATATTTTCTGTAGGATGACTAGTTCCTCAAAAAGAAAATTCATCTGGATATGTTCGATAATGAGGAATATTGGGTGGCTGAGGATGCTGATGACACCTAGATGTTGAGAGTGTGCCTTCAAGTCCAAACCCAAATGATCTTTCGAGAATAGCCTTAACATAAAATGTTTTGAAGTTTTGTCTGGAAAAACAACTTTACAAATTCGTTGATACTTTGGATCTCATGCTGTTTGGATGCCATTTCAAACATCAGAACTGTTTTGCTCAAAACATGTGTATATTTCCTCTCCTTTTCCATATATTTTGTGGCTTGTTCTCCCAGTATGGCCACAATGATGTGTGTATGCTTTGCATGATTATCTAGTAAATGAAATGGATCATATTTCTGAAAGTTCGATACCATGAATGGTGTCTTCATTATTTCCCTTTTCACACACTTAAAACTGTGATGCAGCGAACCATTTGTAACTGAAGAAGAGTTGAAGTTGATGCTGAGAGGAGCAGAGTTGAGTGGGGCGATAGAGGAGGAAGAGCAGGTTCGTATGTGCTTATTGAGTCACTTTCGGATCCTTGGTTAAAACTCTCATTTTTGTTCCATGTCCCTACTGCCAAAATATATATTGAATAAAATGAAAGCAAGAAGGGCATTCGAGAACCAGCATAACATAAGCGGATACCTCCAACCTCTCTGCGTATAGCTTGATTGTGCTTTTTCCCTGTGGGAAGAGCCATTTGGAAGTGATATCAACTTATCTTCAACAGCGTAAAATCCAGGACTATTATATTAAGTTTTTACTACCTGATAACTACTACATGACTGCACATGCTCCTAGAAGGTGAATAACTGACTAGATAGTAAAATAACACACTTAAGGCTGAAATCTTTCTTTGTGAGCCTTTTAACTCCTTGCCGGGGATGCTCAGTCATACTTTTATCACCTAGGAGGCTAGAATTTTTGTCGTGTAGTCCTTTCAAAACTTGAGCATCGGTTTGTTGTCTTTTTTGGTTGCTTTGACATATGTTAGAACTATTGATTTCAGCTGCTGTGTTTATAGTATAGGTTTTTTTTTCTCTATGTTACTCAGATGAAAATAGCCTAGGTACAATCTCTTTCATTTCTTGACGATGTCGGTGAAACTATAATCAATCTTAATTACTAAAAAAGAAAAATATAAGAGGAGGTACTTAAGCAACACTCTTAAGTAGGATAAATTATGAGACGTGGATGTACTTGAGGACGTATCCTTAGTTTAGAAAATCCATATAAATGATAGAATACAGAGAACAGGAAACAAAATATATATAGAAAATATCGTTTAACATTCATCCACCTTTTACAGGAAACTGTTTACAATCCAAATCCAGAGACTGACATACCACTTTAGATGAATAAACCTAGTCTAAAGTTGGATAGTAATCACCAACTTTCAGATATTGGCCTAAAAATTGAACGACACGGCAGTTAATATGGATATGTATGTTTCTACTACAGAGTAGTTACTTTGTGAAAGTTGTGGTAGTCTTACATACTGTCACAGTGTCACTTACATCTTTAAGGATATTTTTCAGGATATGATCGAAAATGTGTTAGAGATCAAAGATACGCATGTCAGGGAGGTGATGACACCTCTTGTAGATGTTGTTGCAATTGACGCTAGTGCAACACTTGTTGATTTCCACAACCTCTGGTTGACACATCAATATTCCAGGTTTGCAGTTCATTATATACCAAAACTTAGTGTATTTAGTCAGTGGCAATGAATAAAAGTAGCGTTGCAAATACCCATAACATCTTATAAATAATAGTTTCTTTAGGTTTATTTATATGTGTATCCTTGTGAAGTCATGTTTGAGTCTCGATATAGGCTGTCTTAATACCGCTTAGGAAGTTGCTCTTGAGTAGAAAGGCGTGATTGAAATGTAGTAAATAAAAAGACTTTCACGAGCACAGAATGTTGCATCTTTTTGAAACGCTAAAGATTTATGCCGCGGGAACCAACCTTTTCTTGGTTCTCGTGTTACATGTTTTTTTGTTTTTTAATTATCGACTTCTCAGTTAACAGTTCGGCGTACAAACATATCTTAAATGTTTGACTCCTGAAGTACTTCTACATCTGCAAGAAGTAGAATAACTTCTGCTGTGGATTAATAAAAATAAAAATAAAATAATTAAAGCATATTCCTAATTATATTCAAGTCATTGTGCACTAAGAGTTGGTTGGGGATATTCCCAGGGTTCCAGTTTTTGAGCAGAGAGTTGACAACATAGTCGGCTTGACTTACGCAATGGATCTACTGGATTATGTTCGAAAGGTTAGCTACTTCTTCTGCTTCTTAATGTTTGTTTTCCTGAATTAATCTCTTTATTTCGTCCGTTTAAAGAACCTCATTGTGTTCATTGTCTTTTCATTAATGAAGGGTGAGCTACTAGAAAGTTCTACTGTGGGGGATATTGCGCACAAACCTGCATACTTTGTGCCCGGTAAATTGTTTAATTAGCTATTCCAATTTGTCATGCAGCTGAAATTGCTATACACCGTCAGACAAGATCTCTAAATTAGTTTTCCTTCAAGTGATGTATTGGAAGCTCAATTGGATGCTTCTCCAGTAGAGTGGTAAGGTCGTTGGGTATGGATGCCCATTGACCAGAGTTCGGAACTCTTCAGCACCCTAATAACTCCTATCGACCAATGAAAAATGAAAAAGATACATATGCTTCGAGTAGCGCGAGACATACTTTATTATTTCTTAGATTTTGGATCATTTTATTGCTACCGTACAGAGTGGACAATTGCGTTTTAGTTTTGATGCAGATTCAATGTCGGTGTGGAATCTGCTGAGAGAATTTCGTATCAGGAAGGTTCACATGGCAGTTGTCCTCAATGAATATGGCGGAACTATCGGGGTATGATTAAGAATTTATTAGATGTTCATGCTGCTGGAAACTTATTTTGTCAGAGGCTCATGCTTAGTGTCTGAACTATTTAATTCTCTTTTTGATTTACATAGTATTCAATGTTTCCCCTTCTGAAAGTAATATATGAAGCCACATGCCATGCATTATTTTTTTTTTTCCAGCACTTGTGCTCATATAACATCGTATATATTTAGCACTCCAATTTTCATGTAACCGAAACAATTGGCCAAGAGAAATTTCAAATTTTAGAATTTGTACAGTTATTGTCACAAAGTCATCAATTTGGTTTGCGTTAGCTGCAATACTGCTGGTCGTGGAATATGTTTCATATCACATGCACCCAAATTAACTGAGAAATATCATGACAGCAGGGAACTATGGGGAAACTTGAGAGAAGATCCTCACATTAAAATACTACATAAAAGATCGTTTTAGTGTCTAATATATAATATTTTGGTCACGTTCCTGCTGTTACTTTATTTTCTGTTCAGATATCTATGTTTGCTTAGAACAAAATATAACATGACTTTTGGAACTACAAGAATCTGACTGCTCTATATGGAAGGTTATTGTCATGTTATTCTAGCTGGAAATTATACAAATTTATGTTTCTTTTCGGTTCAAGCAGATAGTGACTTTGGAAGATGTCGTGGAAGAAATAGTTGGTGAAATCTTTGACGAGAATGATTCAAAGGTAAGTTAGTTATTTGTGAATATTTGTGCTTCAGTGTCTACGAGGCGATTGTTTCATATCCTAATTCGTAACGCATATGTTAATGGTTGGTTATTGTTTCTGTGCTATTAGTTGATAATTTCGATTGTTTTGGCTAGTTGTTGACCAAATTAGCACCCATTACACAATATCCCATGTAACATCCTATATCCAACAGGTGTGATCAAATATTTTATTTTCGTATTTTTTTTATTTTCTTGTATTACTGTAATATCAGTTACAGGTTATGATTGTTTAGGCTATATTTTACCCTCGGGGAAATTTTAACTAGGTAACTAGATTTTTACCAAAATTGGCTACTGCTCCATATTTTGCTAATTTGATAGTGAACACATACTCTAGGCAACTTCATGAAGCTGTTGTTAGTAAATCATTTGAAGAGTCACACTTAAGGTTTGGAGATGTTTACATTGTTGATCTACCAGATGAACTACTGCAACTAAGCCTGTAGGCTACCCTTTGTATATGAACTGATGTCTGTCCTTGCTTCTTCATGGATCCCCATCTTTAGTATTCCTTGGAAGTAGATAAGCTGATAATGATATTCTGAGTTTAGCATGTAACTGAGCATCATATCTTATGACTTATGAGAACCTCTCTGACTAGCAATTAGTCCTCGAAGTATATTTGACCTTATCTTGTTAATGCTTTTTAAGTACATGTTTCGGTCTACAGCTTCTTATGAACCAAAAAATGAAAAAATTGAAATGCAATAAAATAGTGTCAACCTGCATATATCAAAAGCCATGAGAGCTTGATATTGATGGAAAACGTAAACACGTATGTGATTGTTTCGTGCGTGGATTTGTTAATGTGCTTCCTCCAGATCTCTGAGTACTTATTTCTGTTTTGTTTTTCCGCCTCGAGGTTTTCACTCCTGAAGTAGAAAATTTAACATACTTTTGCTTACAATTTCCTTGATAGTCTCCTGCAGATTTTATTTTAGTTTCATGTTTAGGTATTTTATAAATTTTGGAAAGTTCATATTTAACTTTGCTCCTTTATAGGAAGAGATTCAGAAAAAAACTGGCTATATTGTAATGCGAGCAGAGGGAATATTTGATGTGGATGCAAATACATCAATTGACCAGCTTTCAGAAGATTTAAATGTGAAAATGGCAGAGGTTTGTAATTTGTCTCTTTCATTAATACTTGTGCTCTCTCATTCATTTTTCCTTTAAAGGAAATATGTGCTTGCATTGCCATGGTAGCGATGTATACCGAAAAACAAACATCTTTACATCGTTTTTATGATCTTGTAGGGCCATCAATATGAGACAGTATCTGGCTTTGTGTGTGAGGCATTTGGATATATTCCAAGGACAGGTGAGAATATTGAAGTGGTGCTTGAAAAGGCAGACCTAGAAGAGAACAATGAATATACTGAAGTAGAAGCTGAGCGCCAACAACCTAAGGAAAAACATCTGATTTTTAAGCTTGAGGTATGGTATACTCGCCAATATTATTATATGTAAATGCACGAGTATATTACAGGTGCAGGCATTTGGATGGAGCTCCAAGTGTACAGCAAATCGGTCTCTGGCTGTACTTCATTTAGCCATTACAATTTTATTGGGATTGAATTGCAATGAGAACATTCTCTTGTATTGAGATTCTGTTTAGCAGTATGGATTAACTTGAAATTTCTGCATTCACACTTGTGTGACAGATATTGGCTGGAAATGCAAGGAAGGTGAGTGCTGTCAGGTTTGAAAGGATAAATGGAGATGAAATGGTGTTGGAGACCAAAGAGGTAACTCGGGTGGTCCCAAGAATCATGAAAAGGAAAGGCAGCAGCAATGATGAGTCCGACAAAAGTGATGATGACGAGATTCCATACAAAGTACGCTTATCAGATATATGTGATTATGAAGATGAGACTTCTTTCGATAGCCTTCCTAACTCAAATGTAACTGCCGAACACCAAGATTATCATAATAATAAAAACGATATACATTAGTTGTTATCCTTGTTCTATTCTTGCACCAGCAAAAGTATCTAAAATAGAAAAACACAGAAGAAAAGAGGCCACTAATATTTTTAAGTTTTGTCCTCACGTTTTTTTTTTTTTTTTTACTGTAATAAGAAAGAACTTCAATTAATAAGAATTTTAATTCATTCAGGACAGCCTATATTCCAATCTTGTACATCTGAAGAAGTTCTTGCATATTTTGGTATTGAATCATCAACACTATTTGTATATCCATTAAGTGCAACTATTTTTAAGTTTAATCATTGGGAGTCACTAGGGAGCCAAATTACACAAACCCTACCACACCCAAGCAGTGGTGCAAGTCCTCTTTCACGAGGTTGCTAATGGGGGTATCATTTTGCTTGGGGGTGTACTAATCCAAAGGCAATTGTTTTTTTGTCCTATATGTAAATTGGTACACCCCCAAATAAAATGGTACCCCATTAGCAGCCTTGCTCTTTCATGGTTTACAGCTTGGGGTTTCTGTTTATTAAGAGCATGTGCACACACTTATGATGAGATAGATACCCTTTTTGTTTTGAAGGACCAATCAAATTTGTTGGTTACGTGCACACTCTTAGTGTCAGGTTGCATGTAAAACTAATTGGCACCCTAACGGCCTAGCCTGTGATTAACGTTACCAGTTGCCCTCTAAGAACACATGTTTTGTTTTAGGCCGACTCATATATCATTGAAGCAGTTAAGGTGGTTGGTTGTACATGCATTCAGTACTTGAGCAAAAAAAATGGATCAGTTCCTGACAAATCGAAATATAATTTCCCAATACATATATATATATTCTCTAGCAAGTTATCTATTCAATAACCAACAAAAAGCATAATGTAAAAAAAGCATTAACAAGAGATAATGGAGAAGAAGACCGCTGCGATTGTATTATTCGTGTTGTTTGTGATGTTTTCGTTATTTCTAGCTTATGTTGGTGCAGCTTCATGTCACAAACAGGAATGTTTCATAGACACCATTGTTGTGACCCATTCCTGTTTGTGACATGAAGCTGCACCAACAGAAGCTAGAAATTGTTTTATGTATATGCTGTGTGTCTATGGTGTCTAATAAAGTATCCTAGAATAAGATTATGGTAAGGGAAATTAGCTAGTCAAGTACAGTTGATCAAACTTCTGAAATGTTTTATTTCTGCTTTTCAGTAATTCTCTTGCTTTGTAATAAGATCATGGACGCCAGCAATAAATAATACAGAAATTTGCCACGTAAATATTGATCCATCACCTTTACACTTGGCTGTTCTTGCAACTTTTGGGTTGTGATTCCATGCAGCATTTGAGAGATCAAAATCTAACTGTTTGTCTTAGCTGCTAGAGAAGCATTTGAGCCGATCTGGGGTGAAAGCCAACTCTGGAAATATGGAATCAGCACAGTGGCCGACTTAGCTCAGTGGTAGAGCGCGTGACTTTTGCAAGTAATAGTTATCTGCTTGAATCGTGGATGATGAATGGCTGAAAATCGTCGTACTCGAATACTCCGGTCTGATAACGGCCACTTCCATTTTTTCATGTATTTATGTGTTCAAAAAAGCAATTTTTTTTTAATGTTACTAAATTATAAAAAAATAAATAAAAAAAAATCCAATTCTGTTATAAACCATTGTTTATTTACTAAGATGCCCTTTGTGTCTAAGTTTAGGGTTTACATGTCTTGGACACCAAGTCTTCTATCTATATAAATAGAGGCTTAAACATTGTATTCTACAAACATATTAATGGAATTCTCTATGCTTCTTCTCCCTATTTTCTGTATCCTTCTCCTTTTACAAGACGTTATCACGCACGTTGCTCTATCAATAGAAGCAGAGAAGACCAATCACATATTTATATCTAATATTATCTTTTTGTTTGATTGATTTTTTTTTTCCCTTACTTCTTTAGTTTATTGAAAGCATCTCTAATATGATTTTATTTGCTTTCATATAGGTTTGTGCTAAGCAAAACCATACAATTTAGATCTCGTCAAACTGTATTATAGTGACCCAATTGGTTGGGTACGCCAATCACTTCGTGGATGTGTGGTAAGTATTACAGAAGACAAAAGTTAACAGTTCTTTTGATTTTTTTTTGTGAATAGTCAATATTATTTCCTTAAGGGATGTATTACACGTACACGGATGGTTGCTTGGTAAATCTTATTTACTAAGTGTATATCTAATGGTGGATGGATTTTGTGCACCTCTACGAACACCATCGACATTATTATAACCCATTCTCTATTAATTTTGGGTGTTATTACTATCCATCCGTGAATCCTAAATAGACGTCGTCTATATCAAAGGAGTACGGTGATCAACTTTTTGAATAAGTTGATTTTACTTTTCTTTTCTTCCCTTATTTTTTTTTTTTGGGAAAGAAAAACAAAATCCATCAAAAAGATGGTTTATAGTTTCTATGCCTTTGAAAGAAACTATAATCACCAAAATTTGGTGTTATCGCAATTTGTTTACCTTTATGGTTAATTGCATGCATGGTTGAAAAACCTACGGCCAATTAATTTTGGTATCTTCATCCATCCGATGAAGATCATGTGATTTAGAAACCAAACTCAACACAAAATGGATTTTTTTTCCATATGGAATGATTGTAACGACATCTTTTAGTTTGTCAAAACGATTTCCATAAATCATACAAACCAATCGAGTTGGTGTTAATTTTCTCCATCGTTTCCATAAGAAGAGAGAAAATATATTGGCATATTTTCTAAATTTTTGCCAATATGGTGCGATTTCGAAAACCAACTTGTACCATTAAATATGGTTTTATTAAATAATAAACCATTGGTTTCTATCCCTTTAAAGAAACTATTTATCAACCATAACATGGTGTTTTTCCTAGAAAAATAACGATTTACGGTTTCTTTATCTTCTAAAAAAGAAACTTTCTCCTAATAAATCCCAAAGGGGTTGAAATCGTTATTCGTACTATTTGCAAATACCAATGAATAACATATTGCTGCATTCCTACGGGATATTGAGCAATTTTAAATTTTCCTCGTAGTAATAATCTCCAAAATTCAGATTGCTCCACTTGTAGTTGGAACATGGATAGACACAAAATATAAAAGGGTGCGCACCCTGCTTGTTAGCCAATAACATTAGTCCTTGTAGTGACTATATTGATCTTGATTTTAATTATTATTTTATTTTTTTGGTAAAGAAAGTGTTCGTACTTTCATTTTAAATGATTATTATCTCACCGTTCACAGAATTATTGGAGATTTTATTTGCATATTTTGGTTGTAACCAATGAAATCCATGGTTGATTGTAAATATATACGTCTATTAAGACTATTTTTTTTATGTCGAAAGACATATTTCATCATAAGTATATGTCTCGAATTAATCGGATAATACTTTACGAAACTTGTTTTCGTGTTTGAAATGAAAATATTTCCGCCATAATTAGGGGGAGACTACATACTATTCATATGTTGGTGTTCATTAACTTAAAAAGTTATATTCCTCTCCCATCATGATCAAATCGAAATAGGCTGTCATCTCAAATAAGGCGCGACAAAAATTTTCATTATGCTTTTAATAAGCTTATGCCTCTTGGAAAGGCAAATCCAGTCACATCTATGAAATTCGTAGCATTTTGTAAGAGGCTACAGTTAGTGCTCCAATTGAGTCTATCAAAACAAGATCCACATTCTCATGATTCATATTTCCTCATCGGAAAATAATAGGAGATTATAACGCCCGTGGGCGCTGGTACCAGTAAATTTTGAATTTTTTCAAAGTATGCATACATTTGGGAATTATGTGGGATGCAGTAAGCTACAAATTTGTCGAATATTCATTTATATTATCTTTTGAAATAATAATGATGGTGGTTGTGAACCTCGACCTCTGCAGAGGAATATCGACATATGTGATTGGTTGGCATACAATCCAAATTAGATTGGATTCATATAATTTCTTGATTAACGCAATTTTGGATCCAAACTTAACACCTTAAAATTGCCAAGCCTATTACTTACAGGTTGGTGTAGTCATAATGTGTTATAGGAGAAATATATTCGTTGTAAAAACGATTTGAGGGTTTTATTTTTTGCTCAGACCCTAGGATTGATTCAATAAATTTTGTTCTCCATGTATGATTATTTTTGCATGGTAGTCCTTGAAGGACTCGTATTGCACTTACACAAGAAATGTGGTTGGGAACATATTTAGGCAGCCACCTGATTTGATTATGTCAGCTCGAATAATCCTCTACGTGTTTTTAAAAATTTGTACAAAACCAAAAATCCGGATTAGTTGATTGATGATATCAACTTTATAGGTCTCTAGAGGAGTCCTTAAAAACACAAAAATCCACGCTTTAGCAGCATAAGTTCTATTTTCTTTCCTTTCTTAAATCTGCAGTTAGAATTATGCTAGCATAAACTCGTCTTTAAGATAGACTAGAGTTATTTTTTGATGCTTATTTTTTGAAAAACTCATATAGTTGGGTTAGCATCGATAAATACGTCAAAAGTTGTACTCTTTTCCCTTCATTTCAGGTTTTGTCCCATGTGGTTTTCCTGACAAGGTTTTAACGAGGCAACATCTTGTTGACGTTTAATTTTCTTTCAAAATGTTGATATTTGTGCTCTTTTTCCTTCGTCCGAATTTTTTTCCCATTGGGTTTTACTGGAAAGGTTTTAGTGAGGCAATTTATTCAACATGGTGGTCATCCAAGGGGGAGTTGTATAATTTCTGTTATTTGGTGGATTCCCACCATTAACTTGGTCATTTTGTTAGGCCAAATCAACGTAACAAGCCCTTAGTAATTTGAATGTCATTCTGATCCATATAAGGTATGACCACAAATTCAATTTTGTTCACTTATGGTAATTTATCTACATCTTGGCTCTATGTTGAAGAAACTACATCAACAACTTCTGCAAATCATCTCGGGAAGCTATCAATCGATGACACAAGTTCTCAATGTGTTGAAGAAGAATGTAGAATCCGCAAAAGTATTAATCGAAGGCATTACTGTGCAACACAAATAAAGACTTCATCAACTATCTGACATCTTCATGAAAGTACAGTCCTCTTTTGCATTCAAGAAATTCGTTCTTCAAAATTGGAAAGTCTCGACTCAAAGATTTGCACGCCAAGATTTGATTGAAGTATTCATCAGGGGGAGCACCATCATCAAATTAAGGTGCATTCACTGGACTTTATCGCGTTGTACTCTTTTTCCTTCGTCAAGGTTTTGTCCCACTGGGTTTTCCTTGTCAAGGTTTTAACGAGGCAACATATGCGTGTCCAACACTGTCTGAGTCTTTACATGCTTAAGCAATTTCAGGTTTTTCTATTTTGAGTTTTCCTGGTATGCTTGTAATGACTTAGCCACAGTGGTCATCAGGGGGAGTGTTATAAACCATTGTTTATTTACTAAGATGCCCTTTGTGTCTAAGTTTAGGGTTTACATGTCTTGGACACCAAGTCTTCTATCTATATAAACAGAGGCTTAAACATTGTATTCTACACACATATTAATGGAATTCTCTATGCTTCTTCTCCCTATTTTCTGTATCCTTCTCCTTTTACAAGAAATTCTTATTACTTTAAGAAACTGGATGGGATCCTAGTCACCGGTTGGGCACCAACGCCCTTCTGAATGACGATGCCTAACCTATGAAAATTGTATAATCAGTCAGACCCCCATAAATATTTAGCATTAAATGACCAAAGCTAAATGCTGGTTACTTTTTGCTAGCTGGCTCTACAGGAAAAGATCAGGAAAATATTCATCCATTTCGATACATTTTTCCTGTCGCAGCAAAACCTTCTGGATGTCTTCAAGTTGTAACCTTTTGGTCTCTGGTATGCAAAAGTAGATGAAAAGACCCACTATTGTTGAAAACAAACACTGCAAAAAGAGCATTTGTGCAACTGAAAGATGGCACCCCAAGCTGTCAAAAACCAAATCTTGCACAATCATCTTCGAACACCAATAAACCACATTAGTCATTCCCAAACAAACAGTTCTATATTTCCCTGGATATATCTCTGAGTTTATGATCCAGGGAACTGTTCCAATACCCAACGAGTAGAAAATTATGTATATTGATAACGCCAACAATGCCAACAATCCCATACATGATGCTCTTGCTTCACCAGTATTGTACCAAAAATCTCTATTCTCTATGCTACCAATACTGAATACCAAAGATAAAACCCAAGAGATAATATTATTCCAGATATGCTAACAAGAAGAAGTCTTCGCCTCCCAAAACGATCCACTAAAATGGTACAGATTGATGTACCAACTAGAACAAGGGAAGATATGATGAGAGGGATCTCCGAAGAGGACACCGTACTTGCTATATTATCTGCATTACCCTTTATTATTTTACTGTTATACCGGTTGGTCGTCAAGTGAAATATGGCGTAGCTGTAATGCGTGATCATGCTTATACCCACAAAGTGTTGAGCCACGAGAGAACCAAAACCAACTACCATGCTTCTAGCAAGAACCATGTACGACAAAATAACATCCGGAGATTTTTTGTTTTCTTGTTCTTTTTTGGCTACTTCAACTTCTTCTGCTAATGATAACTCCATGGCTGTTACTTCTTTAAAAACTTCACAAGAAGACCTCATCATCTTCAATGATTCCTCCGCTTGTTGTTTGTAACCCTGAGGATATGTATCAAGAAAACGAGAGACTTGTTAAACTCAGGGTCTAGTCAATTGATAAATTACTTTACTTATAGGGCGTAATAAATCAACTAATTTTAAAATAAATATATCAAGTGAACATGTCATGTAACGCCCTTGGTGCGGCTGTGGTTTGCCAAATTCACACCGAGGTCTTTTCAGCTCATTGAATTTAGGCGTGCACAGGCTGGGAGCAATCCTAGGATGAATAACTTATCGAGAAGCTGTTGCAGGATGACTGCAACAGTCCCCGTAAATAATCCCACTCTTGTCGGCTAAGTGGGGAAAATAATTGAGATATTTCATGTTAAATTTTGATAGTCACCTGTCGATAAAGCCATCTAGGAGATTCGGGAAGCACATCTGCTATGACAACAACAAAATGGAATATAGGAAGAATTAAGGGAAGCAGCCAATGCCATTTCTGAATTTCCTGCAAAAATTAAGTTTAATTATAATTCGTATTAGTTCAACATTATAGCTGAGGGGTTTTAATGAATCATGTGTCCAAAGTGTACTCAAAATTAAAAAGTACCTTGGTGGTGGAAGAGCTTATACAATTGAGAAGATGATAAAGTATTTGCCCCCCTGCAATCTGTAAGAAAATAACACTAACGAGGGCACCTCTTATGGTAGAGGGCGAAGAAAAACCCCAAAAATAGAAGGGCCATAAGGAAATGGAAATCACAACTCGAAAGTAACACTAGTGGCGGTAAAATTTGAAAAGCACCAAGTAATGAGGCAACACCACCAAGAACAACTCCCAATTCCATAAAAATGAGCCAGTAGATCTCCTGCATAGATACACGGACAACATAAGGCGCGTTGCTATTATTCTATTATTCTTATCTTTACTAAATAGGAAAAGGAAAATGTAACACTGCATAGGTAAGTATAGTAGCGAAGTCATTAAGATTTGAGGAAAGTAGATAAAGATTGATAACAAAGAAGTATTGACTTACTAGTTCCCGTAAGTATGTCAAGGGAGATCTTTTAACCTCTTCTGGAGCATAAACAGTTGCACAAATTATTGCTGCACACACCAAAGAATAACAACACATTACATGGCAAAATACAAATATGGCCAAGAAGCAAACATGGCTGTGATCTCTTGGCGCACTTCCTAGCTACAGATAATACAAGCATCTCAAAAAGTAATTAAGCAAATACAAATACAGAAAAAAAAAAAACACCTAAATAATAGCCGAAGATGAGCGCAGGTATACTAGCTGCACAGACCACGGCAAGAAACCTTTTCGTATTCACCTGATCAGGAGGATGATGATCATGAGAATGCAAACAAGATTGACCTTGACGATCTTCTTGTTTTTGTTGAATAGCACTTGATACAGCCATTATAGCGGTTGAAGTTGATGAGAAATTAATTCTGCAGACCAAATTTGAATTAGTGAAGTGTCTAAAGAAATAAAAAGCAAAGATTACTGCACGGAACTAGAATCGCAATTTATTTGTTTTACTGGTGTTCAAACGAACCTCTTACAAACTACTCCGTATTTATCAGTGGAAGTTGTTTTGTGTTGTATAACTAACTGATCAGCCTGAATTCTACCAATCAAAACCAAATTCGTCCAAAATTAATTATGATAATCGAACTGAGTATATTTCGTGGATCAAGGTTGAAGCTCAGGTTATAAATTAAAGAAAGAAAAAAACTTACCCTGAAGATCGGAAGGAATCAGTTGAGACGGGAATGTAAACTAAAGTGGATTCTGCAATGTAGGAGATATATACAAAGCTGTGCTTAACTAGGTCACGTCTCTCTAATATCTCTAACAGAATCCTCTTCTGGTCTCCACTTAGCGAGATCTTCGGAAAAAAAAATTTGTTGTGTCCAATTTTGTGAAAACTATCTAACCAGGGTACATGTGACTTTTTTTTTTTTTCTTGAAGCATACATGTGACATTTTTAATCTCCGCCATTAACAGTTGCTGCATTCGTTTAGCATATGTGACACGAATGCAACTGAGCCTATCATGAAACGAAAATGATTAATGTACCGGAGCTGAATCCGGGGAGAAATCTCCAGAGAGACAGTCCCAATGCGCCCCACGGAGGGTAAACAACACCCCCATAAATCTCTATGGTGGGCACCCGAGGCTGTCTCTCACGGGACTTTTGGGATTCAGCTTCCGTCAACACATAATCATTCATCAAGTGTTCCCCATTCTCACTACAAATAAAAGCCAAAAAGTGGAAAAATAATACTATAAAACAAATTTAACGTCAGAAAATCATACTATTATATGTTTATTATAGTCCGGTGGATGTCATTCCAGAAATTATTTTCAATTTATGAAAGAAAAAAAGTTGGAAGTTTGTTTGAGTACACAGTTTAAAAATGACTTTTAAAAACAGAAAAATTAAGATTTTGTGCGGCAAAAGCATTTTGCTTTAAAAAACCTATTATTAGAGTTGCAAAAAAAAATGGGGACCTAATATATGATTTTTGTTATGGGGAAAGCTGATTTGTTTAGGGGGAAAGACTTTTAAGGGGAAAGCTAATGTTTTAGAGCTACGTATAAGGGGAAAGTATTTAACGAAATTGAAGGTTTATAACTTATATATATGACAAAATTACCCTCTTCTCAAGATCACATCGGAATCTTGCCATCATCACCCGCCCTTCATAAGATTTTTTTTTTTATAATTAGTCGATACCCACGACTTAAAATTCAACTTAAGTTCATTACTGAATCACATTTTTGATCAGCGTTATGATATTTTTCCTGTTTGGGTAGCTGTCAAATTGTGACTGCTACATCGTTTCTCGTACCTTATTCATTATAATTCTAGGATAGAAAGGAGCATCTGAAAAGGCGTGTATACAACATAACACCATACATGAACTTTCATCATGGAGCATGGAGGGTATGTATCCCGTATACATTTTTCTGATCTTCCTGTGTATAGGCCACAATTCTCTAGTATCAATGGCGCAACACTTGGAGCTTGGAAAATGACGCACAGGAGTGTTCCAGAAAAATCAATGAAAACCTTGATTAAAACAAGATGGAGTGTAAACTTGATTAAATACTAATATAGATAATCAATTTGAGCTCAGAATATTTTCCTCGTACATATATGGCAAGATTTTATAGATATCAAAAATGAATCCTTGGATTAGGTTAATATTCTTGTACTTGTTATTCCCGTTCATGTTCGTCTTCATGTGCAGGTTCTTCTTCTTCCTGTTCATGTTCCTGTTCTTCTTGTTATAGATATTCTTCTTGAAATAGTTCCGCACTAGAAGAACTACTATACCATTTTTTCTCGTATAGATGTATCTGACAACAAAAGTAGTTTATCGTCTCCCGTGATTGATGTAAAATTGCTTCAAGTGTAATCATCCCAATCGATATTATCATTATTCTTGCTGCTTCCTGTGATTTTATTTACGGGAATGAATTAGGGTTAATCATGATTATAGCTATTAGGTTAAGTTGGGACATAATAGTATGGGAACATTATCTAAATATCCCTACTATGAGGCCCATTGAAATATACCTTTATCAACTTAAATTATACCCCTAAGCTTAACACATTAATAAAATACCCTCATTTGTATAGTGTATATACAAAACCACTACCACTAGCCACTATTTCAAAAAAAAAAAAAAAAAACCACTACCTCTACTACCTACCACCACTGACCACCACCAACAACAACCACCACCACTGTCCACCACCGCCGCCTTCCACCACCACCACCGTCATCCACCGTCATCCACCACCACCAACCACCACCGTTGTCCACCGCCAACCACCACCGTTGCCGACAACCACCATCGCCACCAACAACCACCACCACAGCCGTCGTCCACCACCACTTTCCTCCACCACCGCCGACAACCACCGCCGTTGCCGACAACCACCATCGCCACAAACAACCACTACCACAGCCGCCGTCCACCACCACTTTCCTCCACCACCACCACTTTCCTCCACCACCACCACAACCACCACCGCCAACCACTAACAACCACCGCCGCTGTCATCGCCACCACCACCTTGTGGAGTCAACTTGCTGAAGTTGTGTTCAAATCTGAGGCAACTAGCTAAAGTTGTTTCGAAAATGGGGGCAAGTAGCACAAGTTTTCTCCAATAGAATGGAGACAACTAACTCAAGTTGTCTTCGAATATAAGGTAACTAGCTCAAGTTGTCTTCGAAAGTGAAAGCAACTAGCCCAAGTTGTCTCCAAATATGGAGGTAACTAGCCAAAGTTGTCTCCAAAAGTGAAAGCAACTAGCCCGAGTTGTCTCCAGATACGGAGAAAACTAGCACAAGTTGTCTCCAAAAAAGAAAAATTATACACAAATGAGTGAACCTAGCGTGAGTCGAACACACATCTTCTGACATATATTCAGTTGTGCTACCATTGCACCATAGATTCGTCAATACAAAACAACATATCAAAATCAAGACCAATAGACAGATAAATACTAATACACACCAAACATGTCAACCAACAAGCAACTAAGACTATCTCATTCATAACCTGAAATATTTCCTTTAGGTCTGGTATTACACATCTTTAGCCGACGCATGGTAGCAACAGTTCTACTAAGAAAGAAATGTTATATGATCATGCATATAAATTTGCATAAACAAATGACAACATCTTACAAGATAAACTAATGGCAACAACATACAATTCCTTACCAATCCACCTGTAAGGTACTTGACAAGAGCACATGCTAACGTAGAGGCTAATAATTGATCGACAACATAAAGGATGGATCTAAAAATAGTGATATGTCCACTGGCCGCAAGACCAAGAGTGACAGCAAGGTTAAGATGATCAGCAGAGGTTTGTTGACCGGCGGACATCATAACGACAACTACTAATGCATGAGTCATAGCAACCAATAACTAGCCAACTAACGAATCCCCAAGCAACTTCCCTGAAACTAAAACAAACAAAAACATAACTGTAAATTCAAGAGAAACTCTAGATAATAGCAAAAGGAAAATGGAAATACATAAGATCATTTAATCAACAACTTTCCACAGCAGATTCACTTTCATATTATTTTGATTTACCAAATGACAATAAGCACACTACGACTACCACCACCAACAACAATCACACAGAATCTCCATCACTACCATCTCCACCACCTCCATCACCTCAAGTGCAACAAACATCCATCACCGGTGCCGCAACATCCACCACCAACAACACCTGTCGCCACCACCATAACATCAAGAATATACATTAAAAATCAAATATATAGAACATGAAATTAATATACCATATAATGTACAAATCACAGTAAAGAAAACACTTCCATATTGTAAAGCAACCATTTTGTATTGACCTAAAATACCCGTTGAATAAATTAACCAATGGATATTTGATATATATCCTCCACTACCACCGCCAGCACCATCACTATCATCACCAATACAGCTTCAACTGCAACATCCACAAGGATTTTACATCAACAACAATTGCAGCTTCCCTTCCCATTCTCAGTTTCTTCTCAAATACCACCATCTTCAATTGCTAAACCTATGAACACATCCCACAAAAACAACTCCAATTTTGAGTCATCTCTCTGCCAAACATAAATTCAGCTCAAACCCATTTACTAAGAATCATGAGATTTTACTCAGAAACATCACCAGAACATCGATCTCTTCCATCAATTTCTGAATCAATAATCTCGATCTCAATTAAATCAAAATTTTCTATACATTTAATTGAATCAACACAAATCAAACTTTCAGAAAACTCTGCAACCAAAATTGAAAATCATACATACCAAATCGATCTCTTTGAAATCTGAATCTACAACTCGAATCGATCTATGAGTCTGGTTCATGAATTAGTTGAAATCGAAAACATAAAAAAGAACAAATTTGAATCGGCAACTCGAAATCGATACCTAAAGATAAATCAATCTATGAATCTCATTTAGAAATCAATTGAAATCGAACAAAAATCATGATAGATCTGCTGATATTAATAGCGAATGTGACAGAGGTGGTGGTACTAGTTGTGGTGCGGCGATAGAAATTGTGGTGGTAGTGGTGGTGGAAGCGAGGGAGATAATGGTGGTGGGAGAGATGAGATTTTTTTTTCTGTATAACAGTGAATAAGAACGAAAGTGAAAGAGGAAGGCGAAATATGGAATTATCAATATTATGTTCTTAAAGCAAATTTCAATTATGCCATCAGGGGTGTTTGTAAAGTTTGTTAAGGGTATTTTCCCCAAGCCAGTCAAAATGAAGGGTAATTATAACATTCCCACTAATAGTATATATTAGCATTTTGTTAGGGGGAAAGACGATTTTCCGTTCTTCCCCTTTATTGACTCAAAGTCAAAATAAATATACCGTGGTCAAAACATTTTAGCTTTCCCCCTAAACAAACCGGCTTTCCCTATAACAAAAATCTAATATATACCAAAGGTCAAAAAAAACTATTTCATTATAATCCATCTCTTCTTCTTCTTCTTCTTCTTCTTCTTCTTCTTCTTCTCCTCCTCCATGCCCCTTTCCAACGACGATTAATCGTCGATTCTCAAATGAATTATCATCAAATGAAGATGTTAAACTTGAAAATAAAGAATTGGTGAATGAAGGAGATGAAACGGAGGTTAATACTCCAGAACCTGTATTAGGTAATAGTCAAAAAGCCTAACATCTATTTTTGCTTTAAATTGGTTAAAACTTAAATATGTGAGATTGGTCGAGTTGGGGTTCAAAATTTGGTTTCCGAACTGTTTACGGCTGCGAGTTCTTATTTTCTCAACCGTGAATCATTAATTAATTACGGCTGGAATATTATAAGTTCTCAACCGTAATTACCATCTATGGTCGAAAAATCCTAAAATCCCAATCGTAATTTAGGAAATGTAGTTTTGTATGATTGCAATTCCAAGTTGTAAGTTTAGATTTTCACAATCGCAAGTTATTTTTCCTAACCGTAGGCAGTTATCAATTGGCAAAAATAAAATCCATTTTGATCAAGTTTATGGCTAGGTACCTTCGAACCGTAAATGTAAATTTCCCAACTGTAAAATATATTTCTTAAAATTTAACTTTCGGAATCCTAAAAGCCCAGCAGTGAGTTATTGCTTATGGCTGGGAGTTCTCACTTTTCTAACCGTATACTTGTGTTACGGTTAGGATTTCAAGATTTTCCTACCGCAATTAGTGTAAAAAATCAAAATCTGTAGAATCGACAAATTATAATGCCCGTTAAGTTAAAGGTATTTCTGACTATTTTGAGAAAATGCTTTTTCATATTCTTCTAAGATTCTAAAATAAACAAAGTCAACAATCCTCCTTCTTCTAGTTCTCCTCTAAATAAATAAAAGTGTTTTAACTTTCAAAATATAAATCAAATCATTAAGGTAATTTCATCACTAATCTTTAACTAATGTAGTTAATCAATTATGTTAGCACAAATTAAATCGAGGGCCTTTTAGCCATTAACATAAATATTGCCGTAACCATTTTTTTTATCTTTATTCATCCCTCAATTTCCCGCTACAGCCCCAATTTCATTTGTTGGCATTAAGAAAAATAAAAAATAAAAATTAAAAAGGAAGTGATTGTGACCTGACAAAGCCGTCAAAAAAAGGACGCACATGCAAATTGCAATGCAAGGTGGAATGTTGTAGCAATATGGTATGTCGTTAAGAAAAGGACACTCTTAGCTCTATCTACGAAATCGTTTGGGGACTAACTGATAATGGAAAGTTCACCGTTAAATCCCTTTATGATAGGAAAATTCATGACAAGTACAAGAATGATAGATGTAATCCTTCTTGGAGCCAGATATGGAAGCTTGATGCTTCTCCTTCAATCCAGATGTTTGTGTGGAAATGTGCTCAGGGAATACTACCAACAAATGCCAAATCAGCTAGCATCCTCAACTACATAGACCCCACATGCACCTTATGCAATAATGCCAATAAAGATATCACTCATACTCTCATAACTTGCCATTATGCTACGGAAGTCTGGGTGAATTTGTTTGGCCATCATCATAATATATTCAATAATTTTACTGACTTCACGTTAGATGAACAGCTGGTTTCATCCCCAAAATCGGCAAAAGGACTGGGTTCCAATATATATGCCACTATTTGTTGGTTTATTTGGAAGGCTAGATGTGATTTTGTCTTCAACAAGATCATACCTTTGGCTAGCATCACTACCAACAAGATTACTCAATATCTCTACTCCTTCAACAGGGTCATGCATAATCCAACACATATACTAAATGACCTATATTACCAGAAAGATGATCAGCAGAGGAGTGATAGAAGAATTAATGGCCACAACCAGAAATTTGGTGTTACTATCAGCATTAGCTATATGAGTTATCATTATATGGAGCCTAATGCTGAAATTACCTCGTACACTAACTTTTCCCTTATTACTATGAATTATGCAGGAACTTATGAGGGAGCAAGGAATGTCAAAGACACAATCACTGGAGCAGGAAGAAACTGGAAAAGGAGCTGAACTAGCCATTCAATGGTCCAAAGAAACGAAAAGAACTGACGCCGATTTCAAAGTAGAAGATGCCACTACTTTGGAAGCTATTCGGGATATATACCAAAATGAAGTACAACAAAGATTCAACCTAAACCAGTATCGAATGGGAGATTGGAAATTTCGAAGAAGTCACTTTTGTTCTAGGCAAGTTGACCATGATTGACAGGAAGCTCAACACCATGGCAGTGAAACTCCATATCTTAGCTTTTAGTTATATAGTTTTTGAAAACTTCAATTGGAAAGGACCAAACCTTTTGTATCTTTTTAATCAGATTCACTCTGTCGTTCTCCATTCTGACTTGCTAGAAATATCTAACATTAATATGCCATATTTGGATGAAGCTGATGAAACCACCAGTACTATTGTAACCGTCGAGTAACTGCTCCTATCAAGAGTCAGTTATACTCGTTTTTCTATAAAATAAAACAAAAATACAAGGATTCTCGTGATAACAAGTTCATGCATATTCATACTTCCTGTCCGTCTAACAAAAATGATGCTAGTTTATTTTATCATACATCATGCGGTTAGTAAACAAAAATGACCCTAGTTTATTTTATTATCATACATAACGTATTTAAGAGGACAAACCCGACTAATTTATAGGCTAATTGAGTCCTCTATATAAATCCCTCAAACTTTAGTAGCCTGTTTGCATACATATCAAGAAGTAATATTTTGTTTATAGAAGTCAAAAAACAAGAAGTTATATAAAACTTCAAAACGACTTCTAAAAGCAAAAAAAAATAACTTATTGTAAAGCAAATATATGTTTTTTCTGACTCTTGCTTCTAGAGAATAAGATACAATTCTACTTCTGGTAACCAAATGTGTTATAAGAAATCTAATTTGTTGTCAAGGCATGATCTACTTAAACCAAATTACCATGTAAGATTAATTTTTAAATTAACTAAATTGAAAATTACAAATACCGCTAAAGCTTTCCGAACTCATAGAATTCCATGGTATGCTAGAACAAGATGGGTTAAAATTTGTGCCAGACTTACATCTTGGTTTCGCATTCACAGCTACATAAAAAAAAAACTTTTCAACAAATAGACTGGCTAAAAAAGGGTCTAATCTTGATAGAAGAGAAAAAAATCATTTTTTGACAGTAAACCTCCATTTCTTGATGGTCTGGAAAGTGTAAGTCTGGAGAAAGGCATTATTTAGTTTGGTTTTATTTTTACAATTTAGTTCCAATGCAACTTAGTTTGTATTCTTTGATCTCTTTGGTTTAATAAAATTCTTATTATTGAGCAAAAAAAAAAAAGTTGCTTTATGTTCTTTTAGGTTAATTAATTCCATGTTTAGTAGTTATCTAAATCCTGTTGTTTAGCGGTTGTTGGTACTTTTTTAGTAAGAAAAACAACGATCCTGATGTATTTGGCTGAATGTATGTAAGGTCTTTGTTGGATTAATATATAATTATGTTATATTTTTAAATCTCTATTTTATATGAAACCGTTAGATGTAGGGTTCATTGGGGACTTTTTTCAAGCCTTAGATCTAGGTGTTTTTTTTTCTTGAAAAATGAACTAGCCTCTAACAGTCGTTGGACCCGTATCATCAACTTTAGATCTTGATATAAAGATATCTTATACATATCTTTCAAATTTTATTCTCTGAGGTGTTTGCAATTTCATACAAAACCAAAATAAGCTTTTCCCCGCATTTGTGTTGTGATGAGAAATCATGCAAATAGCAGCAAACAAGATTTCTGAATCTTAGACACCATTATTTTACTATTGATTTAAAATGGAAAACTTATGGGATTGAATTTCAAAACTATCAACAGTAGGGAAGAATTGTGGATGCTAATAACATCAAAGAAAATCAATGTTTAATCTGTCTCAGATGAACTAATGACATCAAGGACAAGAATGTAAGAAAACCCTTGAGATTTTAAGAATATATTCATTGCTCAAGTCAATTGTAATTCATTATCTGCAAGATTAAAAACAAGAGAAGTATCAAAAACTTATTGGTTTTAATATTTTCAGTGTTTAAAATCAATGTTGTTGTTTGGGCATAAGGATTTTAATAATGATAAAATAATAAGTTTTTGATCGATCGTTATGCCCAAACAGAACCCCAACAAAAATTACCCTTATATCATCAGATCTTATAATAATCGATTTTGTCATACTAATCATCAATATGTACAACAATGAAGTGATTAACCATGAATGAAACACAAAGTTTTCTTGGTAACCATGAATGAGCACAATTGCAGCGGTTCCAACGAAGAGGGAAAATGAAACTGCAAGGGTGCTTAGCTAATAAAATTCAAAAGATATAACAAAATATCTTTGAATCGCTACATATAATGATAGAAATCCAACATATGTTGGATGCGGGTTCATTTTTCCTGTAAAGCGAACGTGCTCGTGACAACATGACTTTTTGCTTTTTGTTGCATCTCTCCCCACCCCTTGGTTCTTTTGTCTCATTTGGAAAAAAAAAACGTGATGCCTTCATTCATTTGTCTAACGTTATGCTTCAGAAAGAAAAATAATTATCTAATGTGTTTTCTCTTTTTTTCCTTCCCTTTGTTTTTTTTTTTTGTATATGGCTTGCCAGTATCTATGGTATATGTTTATGCGAGAGTGGTATGGTTGGAGTGATTTTACGGTTGCGTTTTGGAAGAGTTATAACAAGAAGAGAACCTGTGGTAGGCCTTTAGATGTGTTTATGTTTTAAGCCTACATGTTATACCGCAAGTGCACGGCGTCTATCGGAGACGTGGCAAGTACGGGTCGATCCATAGAGACTTGTGGTGCTTAAGATGATCTAATGGCTTCCTAAACTGAATTCCAGTGAAGATAACACAATTATGGCTTTGCCGATACGGCTGATTGAATGTTATGACAGTGAAAATAAATGAAATACAAATAGTGCAAATAAATGGGTCTTTGGGATTATCAATTCCACCACTAACTCATGTTATGTGTCAACTCATTGGAAGCTTCTTGTTCCTATGGCGGTCAAGGGTAGTGTGTCAATTATACCACCTATCTAAGGAGTTTCTCCTAGTGATTCTTCATTTAATGACTAAGGTACTAACCTAGAGCACTAGTTGTCTAATTAAGTACAACTAGTCAAGAGAATTAGCAATTAATTCTAAAGATTGAGCTGCGTGACATACACAACACAGGTATTACCTAACTACAATGTATACTTGGCATGCATTGTGAGAGAAGAGTATTGGATGCTAGAATTGAAGTTATCTGATACATTAAGCACTCAAGAACACTTCAACAGGGTTTAAACACAACATTGAATTAGGGTTTCATTGAAACCCTAACAAACTAAATTAAAACATCAAAATAAACAATTAAACTACAAATCAAACCCTAATTGATACACTGGCTAACCCAGGCATCCTCTATCACACACACCACTCACTTCAATTTATACATACAACAACAAAAATACCAAACCCTAATACTTTAATTCAAAAATCGAAACAAATCAAAAATACTCTCTCACCCACGTCGCTCCATCCCTTGTCACCTCTGTCAATCGCCTCTGAATTGACCATGCGGGTTGTTGGCTGGAAACCCTAGTTCAAACTGCCTCAACCCTAGCTTCTAGGTTGAGAGAAGCTAATGATGGAGAAAGTGTGAACTAGGGAGTGGAGATGGCTGCAGGAGTTGTTGTTGTGGTGACGGGAGATGGGGATGGTGATGATGATCTCTGCAACAGGTATGGGAGGTGAAGAAGGAGGATGGGTTTTTCTCTGTGGAGTCGTGGGAGAAGAAAGAGAAGATGGAAGAAGAAATGGATTTGGTTCGAATAGGGTATAGGGTGTTAGGTGTTGTGGTGTGAGGCAGGGACAGCGAAGGAATGATGAGAAGGCCTCAGCGAGCGTTGGATGCAACGAGACGAGATACGAGCGGCTCGGCCGAGAGAGACTCGGAGTGTTTTGGTGTTGAGCGAGCGCATCAAGATATGATGAGGAAGTCGGAGCGAGCGTAGGATGTGGCGAGTGAAGATCTTAACGGCTCGGGATGAGCGGGTTCGGATCCGGGTCTAGCTCAAGCCCATGTCTTGTAGATGAGTTGCTACTTGTTGGGTTGCAAGCATTGCGCTTGTGGCTTGGGCTATCTGCTCCATAGATGCTTGTCTCCAATTCTTCGCTCTTTTGGCTCCTCAATTTCTCCGAGCTTTATTTATTACCTAAAAACACAAAATTAATTAATACAAATATTTATTCTTGAAAACAAAGAAAACACGAGAACTGGGATAATATCGATTTCTAAGCGCAAAAGATGAGTAAAATGCCAATAAAAAGGTGTATAAATATGCAATATTTGGCACTCATCAAATACCCCCAAACCTGAATTTTACTTGTCCTCAAGTGAAACAGAAATTAAGAAATCCTAACTATACCCCCTGTCGCAGGTCTCTCGAATGCATTTAGCGTATGCACTAAGCCTTTAAACCCCTAGGTGTCCCTAGTGGACGAGTTGTAGTCTCGTGAGGGTTTACAAGAGGTGTACCCACAAAACCTTCTCCAACTTCAGAGTGTAAAAGAGTCTCAAGCCTCCAAGAAGCTATGAGTACATAGAGTTTCTGCATGCTAGTAACATGAAGTTAGAACTACCAAAGAACGCATTCTCATCCTTAAGTGCTGAGCGAGAAGTAACCATACCATATGAAAGAATTCGGATTCGATTGTGATCATAAGTCTCAACTTCCGCCTCACTATTAGGGTTTTATGATAATTGCACTCAAAAAGATCGCTTTTTAGTCTCTCATGTGTGCGAGGGGAATAAAGAGAGAAATCCTGCACACGTTGTAGGTAAGAAGGATAACCTTTCGAAATAATTTCTGGAGACTCCACAGAGTTGTGGACAAAAAGAATCTTTTTCTGATGATCTCTAAGAAAGGAAATCAACCATTAGAAAGGATGGGAGTACTCACTCACTTCTCACCCGATCGGCAATTAATATCACTCTCTCATAGGAACCATAGAAACGTCTTCAATCTTCGGTCTTCAATTGTTGATGACGAACTTCTAAACTTCACAAAACTTGACAATTTATAACTTTTCTACTCAATTTCCTTGTTGTTTGGATTTTTCTTTTTCAATTCTTCTTTACCATGGTGGTATCAAAACTAAGAAAAAACTACAATATTTTTTTTTTTTTTTTTTTTTGATAAGTGAAAATAAAAATACAAATAATGAAACAACTAACTCCATGGACAAAGGACTTTGTCACTCAATTTTTCCACAACTTATATTGTCTTGATTTTATAAATTTTATTAATTCTCATCATATTTTCTTTTCTTTTCTTTGTTGCACGTAAACCTTGGACTATATCAATTTTTCTTTCAATATTCTGATGATGCTCCGCTTGTTGACGATGATGTGTTTCTATGGGTATGTTGATTGAGAGAGAGAGTGATGCTAACTGCAAATCGATATTTAGAAGGAGTTTTCATCTTTAGACGTCACCCTCATGATTGACAAAAACTAGCACTCAAGAGATCAAAAGTAGTGCTGAAATTGGTGCGAAGTTGGGTAGCTCACCATTCCTACCCGGAATTGACGTACGGTGACACACACTCTAATGACTTTTCTAGAAAGTTGCAAAAAATTGAAGGTTGGTGCCTCACTTGATGTAAAATGGGTAGTCTCCACTATGGGTGATCACAATTCTACTACCGAATATCTAAACAGCACCTAATTCGCTCTCCGGTATGGTTAAATCCAACTTTAGCGCTCTAATCAACTAAGGAACCCGATTGTGTTCTCCGGTACTTCTAACTTCTGTTATTTCGGTCAGAAAAAATTCTCTATGTAAGCATAGCTAGAAGCATGCTAGTGACTCTAAAATCTCTAAAAGTTGGAGGTTTTTACAAAAAGAGTTTAATTATTTTTTATTTTTTATTTTATTTTTTTGAAAATAAAAGATTAAAAAGACTAAAAACTCTATATGCAAAAATATGCAAATGCACCCCCAAACCTAAATCAAACATTGTCCTCAATGTGTCAACAGATGATAAAATTTTAAATAGTCACATACCAAGAGAACTATGCTGATAAGAGAAAAGGGAAGAGATTACCGGATGTCGGCGGAAGCACGGTTAGAGCTTCACTAGTCAAGGATAGAATCCAACATATCATATCGGATTAGCACAATATATGCACAAGAAGACTCAACCGTTTCAAGAAAAGAAAATTTAACAAGTCCTACTGGATTATATACAATGAAAATTCACCATACACCAACAATCTAAAGAGTTGAGGATCAACCCAAAAGAAAATATGTACAAACATCAACAGTCTTACACAAATATAATATGAGAGTGCAAGTAAGACTGCAAATGGGAATGAGTTTCCCCCAAACCTAAACTTGTCAACAGGTGTGTTTTTCAGCACAAAATCTTGCAAAATTAAAGGTACATCATGCAAAAAGTCTAACTCAAAATGAGTTTTGCTAATAACAGGCAGACATACATATTCCAACTGTGGCTCCTTAAGAGTGTTATACTTTGATGCAAAATAGTCCAAGAGGACTTGGGAAGCACAAAGCTCTAGGCCTAAGTTAGGCATTTTCAGAAAAGTTGGTTTTGCAATTTTGTGACAAACTACACCTAGGTTTGGTGGAGGAGTTTCAATTTGTGACTCAGGAGAGAGATCAGGTACATCTAAGGTATTTCCATGTATAAAATCATTTGCACCATCATATACTTTCCTAAGGTCAGAAGAAGGTAAATCATGTTCACCTGCATAAAACAATTCATCAATCTCCATGTCATAATCTTCATCATTCTCATGTATAACATGACTAGGAGAGATATCATGCTGTAACCTAGGCATGGAATTAGGCACATGCATTGAATCATCTGTGTCAACAGACAATTCAGCTATTCCTAGGTCACAAACAGGTGGTATAGCATGCTCATTTTCACAGGACAATTCCACAGGTTTCACATCAACATCACATGTATGAATATCAGAAGAAGCATCATTCATAGGGTTCACAGAAGAGACACTTAATGTCTCTGAACCTAAAGATTCTACTACATTTTCAAAATACACATGCTTTTCATATTCATCATCATCATCATAGCAAAATTCATCTCTCCATTCAAAATGGTAGTATTTTTAGTGTACTCATCTACCTCTAGATTAGGTTCATATTCAGTGTTAGTTGCATGAGTAAGACTAGAAATACTATTTTCAATCCTATCATTTTGTAACTCAATCAGGTTCCTTTGAAGAATCACAGTGAGTTGTTCTATTGAAGGAGAGTCTTCACTAGTGGGTATGCATTCCTCATATGGATATTCACTGTATGGTTGTGCATGAGGTTCACTAGAGAAGGGAAATTCAGACATGTTGCTATGTGGATGGTCATGCATTGCATTCATTTCAAGCCTAGCATTTTGCTCCATGAGCGTTTCCATTATTGATTGCAAACTAGGAGTTGGGGGAGTATAAAATTGTTCATCTCCCCCCTTTGTGGTGAATGATGCATGTGTGCATGGTCATAGTCATCATGGCTCTCCCTAGACTGCCTAAACTCATGTAAGATGTAGCAGTTCTCAGCAGGGTGGTCTAAGCTACCACATAAGGTACAAGCATACATTGCATAGTGCCTAGGGGGATTAGATTCGACAGATCGCTCATGTAATTGCCTTTCTAAAGCAGATACTTGAGCTTCTAATTGATCTAGAAGTGATGACTGGGTATGAGAAAAGTGTTCATTTTCAACCTGTGGTGAATGATACATGTGCTCATAATGATTAGGGTATGTGAGGTCAAGGCCCTGAGAAGGCGCATAAAATTCCCTAAAATCACTATGGTATGTGGGGAGTTCATATTGTGAAGCATGCCCGTAAGCAAGCTCTCTAATGGATTTGTTTGTATCCCGGTTGCGAGACCAAAATCCTGACATGATTTAGCAACTCAAATTGAACTCAAAATCTAGTTTGGTTTATGTGGGCTTTGGTTTATAGGGATTTGGTTTGTTGGGCTTTGGTTTATTGGGTTTCATTTGGTTTATGGGGATTTAGTTTGGTTTTTGTGGGCTTCTTTGGTTTATTGGGATTAGTTGGGTTATGTGCAACCCAGCTATGTGAGCAAAACCCAGATAGATACAACCCACAAAAGAAAATGACACTTTATTCTAAGTGTAAGCCCAAAAGGTTGCTTTTTGAATTTGCTAAGCCCAAATTTGAATAAGTGTATTTCAGCCCGGATGATGTGGGCTCGGTGTGTGCACAAAGCCCGGGGTTTGATTGTGAGCAGCCCGGTGAGCGAGAGCAGCTTAGGTGGGCTTAGTCTATTGCACAGACCCGGTTTGGGTGTGTCTAGTGGATGGGCTTCGATTGAGAGTGCACGGCCAATGACTTGGTTTAAGTGTCTTTGGTTTATTTTTACGACCCATGTTTGGGTTCTGTTTATTGCACAGGTTGTGTGCAGGTCAGGCTATGTGTGCAACTTATGCACTGGTCTTGTGCGCAAAGCAAGACAGAAATGGTGCACAGCACAGCCTAGGGCGTACACAGCACAAAAAAAACAACAATTTGCACAGGTCTAAGTGCAAATCTTAGCACAGCTTAGCAACACACACTCACACCAAAACGACCCAGCAATTTCTAGCACACAAGGGAGTTACAGCACTGGCAGATGCAAGGTGCACAGGGCAGATGATAATGCTTATACAAGTTGCTCAATATTCATTCAGATGCTATGATATCACAGGTATGCTATTCAGATGTAAAGGCAAATAACAAAGGTAGTGGATGCTCTTGGTTTGCAGCTAGCCTGGCTACCTAAGTGTAACCTCACAGCTACAGGGGCTTGAGGACACTACTTCACAGGTTATGCTCGGGAAAGTCTCTAACTGATCATGCAAAGGGACCAGGGTCGATGGTTACAGACCAAGCTCGGGGTTTGCTCAAACTTGTAGCTTCGGGGGCTAGCAAGTTAACGAGTAGAGCAATACACTTGGGTGAGCTCGGGGTTTGCGGCTCAAGGTACGGGGCTTTGTAAGGCTCAAATTATCATGCTTAGCATTAGGCACGAGGTTATCACGGGAGCATGAGCATGGATCGGTTGATGAGGGTTTTACGGATGCACTAGTTCTCACGGATGAGCAATGCTTAGGATGGGTCTCAAGTGCCTAAACCCTCATTCAAATGCTACACAATCACACACACAATAGTGATGCCGGATACGAGATGCAATGAAAGCGGCTCTCAACACATAAACAATACCAACGGTTTCAACATGCTCGGGGTGTGTCAATTGGCTTGGTTGATATCGGATTTCGAGAGATCAAACTCACAAGGGTGCATATATTGGTAGGTGGCTCACAAGGTCTGTGGAGTCAAGTCGCTGCAGCTGGGGGCTTCTTTGCTAAGCACTGAGATGTTGAGTAACAATGGGAATGACAGCTAAGTTATCATGTGAGCGGGGCTTAGCATGTGACAGTTCTCGGCTCATGCATGGGTTATACATATGCCTACATGGAAAATCATACAAACAAGCATGCTAGAACATCCATTCATTCATGTAAGCGAGTCACAAATGCACATACACAGATGCTCAACTTACTTTCAATCATGCACAAGTTATAGCATTCTTAGTTAGCATTCTCAGTCAAGCTATCATCTTTGTCGGGGTTGCGCTCGGCGGGGTATCCGGCTTACCGGGTGAACCAAGCTCGGCAATATTCAGCAGGCGATACTATGCTAGTTTCACACCTCATGCAAAGCACAAATAACAAGTCTATCTAAAATAAAGCTCAAATATATTCATGCAAGTATAGAGTATAACAAGCTTTGAGAATGACCAACCATTTGTAGCCACAATGGTTGTATTGCTCTGCTCCTTTGCCTTATCCTCTTTTGATTTTGCTCAAACTTCTGCAAAGACATGTACCGCTTGGCTCAACCAAGATTTTCAGTTCTCTGGGATGTGAAGGTTAAGACAAAGATGGAGAATATTTGGACTGACAGGGAATGGTAGTTACAGGTAACACTAAGATGCAAGAGCAATGATGCTTAAAGCTCAGATAAAAAAAAACTAAGATGCAGATAACAGATTAAGTTATACTACAATGCAAAGCATGTATTGAAACAGAAAAAATAAAGATGCATAGGTGCAGAATTATAACAAGATACAACTAAGTTATTCTAAAAACAGGACTAAAAGAAATAATACAGAGAGAATATGTACAGGGGTGAGATGAACTCAGTAAAGGCAGCAATTGATCACAGGGCACACGCCAAGTCCCCGGCAGCGGCGCCAAAAACTTGGTAGGCCTTTAGATGTGTTTATGTTATAAGCCTACATGTTATACCGCAAGTGCACGGCGTCTATCGGAGACGTGGCAAGTACGGGTCGATCCACAGAGACTTGTGGTGCTGAAGATGATCTAATGGCTTCCTAAACTGAATTCCAGTGAAGATAACACAATTATGGCTTTGCCGATACGGCTGATTGAATGTTATGACAGTGAAAATAAATGAAATACAAATAGTGCAAATAAATGGGTGCTGGGATTATCAATTCCACCACTAACTCATGTTATGTGTCAACTCATTGGAAGCTTCTTGTTCCTATGGCAGTCAAGGGTAGTGTGTCAATTCTACCACCTATCTAAGGAGTTTCTCCTAGTGATTCTTCATTTAACAGCTAAGGTACTAACCTAGAGCACTAGTTGTCTAATTAAGTACAACTAGTCAAGAGAATTAGCAATTAATTCTAAAGCTTGAGCTGCAGCATACACAACACAAGTATTACCTAACTACAATGTATACTTGGCATGCATTGTGAGAGAAGAGTATTGGATGCTAGAATTGAAGTTATCTGATACATTAAGCACTCAAGAACACTTCAACAGGGTTTAAACACAACATTGAATTAGGGTTTCATTGAAACCCTAACAAACTAAATTAAAACATCAAAATAAACAATTAAACTACAAATCAAACCCTAATTGATACACTGGCTAACCCAGGCATCCTCTATCACACACACCACTCACTTCAATTTATACATACAACAACAAAAATACCAAACCCTAATACTTTAATTCAAAAATCGAAACAAATCAAAAATACTCTCTCACCCACGTCGCTCCATCCCTTGTCACCTCTGTCAATCGCCTCTGAATTGACCATGCGGGTTGTTGGCTGGAAACCCTAGTTCAAACTGCCTCAACCCTAGCTTCTAGGTTGAGAGAAGCTAATGATGGAGAAAGTGTGAACTAGGGAGTGGAGATGGCTGCAGGAGTTGTTGTTGTGGTGACGGGAGATGGGGATGGTGATGATGATCTCTGCAACAGGTATGGGAGGTGAAGAAGGAGGATGGGTTTTTCTGTGGAGTCGTGGGAGAAGAAAGAGAAGATGGAAGAAGAAATGGATTTGGTTCGAATAGGGTATAGGGTGTTGGGTGCTGTGGTGTGAGGCAGGGACAGCGAAGGAATGATGGGAAGGCCTCAGCGAGCGTTGGATGCAACGAGACGAGATCTGAACGGCTGAGAGAGACTCGGAGTGTTTTGGTGTTGAGCGAGCGCATCAAGATATGATGAGGAAGTCGGAGCGGCGTAGGATGTGGCGAGTGAAGATCTTAACGGCTCGGGATGAGCGGGTTCGGATCGGGTCTAGCTCAAGCCCATGTCTTGTAGATGAGTTGCTACTTGTTGGGTTGCAACTGTTGCGCGCGCGTGCTTGGGCTATCTGCTCCATAGATGCTTGTCTCCAATTCTTCCGCTCTTTTGGCTCCTCAATTTCTCCGAGCTTTATTTATTACCTAAAAACACAAAATTAATTAATACAAATATTTATTCTTGAAAACAAAGAAAACACAGAATCTGGGATAATATCTGATTTCTAAGCGCAAAAGATGAGTAAAATGCCAATAAAAAGGTGTATAAATATGCAATATTTGGCACTCATCAAGCTGTATCTTGGAAAAATTTGGTTATCAGGGTGATCATAAGGATATTCATTGTAGTTGGGGTTTACCACATAATCTCAGATTTGGTGAAGCGGCGTCTAAGTGTTATTCCCAGTTCAACAACAACATCTCCAACGGTGGCTCCACATCTACCAAGGTTTAGCAACTTTACTCTTACTTTGGTTATATGGCTTGCCAGTATCTATGGTATATGTTTATGCGAGCTTGTTCTGGTTTTATACGGTGAGTTGGAAACCTCAATAGTTGAAACTTCCATTATCTTCTTAGGGTTTATGTTAACTTTTCCCTTCACTGGATCTAATTTTAATACATTCACCTTCGTTGTTATGGTTTTCGCTGTTTCTACTAGCCGCTATGTTTATTGAATTCAGAACTTTGATTCCTCAATTCTTCCATCAACAAGCGATTTAGAAGAGAGGGTAGTTAGACTTGAAACGATTGTTGTTAATCCTAGGAATAATCTGCATTTGGATGTTGTTGTGGAGGAATAACTTTTAGTGGAAGAATCTGTCTGTGGAAGTGGTGACGAAGTTGATGATGGTTGTTAATTAATGTTGTTTTATATTGTTTTAGGTTAATTAAATTCATGTTTATTAGTTATTTAAATCATGTTGTTTAACATTATTTAAATCCTATTATTTAGTAGTAGTTGGTACCTTTGTAATAAGGAAAAACAACGATCCTGATGTATTTGGGATGAATGTATGTAAGGTCGTTGTTTGATTAATATATAATTTTGTTATGTTTTTAAATATCTATTTTATATGAACCGTTGGATGTAGGGTTCATAGGGACTTTTTTTTAAAAGCCTTAAATCTAGGATTTTTTATTTTTTCTATTTTTTCTTGAAAAATGAACTCGCCTCTAACAGTCGTTGGATCCGTATCATCCGCTTTAGATCTTGATATAAAAATACATTATTAATATCTTTCAAATTTTATTCTCTAATGTGCTTGCAATTTCTTATGAAACATAAGTAAGTTTTTCCTTGTATTTGTGTTGTGATGAAAAATCGTGCAAAGAGCAGTAAACAATATTTTTGAATCTTAGACACCATTGTTTAACTATTGATTTCAACTGAAAACCTTATGAGATTGAATTTCAAAATTATCAACAGTAGGAAAGCATCGAGGATGCTAATGCTATTAAAGAAAATCAGTGTTTAATCTGTCTCAGATGAACTAATGGCATTAAAGACAAGATGTAAGGAGACCCTTGAGATTTTAAGAATATATTCATTGCTCAAGTCAATTGTAATTCATTATCAGCTAGCAGTAAACAAGATTTTTGAACAATAAGTTTTTGATCAATCGTTATGCCCAAACGGAACCCCACCAAAAATTATATACCCTTATATCATAAGATCTTATAGTAATCGATTCTGTCATACTGATCATCAATATGTACAACAATGAAGTGATCAACCATAAATGAAACAAAAAAAAAAAAATCTTGGTAAACATGGATGACAACAGTTGCAGTGATTCCAACGAAGAGGGAAAATGAAACTGCAAGGGTGCTTAGCGAATAAAATTCGAAAGATATAATAAAATATCTTTGAATCAAGATCTACAGATGATAATACAAATCCAACGGCTGTTAGATGCGGGTTCATTTTTCCTGTCTCGCGGACGCGCGCGTGACAACAAGACTTTTTGCTTTTTGTTGCATCTCTCCCCACCCCTCAGTTCTTTTGTCTCATTTGTAAAAAAAAATCGAAAAAAAAAAGGAAAAAACAACGCGATGCCTTCATTCATTTGTCTAACGTTATGCTTCAGAAAGAAAAATAAATATCAAATGTTTTTTCTTTTTTTCATTTTTGTTGAATATGGTTGCCAGTATCTATTATGCGAGATTGGTCTGGGTTTGTACGGTGGGTTGGAAACCTCAATAGCTGAAACTTTCATCGTTATCTTCTTAGTGTTTATGTTAACTTTTCCTTTCACTGGATCTAGTTTTAATACATTCGCCTTTATTATTACGGTTTTCACTACTCTACTAGCCGCTATGTTGTAGTGCATTCAGACATTTGAGTCCTCAATTCTTCCATCAACAAGCGATTTGGAAGAGAGCGTAGTTAGACTTGAAACGGTTGTTGTTGATCCTACAAATAATCTGCGTTTGGATGTTGTTGTAGAGGAATAGTTTTTAGTGAAAAATATGTCTGTGGAAGTGGTAACGAATTTGATGATGGTTGTTAATCAATGTCGTTTTATGTTGTTTTAGATTAATTAAATCGTTAGTAGTTATTTAAATCTTGTTGTTTAGTATTAGTTGGTACTTTTTTAGGAAGGAAAAACAGCGATCCTGATGTATTTGGGATGAGTATGTAAGGTCGTTGTTGGATTAATATATAATTATGTTATGTTTTTAAATTTTTATTTTATATGTAACGTTGGACGTAGGGTTCATTAGGGACTTTTTTCGAAGCCTTAAGTATAGGTTTTTTTTTTTCCTTGAAAAATGAACTCGTCTCTAAGAGACGTTGGATCCGTATCATCAGCTTTAGATCTAAATATAAAGATATCTTATTTCAAATTTTATTCTCCGGGGTGTTTGCAATTTCATACAAAACCAAAATAAACTTTTCCCTGTATTTTTGTTGTGATGAAAAATCATGCAAAGAGCAATAAACAAGATTTCTGAATTTTAGACACCTTTATTTTACTATTGATTTCAACTGGAAAACTTATGATGTTGAATTTCAAAACTATCAACAGCTGGGAAGAATCAAGGATGCTAATGATATCAAAGAAAATCAGTGTTTAATCTGTCTCAGATAAACTAATGGCATCAAGGACAAGAATGTGAGGAGACCCTTGAGATTTTAAGAATATATTTATGGCTCAAGCCAATTGTAATTCATCATCAGCTATCTAGATTTTAAGAAAAATAAGTTTTTGACCGATCATTATGCCCAAAAAGAATCCCACCAAAAATTATCTCCCCTTTTATCATAAGATCTTATAGTAATCGATTATGTCATACTGATAATCAATATGTACAACAATGAAGTGATCAACCATGAATGAAACAAAAAAAAAACTCTTGGTAAACATGGATGAGAACAATTGCAGCGGTTCCAAATATGAGGAAAAATGAAACTGCAAGGTTGCTTAGCGAGTAAAATTCGAAAGATATAATAAAATATCTTTAAATCAAGATATACAGATTATGATACAAATCCAACGGCCGTTAGATGCGGGTTCATTTTTCCTGTCAAGCGAACGCGTGCGTGACAACACGATGTTTTGATTTTTGTTGCATCTTTCCCCGCCCATTACTTCTTTTGTCTCATTTGCAACAAAAAAGAAAAAAAAATGGAAAAAGACAACGTAGTAGCTGGCTTACCAGTATCTATGGTATATGTTTATGCGAGATTGGTCTGGGTTTGTACGGTGGGTTGGAAACATCAATAGATGAAACTTCCATCGTTATCTTCTTAAGGCTTATGTTAACTTTTCCTTTCACTGGATCTAGTTTTGATACATTCGCCTTTGTTGTTACGGTTTTCACTGCTCAACTAGCGCTATGTTGTAGACTTGTAGTGATATATACTCTTTTTAATTCTGGTTATAACATAGCATTATAGGGGTAGTTTTAAGCGACTCTAGGGGAGTGACCTTCCCACGTGTAATAACAATTTAGTTGGTTTTTATAATATATGCATGCTTCAAAAAAAAAAAAATAGGAGTAGTTTTGTACACTCCTCCAGTCTTCTTAATATCTAGACTTGGTCAACGCGGACTAATATTTTAGTATGGAGGGAGTAAAAGGTTTTAGAAAGGGAAGCGATTGTGACCTTACAGAGCCGTCAAAAAAAGACGCATAGGCAAGTTGCAATACAAGGTGGAATGTTGTAGCAATACGGTAGGGCGTCAAGAAAAGGACACTCTTAACTCCATCTACAAAGGCTTCTCGTGATAAAAAGTTCATGCCATATTCATACTTCCTGTCTGTCTAACAACAATGACGCCAGTTTATTTTATCATACATCATGCAGTTAATAAACAAAAATGACCCTAGTTTATTTTATTACATAATGTAGTTAGTAGATAAGAGGACTAACCTGGCTAATTGAGTCCACTGTGTAAGTCCCTCAAACTCTAACATCCTGTTTGGATACATATCAAGGAGTAATATTTTGCTTGTAGAAGTCAAAAACCAAGAAGTTATAGAAAACTTCAAAACGACTTCTAAAAGCAAAAGAGTCAACTTGTTGTAAAGCAAATATATGGTTATTTCTGACTTCTACTTTTAGAGAAACATGAACAATTTTATTTCTGGTGCCCAAATGTATTATAAGAAATCTAATTTATTATCAAGGCAAGACCTACTTGAACTAAAATACTATGTAAGATTAACTTTTAAATTAACTAAAAACAGAAATTACAAATACCGCTAACAAGGGTACTATTTCCTTGGGTATCAAAATACATATAAAACAAAACATTCATTACCTTTGGATTAGAATATCCTCGTGCAAATTAGTACCCATGTTAACACTTAATAATGAATTTTACGGCTTGGGGTTTGCTGATATTTCCTTAAATGTTTAACAAAGACGATGAATGAACAAGGTTAGTTACATTTATCAAGATTCCAACACAAATCCAGCGGCATCTATTCATGTTGTTTGATCCTCAAAATATTTAACATTACAGAACAAACCGAGCACCATCTATTCATTTTTTGTTTTGAGTAGATATTTCCTCAAAAAATTTAACAAAGGCAATGAATAAACAAGATTACAAAAAAAATCGAGCACCATCTTTTCATGTCTTTTCGATTCATACCATCTTTACATGTCTCACCAAACAACGCTACCAAACCAACACTAGGACATCTTAAAATCCACCCCAACTTCCCTGCCCAAACAATCAGACCTCCTCATCCTCACAATCCGAACCACAAAAATCTCCCATCAACAGAAAACTATCTTCAAACGGAGATGAGTATCTATTCTTACATGCTTCTTTTACTGCTACTCACAGTCACAGTCCCTTCATCAAAATGCAAACCAGATAGTATCGACCAAGCAGAGCTACAATTGGCCATCCGCGACATGAGATCGAAATACTACTACGGATTCGTCATGCTTTTAGAAATGCTACTCAACTCCCCAAATTATACTGCTTTACAAGGCCCTGACGTAACATTCCTAATGCCAGATGATGAAGAGCTTTCAGTACTTTCTATATCTCCCGACGGACTAACAGATTTTATGCTCAACCATTCGATCCCAAGATGTATGAACTACGAAGATTTTGCACATATGCCTGCAGGAACTATGATTCCAACAAATTTACCGAGAAACATGCTCAGAATTATTACAGATAGAAGTGCACACGTGTTCGTCAATCAGGCACGAATTGTAGCTCCAGATTTGTGCTCAGCTGGTACGATCAAGTGTCACGGACTCAATAGGATTCTATCCGACATAAGAAGTATTAAGAAGCCAATAAGGAAGCTGCCAGTGCCTCAAGAAAATACTACCAAAACTTCAGCACCAGGTAGTCCTCCCGGCAGAGTTGATGATGATGATGATGACGACCAAGATTAAACTCCTAGAGTTTGATCTCCATGATACTCTTTTAGATTAGTACCAGGGTTAAGATACCTATTCTGAGTTTCTAAGTTTCAAATTCTCACTGAATAAATGTAGCTCATATTATCCGTCCAAACAGATAATTTTTCAATTATAACAATTAGACTTTGTTGCCTTTGGTGTATGCTTAACCAATGCCCATATCTTATGCAGAAAAAGAAACACGCATACATAACTTAATCAGGCACAAAAACCGTAGCTCCAAAGTGGTAAGTAAGGAGGATGGATAATATAAATATTCATTTTTCTTAAGAGTATCGAGAAACAAAGTGGTATTATAGTTCAATTCACATTTCCTAATAGATTTCTGGTGCCCAACAGAAAAGAGAATTGCGAGATAGTCCCACTACACTTTTTTTATTGTGCTCCCACTGAACATTTAGAATGAACTTACTAATTATCTCTACTATTTATATATCTCCAGTATTCTGCTACGCCACTCTACTTCACAAAATGGGACTTACCAGGAAGTGCATCCCAGTCGCATCATTTCTGACCGGTGCCAGCTTCAACTGGTACCACCTCTGCTTCAATAGCAGCCTCCGAACCATTGATCATGTTACTCTGTTCGATTACCTCTGCTTCAATAGCTGGGGACCATTTTCCTGAGAGAGCCATACCCATCATCTCGTATATCTTCCCGCCAAGCTCCGCAGGATTTTCAGGCTGCATTATAAAAAGATGATGACATGAGATGAATGCACAACAAGACAAGGTACGCTAATAGCTAGAAGAAGAAAAAACAGCACTCACAGTGAAGCCGCTAGAGATTAAAGCTGTATTATACAAAAGATCAATTGCCCGCAGTGCCTCTTGATCATCAGGGCTACTCTTGCATGCAACCTGTGCCACCATATTCCAAACCACTTAATAAAGTTATCCTAGTCCAACAGAGATAGGAAATGAGAAGAGGACATTTTAGCCCCTATTTCTTACACTCAAGTTTTTGATGATTGCGTGGTCTGCATTAATCTCCAATACTCTCCTCCCTCTCATATAGTCCAAGGAAGATGTGTCTCCAAGTGACTGAGCCTTCATCAGCCTGAACAAATTCCGAATACACAAATCAGTAACACAAATCCCTCTGCACCCTCTGCAGATAAAAGTCTTTTTGCTTGAATATATTAAACCAAGCAAGACTTATATATTAAGACCTAATTCTGCAGCTGCACTGCAGCCAAAAACAATACGGCGTCCCAAAACAAAATTAGCTATTCTACTGCCTCCTTAGTTTATTGACATACTGCAAGTGCAAACATGAGAGCAGACATTCTGTTAACATACCGAGTATTGTTAATCTCACAACACGGCAAGGAAGAACTAACCTCTCCATATTGGCTGACCAGCCAAACTTTCCAGACACAAGAACACAAGGTGAGCTGCTTAGACGATTGGAGATTTGAACACTCGCAACTTTATCACCCAGACGCTTCTTGATCCAATCACAAGTTACACCAAACTCCTGCTTGACCTGTTTCTCCTTCTCCTCATCCTTATCACCTGCCAAAAACAGAATTAGGAGTTCATCAATCATAACAACCATATCCAAATCAATAATATTGAAGCATACAAGTAATGTTATTGTAAACATACCCATATCCAAATCTTCCTTGCTAACGTCCACGAAGTTTTTCTCCTTGTAGGACTTTAGGTTTTGGATAGCGACCTCATCAATGGGATCAACTAGAAATAGCACCTGCAACAAACACAACAAGGAAGCCCATGATGAACAGTGGAGGAAAACAGCAAACTTTCTCATTGAGCTATAAAAGTAATCATACTTCATATTCCTTCTCCTTGAGCTTCTCTAAAAATGGTGCATTTTGAGCACTAGTCAAACTATCTGATGCAATATAGTAGATATCCTTCTGCTCGGGCTTCATATTCTCAACATATTCATCCAAGCTGATCATCACTTCATCAGCCTGAGAGGAGAAAAATCGAAGAAGGGGAGCAAGACGTTTATGGTTTTCACGATCCTCGATACAACCCAACTTTATGTTCTTTCCAAAGTTATCCCAGAACTTTTCATAATCCTGCAGCATGATAAAGATAAAAAGTCAAACATGTGCAGTCAGATCAAAGCGAATTAAATGTCCACACGTCTATGTGTGTAAGTGATAGATCAATGCAGTACCTCGGGGTTCTCACTCATAGCGATACCCAAGATCATATCGAAGGCCTTGCGCACCAACCGTTTCCTCATAATACGCACCTAACAAGATGTGAATGATAAAAATCAATATGGCTACATAATGACCTGGATATTTCAGAAGAAACACCAGAGCAAAAATGACAGAAAAGACAAGGTTGATACAACAAAAAATAATAAATGTACTTACAATACGGCTCTCTTGAAGAATCTCACGTGAGACATTTAGTGGAAGGTCGTTTGAATCTACAACACCTTTCACGAAGCTAAGATATCTAGGGAACTAGTTAACAGAGCAGAAGCAAACCAAGCAGGCAAAATATTAGTACTTGTGACAGTGAATGGCATGTTACTTTCAAAAATATAGGCGAAAAAAAATAATAGATAAGTAGAGAGAAGATGAAGAAAATGTATGACAAGCAAAAAAATATGATCCGGACTTTCTTACCAGCTCTCCGTCAAAGTCGTCTGAAATGAACACTCGCTTAACGTAAAGCCTAATGTTCTTCGTCTTTGGGTTTGTTATGTCATCTTTTCCCGTTGGACTAATGGCTGGCACATAAAGTACAGACCTGAATTCAACCTCACCCTGCCAAAGAATACTTCATAAGCTTTATGGCCTTGAAATCATATTTCACCAGGGACATCCTAGAAAATTGTAGTAGTGATGCACGAGAAATATTACCTCTGTTGTAAAATGAGAAGATGCCAACGGCTCCAAGTACTCATTGAAGGTTTGCTTGTAGAAATCATTATACTCTTCCGTAGTCACTTCCTTAGGATTGCGAAGCTACACATAATACACAAAAGGTAAATGAATTCCTGAAATTAATGAACGTCCCAACTACTTTTTAATATAGCAGCATACCCATAAAGGTTTAGTTTCATTTGTAAGCTCCCAGTCCCAGTATCTTTCAACCACAGTTTTGGTCTTCTTCTTCTTCTGGTCATAACAGAAACACATAAAAAGTTAAAAGACATCCTAGGAAAGAAAATATGTTAGAGTGGAATAGGACCTAAGAGGCCACCTCGATTTGGCTATCATCTCCTTCCTTTTTTACTTCAGCTGGATCTTCATCAACCTCAACCTGGGATCAAAAAAGGCAGAATTAGGATAACAAAAGCCCCAATTAGTTCATGATAAAACATCATAAATAAATGCGAAGAGAATACATGCGGGAAACCGAACCTCTTTGGTATATCCCTTTTCTTGCCAGGTATATATAGGGAACGATACAAACTGAGAGTAGTTCTTCACAAGTTTCTGGACCCTTTCTGGATGCGCAAAACCTTTGTCATCACGCTGATCACAACAGTAAAAGAAACAAACAATAAATATCACTGTAGCAATCTTCCAGGAGTGGAAGAAGTTATGGAAAACAAAGCTTTCATAACAAACCTTGAGATATAAAGTTAAACGAGTTCCTCTTGGAATAAGCTTCTCCTGGTCTGTCTCCTCTCGGATTGTATAGGAGCTGGCATTAGCCTCTCCCTCCCATACATATTGCTTTTCAGATTTTGGGCTCTTAGTTGAGACAACAACCTATGTAAAGGAGTCAGATCAGTAAGTTATTAGAATATAAGAATAGACTGGGGTTGAACATATGATTAACAAGGAAAATGTAAGAATATAAGGACTATAAGGTAAATTAGACTTAAGAAATGCCAGAGTCCATACCCTATCAGCCACAAGAAAAGCTGAGTAAAATCCAACACCAAATTGACCTATTAAATTGTTGTCAGATCCAGAATCCTTGCTATCCTGAAGATGAACAGAACTTGCAATAAGTGAAAGCAAATGAAATAAGGATAAGCATTAAAAGGGCTGTCACTGCAAGGAAGCCATACCTTTATAGCCTTTAAAAACTTAGCAGTTCCACTCTGAGCAATAGTTCCAAGACAATCAACAATTTCTTCCCGAGTCATACCAATTCCAGAGTCACTGCATTTGTTACAACCGCCAACTAATTATAGAAGGGCTCAACTTAGAGCAATATATTAATAGTTTGCGTTCAAAGAGCTTACGTGATAGTAATGATCCCATTGTCCTTGTCTGTCTGAACTCGGATATCCAGCTCAACTGATTCTTTCATAAGCCCAGGATCTGTAACACTCAAAAATCGCAGCTTGTCCAGCGCATCACTAGCATTGCTGTAAGTATTTATTTGACAATTACAAGTTAGCAAATTAATTGCGTAACTCAAAAAACAAATCAAACTTGTTAATTGAATTAATCCAGGCTCCTAGTAACCATGATGTAATGTAACCATCACCAATCTAGGGAATTGAAATGACAAAAGGCACAAAATTTAAGAACCTTTTAGGAACAAGGCACAAAATTTAACTTCATCTGAGGTTATGCACATTAAAATTCATATTCACAAAACAAATTGTTGGATGATATACCTGATGAGCTCTCGGAGAAATACTTCTTTGTTACTATACAAGCTGTGAACAATGAGATCCATCAAACGACTAACCTGTCAACACAAAACATACCAAATTCCATAAGCCCCTGAACCAGAAAAGATTTATTAAAAAAAACAAAAGAACAGTTCAAGTGTCTTACTTCTGCTTGGTACTCAAACTTTTCAGCAGGTGGTGAATCTGTAGCATCTGATGCTGCCGCCGAGGTTGATTCATAACGGTTACTCAAATAAAAACCATTTCTTAAATTAAACTTCGGTGTTGAGTGAGAAGAATTGCTTCTCCCTGTAGTTATTGATGAATACCATCTGCTTGTTGATTTGTTTGAATCACTGACTCCAGTCTGAACAAACGAAACAAAAACCAAAAGTAAGCTAAGGAGTTCATCAATTCTGATTCCAAATTAAAAAAAAAAAAAAATCCACAAAAAAAGACCTGGGTAATTACATATTGAGAAGAATAAACAAAAGGGATCACCAAAAAAGTTCTATTTGGAGCATTTTCAATGATGAATCAGTAAGGATAACAGTGTTTAGGGTTTTACCGAATCAACTTGAGAAGTGGATGATGAAATTGAGGAAGCAACGCCGCGATACCGTGAGCCACCATTACGAAGAATAGAGGAAGAAGAAAGTCTCGATAGCTTATGCATTTTTAAGATGATAAAAATTAAGTTCTGGGATGCAAAGGTTACAGAGAGAGACCGCTTGTTTTTGTGATTATTATTTTGTTAGGGTTTTTATGAGGGTTTAAGAACAGTGGCAATTATATAATTTTCCCTTCTTTTCATGGGTTTCACAAATACCCTTATGAGTCTATGACTAGGGGTGAACATGAGCCGGTATGGACCGGTTTTCACCCCATCCGCATCCAATCCAATACATTACGGATTTCAGATTTGACATCCGCATCCGATCCACATCCAACAGATTTGCCTCTAATGGATACATGGACGGACGGATTGGATACGGATAATCCAATGGATTTGTTTTAGTTAAAATTTATAATAATAAAGAAAATAAAGCCAACACAAATGACTCCTCATAGAACCTACATATCCTATATATGTATAGGAAGATAAAAATTCCATGTACAACACCCCAAGCAAACACCTTAAGAATTCCTAAATGATCCATAGTATTTTTTAGAAATAGATAAATGCACTTAATTTAACGGATATGGATGTCCAACGGATTTTCAAAGTTACATCCGGGCCCGATCCGTAATCCGTTGGATTTCCAAAATTCCATCCGCATCCAACCCATTAATAAACGGTTCGAGCATCCATCCGCAAATAAACGGTTGGTCCTGGTTAAATCCACGGATTACGGGCCAAATGCTCACCCCTATCTATGACACAACAAATATACTCATCTCAATCCAAAGCCCATCAGAGGTCCATTAAGGATTCTGCAACATTACAAATATTCCCTTCATATATATTTATTAATCTAAACCAAAAATCATTTATCAACGGAAAGAAAAACAGAACAAGAGAGAGAGAAGTTGATCTTCCGTCAGCTGAAATCCGAAGAAAAAAAAATTCGAAAAATTTTCTGTGAAATCTAGGGCTTCAATCACCATAAAATCATCTTCTTCTTCTACTGAATCTATGTTCATAAACTTAATCATTTGATTGTTTAAATGAGATTTGAGAGCAGTTTCTTAATCAACAACACAATCAACAGAATTTTCTCGATCTGTTTTTCTCAAACAATTTGGTAATGGTGATTCGTGATTGAAGATGAAAAGAATTGTATATGATATTTGCATGTCCGATTTGTAGTTTCTAAATCTACATCTTTGATTTCAGTTTATTTGTATTTTTTGTTGTAGAGATCGTGATTTTTGGAAGCTTGATTTTGTGTGTTTGATTCTACTGGATTGATTGGTTCATTTACACATATTTTGAATTCGAGATCGTTATTCATCTCTTAAAAAGGTATTATTCAACTTCCCAATCTCCGGTTTTTAGTTTGTAATATATGTTGTTTTACTTAGATTGCTCATGATTCAATGTTATGTTGTTTATAATTCATGATTATTAGCTTCAATGTACTTTTTATGAAGCTGTTATCAATTATTTTGGAGATCACTGATTGTTGATCAATTATTAGGAGAATTATTTGGAGAATACTGAGTGTTGATGAATTATTTTGGGAATATCGATTGTTGATGAATCAGTTTTGGCATAATTAGAAGTTGGAAGTTAGTGTAATCAATTAGAAGCTAGAAGTTAGTGTTGATAAACTCGGTTTACATATCTAACGTTCGACATTGAATATAACTTTCACGAGGGGGCGCAGCCCCCGAGTGATGTGCGACGTAATTTGTAATCAAAAAATAGTTTAGGTTTAAGCTGTTTTCTTATGGTTTGCAGTGAAATTTTTAACGTGGAGCATGTAGTATTTCATGTAGCAGGTTAACATTTGCACCGATTGCATACTAATCCGATGCGAAGTAACATATATGATATTGTTTATGTTGTTTTTTTGTAGCAAAATCTTGGTTGTTGACATAGTTTTTTCATTGTTGACACTAAAAATTTGTACAATATCCAGATTATTGTATCAACATTGGTTGTTGATGCAGCTTTGTTTGATCAACTTTCATTGTTGATGCAAATAACCTTTATGATTATGGTTGTTGACAAATGTTTTTATTGGATCAACATTAGTTGTTGATGCAGGTTTATTGGATCAACTTTCAATGTAGATGCAAATAACCTGGATAAATTCTGATTATGGTTGTTGACAGATGTTTTATTGGATCAACATTGGTTGTTGATGCAGGTTTGTTAGATCAACTTCCATTGTTGATGCAAATAACCTGGATAATTTTCTGATTATGGTTGTTGACAGATGTTTTATTGGATCAACATTGGTTGTTGACAGAGTATGTTTTATTAGTTTTGTTGATCTGTTATGGTTGTTGCAGGCCAAAGATGGCTGTTGCAGAGTTCACATTTTGCAATTTGACCGTCTCGCTTGCTGTTTCGGAATCAACTGCTGTCAGCGAGATGATAAATGTGGTGAAACAAAATTGGCCTTATGTTCCTGAAGACCTCGTACTTTTTGGTTACATTGTAGATGGAATTTCACATGTCATTTATCACGATTTGGAATTGAGGTTTTTCATTTACTACTGCATCTCGAAAGGGATTGATGTGTTGAAGTTCAACATCCAGTTTAAGATTTGTGTTGATTTTGTTCCTTCTTCAGTTGCTCCTTCTTCGTCATCATCAAGTTGTGTTTCAAACAACGAGGTGGTTGTTGTTGAAGAATTGACGGATGATTCATCTTTGATCAAAAGGGTCCCCAAGAAGTCGGATGCTTGGGCCAACATCTTAATCGGAGTAGGGCAGGTGTTTCAAAGTGTTAAAGATTGTCGTGATACAGTTAAGAAGTATGAAGTTCATAGTGGTTACAAAACTTTCATACGTAAGAGTGACCAGAAACAATACACTGTGCAGTGTAAGAACAAGGAAAGTGAAAATTATTGCTGGAGGTTTCATGCCTCTCTCTTTGGCAATACTAAAGGTGTGTTTCAGTGCAAGACGTATCATGGTGAGCATTCATGTGATTTAGCTTGTTCTGATCCATCAAAAGTCAGAATGACGAAGTTTTTTCTGAAGGATATCTTAATAAATGATTTTCGAGCATCAACGAAGAAGAAGACTGCAGCTGATGTCAAAGATCGGCTCCATCTAGAATATGGTGTTGATCTAACGTATAGTCAGGCATACCATGGTTTACAATTCACTAAAGAGTGTCTTTGGGGTGATGAGATCAAGTCTTATTCAGACTTTGTTTGGTATAGAGAATCAATTGAATGTTATAATCCTGGAAGCGTCGTCAGTTTGAGTATGATGGTGTAACAAATAAGTTCCAAAGGTTTTTTGTTGCTTTCGAAGCTTCCATTACTGGTTTCAATAATTACTGTCGTCCGATGTTATTTATTGATTGTACTTTTCTCACTTGGAAGTTTAAGGGCGGTCTTATGGTTGCTTGCGGGAAAACTGGTAACCAAGGTATGACTTTTAATCTTTTTATTTTTATTTTTATTATTAAGTGTTTCAACTTTGGTTGTTGATTACACAATATAGTCTGATATGTCCCTGGATTTCAATTCTATGGATCACATAACTTTTGTTGATCCTATAATTCTTGTTGTTGATCCCATAACTTTTTTTGTTGATCCATTATTTCAATTGGTGATCCCATAATTTCAGTTGTTGATTACATAACTTTTTGTTGTTGATCCCATATTTTTGTATCAACTTTTGTTGTTGGTCCATAATTTCAATTGTTGATCCCATAACTTTTGTTGTTGATCCCATAATTCATGTTGTTGATTACATAACTTTTTGTTGTTGATCCCATAATTCTTGTTGTTCACCCAATAACTTGTTCATGGATTTCAGTTTTTATGGGTCACTTTTTGAATCTTTGGTTTTTTTGTATTTTGTAGAGATTTATCCAGTTGTGTTTGGAATTGTACCTTACGAAAATTGTGAGAGTTGGGAATGGTTCTTAACCAATTTGAAAGGTATTATCAGTGAAAATCGTCAACTGACCATCATATCAGACCGTGGAACTAGCCTTCTAAAGCATGTCCCCGTGATCTTCCTAAAACGCTCACCATTCGTACTGTTTGTACCACATGAAAGGGAATATTCATGTTCCAAAGGGCAAGAGTAGGCAAACTGATGTGAAGTTGTTTGAAGAGTGCTACACTGCGTTAACAAAGGAGAAATTTTATGTTGTTGCAAAGAGTATGAGCAACCTAAAGCTGGAGTCAGTTATTGATTGGATGGTAAAGATTTCATTCCAGAACTGGGCTGCTCATGTATTTCTGGGAGAAAGATTTGGTGAGAACACGTCCAACATTTTTGAGAGTTTTAACAGTGTGATTATAAGCATGATAAGTGTCTTCCAGCACTTGAGCTTATCGACTGTATTCGTGTTAAGCTAATGGAGCATAACTACAAGAGGTTGGTGGAGTCTAATAAGTGGACTGCAAAGCGTACTCCCCGGATGCAAGCTAGGCTCAACAAGAGGGTGACTGACTGTCATTTTTACAAGTTCCGAAGATCAAGTGATAAAGTTTTTAAGATCATTTCTCCTACTGGAAAGCACACAGTCGACTTGGATGTTAAGACATGCACTTGCAATTAGTGGCAGAAGTATAGTTTCCCATGCAGCCACTCGATGAAAGCGATGTTGCAGATTGGAGAAGATGGACCTTACAAGTACATTATTCCATATTACACTATCGAGTACTACAGAGGTTTGTATGCTCGTCCTATCTATCCTATTCCGGACAGTGAGAGGCCGCCAAAAAATTCTGAGGATTGTTATGTGTTGCCTCCCAATGGTGTTTGAGCGTCATCTTGAAGGCCAACTACTGCAAGGTACAGAGGTTCTCGAGAGAAAGTTTGCAAAAAAAAGGAAGTGTGGTCAGTGTGGGAGACTTGCCTTCCACAACCGTCGTAGATGTTGCAGAGCTCCTTTGGCTCCTCTTGCACCTGTGTAACTGTGTTCCACAAGGAGTCTAATTCAAGGATGATCAACTTTTTGAGGAGGATGTTTTTTCTGAAGTGTTTTTGAATGCTTTCCTATTTTTCCGAATTGTTTTTTTATGACATACATTTTGTTTAGTTTATGTTACCTTGGATGTTAGTTGTTTTTGTGCTTTCCTAGTTTTCTTGTTGGATTTTTTATGTTTTTAATGACATACATTCTGTTTTATTTGTTTATCAATGTTATTCTTGCCAGTTTATGTCAGTTTGCAGGCTCCAAGTTTACTGTTTTTTACAGGAAAAAGTATTATGTAAACAGTATCAACATATCATTGTTGATCCAAATCATGGGATCAACTTCCATTGTTGATCCCCCATTACTGGATCAACTTCCATTGTTGATGCTTAATAAAAAGAAAAAAATTGCATGGTTTTTTCTCTATGCACAAGTTAACTCCATTAGTTGTACATAGCTGAAATTTTTAATATTAACATTCATTCACTTGATAACAAACCAATCACTTATGCATCTATTATTTTTTTGACCCATTTATTTTTGGGATCAACTTCCATCGTTGATGCTCAATAAAGAAACAAATTACATGGTTTTATTTGTATATACAAGTTAACTCCATTAGTTCTGCATACCTGCAATCTTTACTACCAACATTTATTCACTTGATAACAAACCATTCATTCAATGTTTTATAGATTGATAGAAATCAGTAAACCAAACTAATACTAGTATTAATTCATAACAAACCATTACTAAAAACATCATCCAAATTGTTTCAGAACATAAACAGACTTGCAAATATTTATTTATAGTAACTAAGATTTTTTTTCAAACTAACTTCCAATGAGCAGACCTATATTTTACTTACCAGGATATGTTAAACTACACCTAAGTTGGTTCTTTTGTCAGAGCATAAACATTATGTTGCACTAATCTAATGGTTCAACAGAGTCTTGTAAATTGAGTATTTCTTCAACTGAGTCGCTAAGTTGTTGTGCTTCCTTAATCTCTTCGAATGAGTCGGTAAGTTGTTGTACTTCCTTATATTCTTCAGGTGTGTCAGTAATTTCGAAAACTGGTTTCCATGTATCAAATTCCCCCAACATCCTGGCAGCCATCTTCACTCTCTTCATGTTTATCTTGCCATGCTATTCGACGCTTTTATCATCTAGATCCCAGCAGTGTCCACGATTCACCAAACACTTCATGAATAAGCAAATGTTGATTGCATAGTCCGACCTTTTTTGTTGTGGTACAGGGTAGTGCTCAAAGTGTATACTTATTGGTCCACCTGTGTCGACATCTATTTTTCCTATTTCGTTCGGGACATCATTCAATGGTTGTACCATGACAATATATTGTGTGTTTTATTGTGATATATTGTGTTGAAAACTAACCATCTTCCACATATTAACGCAAGCAACACCCAATGGAATGGTCTTTTTTTTCTTGTCTTGGAGACACATTGGTATGAGCAGGTACGTGTCATCGCGATTCACTGTGTAACTCTGCCTTACCTGAGCTGTAATCCCACATTCCTCCACTTTCGTGACATCTTTGGTAGCTACTGCGCCCCTCATCAGTTGCTGCATCATACTCTTGACATTAGTTTATTTTTGATATTAGATAACAACAAGTATATCATAAATGTTTTATCAAATTTGGTTGTTGACACTATAATTTTGAAATTGGTATTCTCAAATACCAGATTTTTGAGGGTCAACAACCAATGTTTAAACAAAAAGTTGTAGTATTGTTCAGTTTATTATGTCAACTTTTGTTGTTGATCCCATTTATTTCTGTACTATAAAACTAACAATCATTCATTCATTCATTCATGTATACTTGAACCATCCTTAGCACACTAAATTGTTTCATCTCACCTAAATAAGATGTCAACTACGATAATATAGACCTAAATAAGTTGATGTAACAAGTTATTGAAAAGACATATTAAGAGTTTTCGTTACTTACATAAGCATTTGTAGATAGAATCAAGTGCTTCTTCCCGTAGTAGTTCGGCTTACTTGGATCTTGCATCTTTGATTGCAGCAAGTTGATGTAGTAATCAACAATATCGTTGTTAATGTTTTGGTCATCCATTAGAGCTTGGATATGCTTTCCATAGACGATCTCTTCCACGTCATTGTTGAAATAAAAGTTATATGCTCTGTCCCTTCATTTTTCAAATGAAAGTATTATTATCATGACATAACATATTAGAAATTCTAACTGTAACTTGAATTACAATCTTTTTTTCGCAGATGTTCCATAGATCAACTTTGATTGTTTACACCTATAAATAAACAGGAAAGTTGTTACAGAGTTACATACCTTTCTATCGCTTTCTCAAAGAATGGACAAAAGACATTTTCTTCTTCCTCGGTGCAGGATTTCCAGAGTTTGAGTTTTTTTTTGGCTTCTTCAGCATTGTTGGATCAGGTGGCGTCACATCAATGTAATCGTCGAGGTCGATTATTGTCGGTTCTTCAACACCCCCCCCCCCCTTCTTCTTCTTCATTCCCTTTACCCCTTTCTTCCCCTTGTTTTCCTGCTTCGTTGTAGCTTTACCTTGAGGTGTGTATTTATGTGGTGCCTTTCTTGACCTTGTGTTATGCTTCACTCCTCTTTCAATAGCGTCGCACTGGCTCTGCGTCGCTTCAGAATCATCGTCTTGGGTGGTGTCCCATTCTTCCTCTTCAGTTGCCCATCAATTTCATCTACTTTGTATATCACTTTAAGCCCTTCCAATACATCCTCGTTATCTGCAGGTGCAGAATCACCCTCTTCCGTTTGCTCTGTAGAAGTATATTCCGTTTGTTGTATAGGAGCATCTTTCATCTGCTGTGTAGGAGTATCAAATATTCCGGCAGTGATCGCATTGAAATTCGGGGTAGTACCTGCATGGACATAATCCGATTAGATTAACAACAAAAAGGCTTATGTAAATAGTATCAACTATCATTGTTGACCCATTGCTTTTGGGATCAACAATTGTTGTTGGTCCTTTCATGGGATCAAATTCCATTGTCTACCCCACATTATTGGATCAACTTCTAATGTTGACACTTAAAATAATAAAAAAAATATGCATGGTTTTATCTGTATGCACAATTTTAATTTCATTATCTGTAAATACCCTGCAATGCTAACACTCATTCTCTTGATAACAAACCAATCATTCATTATTTGTTGACCCTTTGCTTTCATGGATCAACTTTCATTGTTGACACTTAATAAATAAAAAAATGCATGGTTTTATTTGTAAACTCCATTAGTTGTACATACCTGCTATCTTTAGTACTAACATTCACTCATTTCATTCATTACGGATGTATAGAAATCAGTAAACCAAACTAATACTAACATTAATTCATAACAAACCATTACAAATAGATCATCCAAATTGTACATAACATAAACAAACTTGCATACAATTTTTATAGTAACTAATATGTCTTTTTAAACCAACTACCAATGAGCAGACTATGAACAGAGTACGGTTAGCTAACACTTGCAGAGTTAAACACTAAGTCTTGCATAAATTTCTTTTAAATTGATTACTTCTTCAACTGAGTTAAAATAGTACCTTTAACGTGATGTGGTTTTCAATTGAGTTGTAGTAAATAGTTCGTTCAAGACTTGTGAAAGCAGATTTTAGACTTAATTTTCAATTAAAATTATAGCAAACTTAAATACAAGTGATATGAAAAATATGGAGAAGACTGGGGCTATGGATTCCACTAATTACCAATATCAAAGTGATCAATATTCTCTAATTATAATTATGCAAATCCTTCATTCAAATTGATTCTCAATATTCCAAAAGTTGATTTTTAGAAATAACAATTGTAGATTGAAAGTATGGGACATCAAAACCCTAGGCTAGCATGCTCCATCAATTGAAATAACAATTGTTTAACAAAACCATTTTATCTATTTATTTATCAAGGCAAATAATCATATAATAATTGCATAAATTAAATAAAATAGAGATTACCACTTTTCATTGGCGAAATAGCTTCCTGCGTCGCCCCAGAGGATGGGTTTAGCTCATCATGTTGGAGAAACGCTCACAATTCATTTTTATTGCTCAAAGGAAGTGTACAAATGATGAAATGGAGAGAAAATAATGAAAACCGGGTGTTTGCAACGTTTATAATTGTTGCAAAACACTGTTACAAAGAACGATAAAGATGAACTCGTTGTTATCGTAGCTCTGCGACCCTCGTCTAAGTGTCGTTGTCTTTGTAGAAAAACGACTGCCTCTGGTGGTCTTTTGTTCTTCGTTTTCTTCACAGCAGCAGAAAATGGCGATTCTCTGCAGCTTGATTTTCTCGGCTCTGTAGTGTTCTAAACTGCTCCCAAACTCTCCGAATCCGCTCTAATACTCCTCACCACCTTTTATAGCCTCTCATGCACGAGAAATCTCCTCCATAACTCCATATATTTCTTCATTACTCGGCATTAAGGAAAATATTCCGGGAATATTTTCTTAACCTTTTTAATCTCCTCCGAGCCTTGATTTGCTTCAAACACACTCCCTACACGCTGATACATCATCCAGGAATGGTATAACACGGAGTAGGTACACGAAAACCTCTCGACCACACACTCAGAACTCGGAAAAACCCGAGAGACTCTGTTTCCTGCCATCGGATTATCTGACCAAATTCAGTCGAACCAAAGGCCTTTACCAATCCTGATACGCCCAATCACGTCATCCCGAAGAGTTTCAGCTGTTGAGTCTCTCTAAAACATCCCTAAATCTCGACCCAAAATTCTGCCATTTGAGAATTGTTTTCCCATAAAACCGAGAAATTTGAAATGAGGAAGATGGGTGCGATGGATAAATGGGCTATATATAGCCGTGGGTGCCCCCTTAGCAAAAGTGAGGGTCCAGTATAGCAATTGTCCTCAGGGGTCCAAAAAGCACTTTTCGAGCAACTTTTTCCGCATAAGTGTAATTCTCCAATAACACCTAAACAAACATAAAAACACCAAAATTAGTACAAAAATCGAGACTAACAATAAAGACACTGAGGACAAATCTGACATAAAAATGTGTCTATCATAACGACATAATCCGATCTTTCTGGAAGTATAGATTTGATTGGAGGAGTTGAATAAACAAATATGGAAGATGCAGGCGGCGGAATATATAAAAAAACAAAAACAAATAAATCTCCCACGATATTCGCTTCCTGCATGTTTGTACTCCTTTCTCCTTCTTTGACTTCATTCTCCTCTTCTAACTGTTCAACTGAGTTACCAATCTCTACAATCACATTACTGATATGAAGATTTGCTTCTTGTCTTCTTTGTTCTTCTCTTCCTGCATCGAATCACATCTTCCAGTTTGCCAAGTGATCGTTCAACCTAGGATTTACCTGGATCTTTAGTCCACTTTGAAAACCCTTTTGAAAGCTCTTTTCCAAATCACTTTGACTTGCATCTGACAATGAAAACGTCAGTTGACTTGATTCTGGTTCTTCGTCTACATTCAAGTCAGCTTCAATATTCTTTCCAGATGGTTCTCCACTTGAGTTAATGCAGTCTCTAAGATATCTTTGGCTGCTCTTCTGAATTCCTGTTGAGTACTCTATGATCTTGCTTTTTTGACATGCATCTCCTTTTCTTTCAATTCCTTCACTTGTTTAGCAGTATCTTCAAGTCTCTATACATCTGCAGGTTGCAACTGAATCATGTCCTTGTTATTGTCAATAATATTCTTCATGAAAATTATGTTGTTCGTCAATGTTCTTGTTTGTCCCCTTCTTTGATAAGTTATTTCTTGCTTGTCACATTCAAGATACAAGTTTTCTTCTGCCATCTTCTCATTCTCCTGCCTCTCTACTTCCAATTTTCGTGTTGGTGATGATATGACAAATACATCTTATCTTCTGTAACCAGGTCAACAAAATCTTCATGAACCTGCAAACCGGTGTGCAATACAATGAGCAGAGTATTTTTTGGGCATTTTTTTTCTCACATTCTACCCTTAATATATCTTTCACGAGGGGGCGTAGCCCCTGAGTGAGGTGCGACGTATATGAATTTGTAGCTAAAACTCTATTTTAGGCAATATATAAGTGGAGTACATTTCAGATATGATGTCAACTTTCGTTGTTGATTCCATTCATTGGGAATCAACTTCCATTATTGATACATAAAATTTGTAATACATTTCAAATATTGTGCCAACTTCGGTTGTTGATTCCATTCATTGGAGATCAATTTTCATTGTTGATACACAAAATCTGTAATACATTTCAGATGGCAACTCGGTATCATTTCTTTAACACTATCATCTATAATCACACTTGTTTTCCTTATCCTAATCCGAACCACCTCTAATTTAAATACACGGATACAAAAAAAATGTACATAATCTTGTATGCAGTAAATTTCAGCTATTTTGTGTCAACATTGGTTTTTGATCCATTTGCTGGGATCAACTTCCATTGTTTACACACACAAAATTAGTCTGTACTAGGAAATTTAAAGAGAGTAAGAAAAAAATTACCTGATGTTTAAACCAAGGCATATCTATTCCCTCTCTAGATTTTTCGCCAAAATCATTGCGAAGTTTCTTGCACAATGTGTGCTGGTTCCATCTTAGGAATCTCGGAGTTCTGGTTTCAAAACCCTGCCTCTTTTCGATGTAGTTCCCAGTGTGTTCACGGAACCAATCCTGGATGCAGAGAAATGAAACAAGTTAGTTTTTACATACTGTATGCAACATTGTACTATATACAAATATAAACATTTTACTTTGAAATAAATGTCTTTTACTTACCGGTAGCATTGTAGTTCATCCAATGACAATCCTTTTTTTTTCCCTTTTTTGTTTTGAGATGTTCGAAATCAAATAATCTACAATGTGATCTGACCATGCCACTTTATCCATTTGTATAACATGAGGTAACCATTTCCTCGCAAAGCTTGTTGTTCCAGAATCTGGGAAGATTACCGCACAACTACATAACAAAAAGTCTGACAAAATACTCTGGATCGGAATCATCTCCAGCTGCAATTCTTAGTTTGTTTTCAACCTCAGTCTAAGTTATTTTATCCTTAAAATCTGGCTCTTTCTCTGGTCTGAACTTGGTATTCAAGAATTCCATGTATTCATCTTGGTGCGTTGATTTGAGTTTCCTCTTGAAATCTTCACTCTCTATAATTCTTCTCATTTTGAAGATCAATGCAAATTCCCTTGCATCCAGAGAGCACTCTGTATAATTATCCTCTTTTCTGGGATCTCCAAATGCGATCTTCTTCGTTTCTTTATTAAATCCACTAAGCAGCAGCCGTATTGCAAGATTGATTCTTTCTAACCATTTAGGAGTCACTATACTGTTGTTGTTTGCTGTGTAGAATGGGCTGAAGAAGTCCCATAAAGGATTGGCCTTCAGTACTTGTGCAAGGATTGATTTCTTTTTATTTACTTCATCTTTTACTTCAAACAGCTTGTATAGAAAACTCCCCATTTAAACCAATGGAATGAGACCTCCTTTGAATGTAACTTCGTTTGCCCTTGGCCTACCTGCATACATGCAACTCAACCATTGACTTATTTCTTTTTAATAGTTAAACAACTTAATGATATGGCAGCATAAAACAAAACTCAATATTGTTATGTTTCAGTTCCTTTTCCGGCTTCGCATCTTCGGTAACTTTTTCTTCCTCTAATTATTTTCCCTCCTCCTCGGATTTTTCTTCTTCTTCTTCTTCTTCTTCTTCTTCTTCGATTATCATCTTCTTGTTTCTTCTACCTGATGGTTCCTCTTTATTTTTCCTCTTTTTCTTCACCTCCGCTTTCTGTTCATCATCTAATTTCTTCTTGTTCTCCTTTTTTGTTTTTGTTGCTTTAACTTTTTGAATCTTTTGCGATTGTCTTCTTCTTAATCTTCTTGTCCCTCTTCTGTTCATTTTGTTGCTTTGACTTGTTCATTATGTCGATCATTTATCTGCTTTGTCCTTATTTCATTTGTTTCCTACATCTTTCAGAATCTGTTTCGGTTGATCATCTTCTTGATTCTTCAGGGTTAACCGTGGTGATCTCCTCATTTGATTGCTATATTTCAAACAACAGTAATATAGGCAGCATTCTTATTCATTCAATAACACAATAATAACAGTTGAACAGTTAGTAAAATGAGATCAACTCCTGTTGTTGATCCCATCAAATGGGTCAATTTCTGTTGTTGATCCCATCAAATGGTATCAACTTCTGTTGTCGACACAATGTTACTTGTATAATATGGCCCTAGTTTTCAGTTTTTTGTGATCAACTCCTGTTGTTGATCCAATTTTATGGCCCTAGTTTTCAGTTTATTGGATCAACTCCTGATATTGATACCATTTTATGTGATCAACTATTGTTGTTGACACAAACAACAATTATAACAAGAATTACCACAATTTTTTCATATCTAGCCTTACATGAAAGAGAACAAACCTCAAAACAAATTCTTTTATAACTACAACAGAAATTACAGGACATGATTTTGTAGTTTCATTCATTCATTTACAATCACTAACAACAATTACCATAACTTGTTCATATATAGCCTTACATGTAGCAGAACCAAACTAAAAAAAAAAAATTCTTCAATAACCAAAACAGAAATCACAGGACATGATATTGTAAGTTATTAGTCGTATTGTTCCTATTTCTTCCTATCTATTAACTTATTCTGCCAAAACATATTCATCAATTGCTTATTCTAACAAAAATGAAAATTAGGTCATTAACGACACAAAGATGCTCATCGATTCTGAATCATAAACATACGAAAATAAGATCAAAATGATGGATATATAAAGAATCAAATAAAAGATAAAGAAGAATCATACATGCACCGATTATTGATGAATCTGATTTCAAAATCAAATTCCTAAATAATCAAATCAATACTAAAATCTTCACTGATAGCAGTAAATAGAAGATGTAAATCGTATTTACCTTTTGAATCTTGTGATTGAATCTTCAATTTCACTAAGGGTTAATTGGCATTTGGTACTAATATTTTGTCCAAAGTTAGTGTTTGGTCTAACATTTGTCCAACTTAGGGGTTGGTACCTAGAAATAACGTTGACTGTTTTTGACCGTCTTTGAGCAGACTTTAGTTGATTTTGTGTAATAAATAATAAGTAATTTATAAATATACCCTGGAGTGGGTCTAAGATCCAACGGTTTTGATGTAACCATCTAGCCAACGGTAAGAGATCAATGTCCATTATTCACTTAACCCTATCACTTTCTCTATTGTTCTTCCGCCGCTGATGCGAACAGAGAGAAGAGCTATAAGAATTTATTTCTCCTCAAACTCGAGTTGCAAAACAGTTGAATAGCTGCTGCTACTACCATCCTCCAGATCCATAAAATCTCTAATCGTTAGAACTTTCCTTCAATAATCATATTCCTCTCATCTATATTTCTTCATCTCAAAATCAATTAGGTATTTTAATTACAACCCAATACTTTAAACTTTGATAATATATGATATGAACCCTAGATTCGAAGAAATTTAGGGGAAATGAAAAAAATTTAAGCGAAGGATTAGGAGATGGGTCTCTTCGGGATTTGAATGGGTTTTGTTGGATTCGAGCTGCCGAAAAACTAGTCAAGATTATTTTTCTTGATGATGTTAGTTTATGGTCATGAATGGTGTTTGTACCCGATGAAGAAAGATGTGTTTTATTTAGATTTGGATTCTTTGCAGGGAACTCGAACCAAATGAAGACAACAAAACCAACAGTTGATAAGCATATCAAGTGCTCGATAAAGATTCAAAACTAGTTCTTCCCAAGCTTTGTACATACTGTGAACATATCATTTATAAGATATCAAACGAACTAGATGTGGCATTAATGTTATGTTATAAGTGGTGAAGTGGTGTCGATATGATGTTGATGGTGGTTGCGGTAATGGTGAGGCAAATCTTTAACAAATGAAGGGCAGTATAGTAAATGCATAAATAAATAAGATTTTAATTAATTAAATTTGGACTCAACCGAGTCAACGTTATTTCTAGGTACCAACCCGTAAGTTGGACAAATGTTAGACCAAACACTAACTTTGGACAAAATATTAATACCAAACGCCAATTAACCCTTTCACTAAACCCTAGTTTCAGAAATAAAAAATCAAAATCAAAATGAAAATCGTAACAAATCAAAACCAAAATCTTCACATATCACAATAAATAGAAGAGGAATTTCATGTGTTTTTACCTGTTTAATATTCCATTTGATCTTTAATTCAGTAAACTCACTAAATCCTATTTTTCGATCATTCTTTCATTGATTTTTGATTTTCTTCAAACTAAATATGATCCAAATGATTTAGTTTCTCTGATTTTCCGTTTTTGTAGTTGATTTTTGATTTATAGAATGACGGTTTCTTTCGCAGTTAAGATTTTCATATTTTTTTCGGTTTCCAGATCTGTTTCAGCAGCAGAGAGAGAGAGACGAACGTGATAGTGAGTAACGGATACTGCAGTAAAAGTGTTGTAACGTTGAATCCTTAATTATATTGAAGGGTAGATTTGTAATTGTTGATGGTGGATTTTAAACAAAGGGTAAAATCGTAAAACCCCAAATAACCTAATGTCACCGATGACACATTTATTAGAACATTTAATGCATGTAGTCAGTAATTAATAGGGGTTTTTTTTTTCAAATTAGGGTTACAACGAACAAAACCCTAATTCCCCTCCGTGCCAATGGCAAATCATGCCAGCCACACCTAGCCCAAGCTAGCCGCGCCATGCCAAACGCACTCTGCCTTAGTCCTAGCTATGCTAGTCACACCAAACGCGCCAAAGCATGCCAACCATGCTAGCCGCACCTCTGTGCCAATGGAAAATCATGCCAGCCACACCTAGCCCAAGCTAGCCGCACCTCCGTGCCAATGGCAAATCATGCCAGCCACACCAAACGCGCCAAAGCATGCCAACCATGCTAGCCGCACCTCCGTGCCAATGGAAAATCATGCCGACCACACCTAGCCCAAGCTAGCCGTACCTCTGTGCCAATGGCAAATCATGCCGACCACACCAAACGCGCCAAAGCATGCCAACCATGCTAGCCGCACCTCCGTGCCAATGGCAAATCATGCCGACCACACCTAGCCCAAGCTAGCCGCACCTCTGTGCCAATGGCAAATCATGCCAGCCACACCAAACGCGCCAAAGCATGCCAACCATGCTAGCCGCACCTCCGTGCCAATGGCAAATCATGCCAGCCACACCTTGCCTAAGATAGCCGCGACATGCCAAACACACTCTGCCTTGGCCCTAGCTACGCTGGTCACGCCACGCCAAGCCAAACACCCTTACCTTGGCCCTAGCCGAGCCATGCCAAAGTAGTGCCCGCACCTAGGCTTGCAAACCGTGCAACCTAGGCCAAATTGGCCACGCATGCCATTGGCACATGCCAACACGCTCGCTGGTAGCTTTTCTCACCAGGGCGCGGCCCTAATGGCCGAGCATGCCATTGGCACATGCCAACACGCTCGCTGGTAGCTTTTTTCCTACCAGGTCGTGACCCAAATTGGCTACGCATGCCATTGGCACATGCCAACACGCTCGATGGTAGCTTTTCCTACCAGGGCGTGACCCAAATTGGCCACGCATGCCATTGGCACATGCCAACACGCTCGCTGGTAGCTTTTCCTACCAGGTCGTGACCCAAATTGGCCACGCATGCCATTGGCACATGCCAACACGCATCGCTGGTAGCTTTTCCTACCAGGTCGTGACCCAAATTGGCCACGCATGCCATTGGCACATGCCAAAACGCTCTCTGGTAGCTTGTCCTACTGGGCGTGACCCAAATTGGCCACGCATGCCATTGGCACATGCCAACACGCTCATTGGTAGCTTTTCCTACCAGAGTCGTGACCCAAATTGGCCACGCATGCCATTGGCACATGCCAACACGCTTTGGTAGCTTTTCCTACTGTGTCGTGACCCAAATTGGCCACGCATGCCATTGGCACATGCCAACACGCTCGCTGGTAGCTTTTCTTACCAGGTCGTGACCCAAATTAGCCACGCATGCCATTGGCACATGCCAACACGCATCGCTGATAGCTTTTCTTACCAGGACGTGACCCAAATTGGCCACGCATGCCATTGGCACATGCCAACATGCATCGCTGGTAGCTTTTCTCACCAGGGCGTGGCCCTAATGGCCGAACATACCATTGGCACATGCCAACACGCTCGCTGGTAGCTTTTCCTACCAGGGCGTGACCCAAATTGGCCACGCATGCCATTGACACATGCCAAAACCCACGCTGGTAGCCTAACTTGCAAACCGTGCAACCTACCACCAAGGCATTCCGCACACGCCATTGGCACATGCCAAACATGCCACTAGCAGCTCTGGCATTGCCACTAACACTCAACGTATAACCTACCACCAAGGCATTCCGCACATGCCATTGGCACGTGCCACACACGCCACTAGCAGCTCTGGCATTGCCACTTGCACTCAAGGTGCAACCCGCAACAAAGGCATTCCATACATGCCATTGGCACATGCCACACGTGCCACTAGCAGCGCCACTTGCACTCAAGGTGCAACCAACACTCGAGACATCAACACAAACGGGGGGATGCTTTCCAGGGTCTTGGTTTGGCGGTCACAGCATGCAGCGTACACTACGCTCACATTAAGAAAACGTGAATAGGAATAAAGCGGTCAAATAAATGAGGAAATAATGGTGAAATCGTTTTCACCCATAAACACCATGCGGTTACCACCTCCTCCCATTATTTCACCCTTTACTCTCTTCCTTCATGAGGCAGGTACGTTTCAATCTCGACTTGTATAAATAGGTCTTACCTATTTCCACCGGACAACAAGTCTCGGTCGGAGAAAAATACAACACTCTCGGAAAAGGCAACTTTGCAAGCTCTCCAAAAGCTTTCATCTCTTGCAAGCTTCCTAAGCTTTCACTTTTCGATACAAGTCGAGACACTACTCTCCCTAACTATTCTGGTCTCAACACCTTTCTTTGCTTCCCTCCCCAAATCAACCCTTCTCCTCCACTTTGTGACCGAAGCAAGTCTGGAACGGCCATTTCTTGGTTTAGGCCGGACTTGTACAGATTGATCTCTCGAACCTATAAAGTGCTCACGTGCAGCACATTTGTTTAGGGTTTAAACCAGTTTCTCACTCACCTACCGAATTTACCAAAATCGGCGGAAACGATTTTTACCCATAAACAGTAATCTAACAATGCGAGATTTTTAGGGGAGGGTATAATTATTTTGGGAGAGGGTATTTTTGTTGGGCCTCTATTATAAGGGTTTTTAATTAATGTATCCTTAAGAATATACTTATCGAAGCTTCTGTACTTGGGGTGTTAATCAAGCTTTAGCAGTGAGAGCAAAACACGGTGTACAAATCGGTCAAACTCAGTCTGACCTCTCTTTTTTTCCCTAAAGAATTACCATTTCGAAAAAAACTTCCAAAGAATTACCATTCCGAAAATGTTAGCCTTGTCGAGAAAAAAAAATCGCGTGAAAAATCTCGACGGAGATAGATGATTGGACCATGTAACAAAACTTATCTAGTTCCTTATCTATAGCTCTGCGAATCGGCGAATAGAATGAGTCAACTCATTTTTTCAAATCCTCTATTGTTAATCTCTTCTGCAAATCTTTAGATCTTCAATGTTTGATCCTTAATCGTTATTTTCTTTTTATTTTCTTATTTGATGTTTTTCATAATTTGTTTACATCATTATTAATCTTTTTGGCTTTTTTTAAATGTAGCCCATGCTTTTATTAACTATAGCCCAAAATTACCAAACGAGTCTTAATCTTTTTAACTAATAATCCTACTTCTTCCCTAAAATTAAAATGTGAACCCTAATTTTTTTTTTGATCCAAACTAAATTATACATTTCGGTTTCTTTCTAATCGTTCTCTCATTATTCTTACAAATCACCCCTATTATAAATCTTAATTTTTTATTTTTTCTCCAACAAAAAAAAAACCCCAACTTTTCACCTTTTCTATAAAACGATGTTATTTTTCCAAATCATGATTATCAATTGAGGTTATATATTCTAACTATTCCTTTAAAACTTCTCCACTACAATATCAATCGAAAAACGAAATGAAATCAACTAGGATTTTGATTCTTTTCCTAAAATCAAAATGTTCTGCAGAGGAGAAGTCCGGTGTGAGAAGGAGGCTTCAAGCCAAGGTTATCAACCAATCTCTCTGATTGGAAGGAGATTAGTAGTGGTTTAGCTTTAGTCCGCAAGGTTTTTCAACAGCCTGTTCATTTTCCACGCAAACAGCCACTGAAGACGAAACAAGATGCTTCCAATTTGAAGGCGTGCAAGAAGAAGATAAGATGTGGGCATTTTTCAGCTGCAATTCGGGTTTTGTCTTCCAGCGGTGTTGCCCCTCGCAACGAATCCACCTTGGATGAACTGAAAAAGAAACATCCAGCAGCCCCACCCCCCATTATTCCACCGGAACCTATTTGTGGGGACTCAATTTTTGTTGATTCTAAGGAGGTTCTTGGTGCGATTAAGAGCTTCCCTAGAGGGACTTCCTGCAGTCGAGACGGTTTGCGTGCGCAACATTTAATGGATGCTTTGTCTGGTGCGGCATCTATAGTGGCGGATAATTTGGTTGCTTCAATTACAGGGGTTGTCAATTTATGGTTGGCTGGTAAATGCCCCGGTGTTTTAGGCGAGTTCATAGCTAGTGCTCCCCTAACACCTTTATCGAAGTCGGGTGGTGGTCTTAGGCCCATTGATGTTGGTAACATTTGGCGTAGACTGGTCTCCAAGATAGCTGTTTTTTCTATTGGTAAGGTCATGCTTTCTTATTTGGGGGATCATCAATTAAGTGTTGGTGTACCTGTGGGTGGGGAAAGTATTTTACATGTTGTAAATAACTTGCTGGAGCTTAAGGGTCAGTCTGCAGGTTTGTCAATGTTGCTTGTTGACTTCTCCAATGCCTTTAATTTGGTTAGCCGGACTCATCTCATACAAGAAGTTCGTCTTCATTGTCCAGGTATCTCTCGTTGGGTTGAGTTTTGTTATAGTAGGCCTGCTAGACTTTATTACGACCAGTACATTATGTCTTCGGCCCTTGGTGTTCAGCAAGGGGATCCTCTCGGTCCGTTGTTGTTCGCCTTGACCCTCCATCCGCTTGTGAAATCAATTGCTTCTCAGTGTAAACTTGATTTGCATGCATGGTACCTTGATGATGGAACTATTATTGGTGACACTCTCGAGGTGTCTAAAGCTCTGAATATCATTGAGTCTGAGGGGCCTGGTAGGGTCTTACATCTCAATATAAAGAAAACAGAGGTCTTTTGGCCAACTATTGATCCTAGAAGCTTTGATGATGATATGTTTCCTCAAGATATTGGCAGGCCAACTGTAGGGGTTAAACTTCTTGGGGGGTTGAACACCACATTGTATTAAGCCGCTATAGACTCTATCCAACTACAAGTTAACTTCGCACTGGAATGTAGTTGAGCCCTAACCAAGTCTCACACCGATTAAGGTATAGTCGCGTTCCTTACGCCTCTTGAATACCAGCAGGACTCTGCGCACTTGATTCCCTTAGTTGATCTCACCCACAACTAAGAGTTGTTGCGACCCAAAGTCGAAGACTTATAAACAAATTTGTCTCCCACAAATAAGTCTATTCTGGTTGTTGTTTCCGTCTTAAGATAAAGATCAAGGTGTACAAGAAACTCAACTAATAACCCGGTCTTATACTCCCGCGAAGAGCAGCCTAGAAATATTAGTCACCTCATAATAACCTAACTGATTAACAGAAGAAGTTATTTCAGAATCACAAGAGTCTGAGACGAAGAACTGTTGTGATTACCGAAAAAACGGGGATCTAACAACCACACCCAATATTTCGCTTAGCAATCTGTATAAAATAACTCCAATATACTTTCAAGAGAATCAACTAGACATTCAGACTCAATCTTAAGAAAAGTATATCCAAGAGTTATATCTATATCTCTCAATTCAATTTGCAACCAAACAAATAGGACTTTGCGATCCCGACTGAATATAAGAAATAACTTGGAGGTATCAAAAACCAATATCCAAGTGTCAATAAATTTAATCAACAACCAAATGTTGGATTCACAATTGATTGAACTTACGCACAACCTGTGATATTTCAATTATATAGAAAATATAATGCGAAAAAGAAATAACACAGACACACGAAATTTTGTTAACGAGAAAGCCGCAAATGCAGAAAAAGACCGGGACCTAGTCCAGATTTGAACACCATACTGTATTAAGCCGCTACAGACACTACCCTACTCCAAGTTAACTTCGGAATGGAAAGTAGTTGAGCGTTAACCAATCTCACATTGATCAAGGTACAGTTGTGCTCCTTACGTCTATGAATCCCAGCATGACTCTACGCACTTGATTCCCTTATATGATCTCACCCACAACTAAGAGTTGCTACGACCCAAAGTCGAAGACTTGATAAACCAATTTGTCTCACACATAAAAGTCTATTGAATAAATAAATCCATCTCCCACAGATAAACCTATGAGTTGTGTTCCGTATTTTGATAAATTAAGGTGAACAAGAACCAATTGATATACCAGACTTATATTCCCGAAGAACAACCTAGAAATATGAATCACCTCACAATAATCTTAATCGTATGGTAGCGAAACAAGATATTGTGGAATCACAAACGATGAGACGAAGATGTTTGTGACTACTTTTTATCTTGCCTATCTGAGATTAAATTTCGAGCCAATCTTAGAGAAGATAGACTCAATCACGATAGAAAACAACAAGATCATATCACGCAACTACAGAGAAAATAGTTGGGCCTGGCTTCACAATCCCAATGAAGTCTTCAAGTCGTTAACCTACAGGGTTTCGTGCAAAACCTAAGGTTAAAGAAGAATCGGCTCTAGTCGCAACTAGTATCACACAGAAGGTGTGGGGATTAGGTTTCCCAGTTGCTAGAGTTCTCCTTCGTATAGTCTTCAAATCGGGGATTGCTATCAATGTTACTTTGGTAACAAATCATTCAATATTCACCGTTAGATGAAAACCTGATTAAATAGGTAAGGATTTTTTATTGCACATTCATTTTTTTAATTAATGAAGAATTAATTATGAGGTTATCAATGCATATATATCCATAATTGAAGGAGGTTACAAATCTTATATCCGCCAGGTGTCTTTGTCTAGGATGAGACTTGGATGGTCGGATACAACATTTGTCTCTCAAAATATTATCAGACCGTCCAAGACTCAAAAATCAATTTTGTTTTGTATTAGATATATATAGGTTGTTGTAAAGTCAAGTTTTATAAAACAATGCACTACATATATCTTTTCGGTGTGGCCAATGGATATACAATTGAATCGACAAGCATGATGTGAGTCCTACACTTTTTTCTTTTTTCTTTCCTAGGAAAAATAATTCATGAATAAAAGTATACGCCTACTTGATAAGTACGAATCTTATACACGATATGGACTATTTTGGTTTTGTGTATTGGTAGATAGGGAGGAGCTCCAATCACTTGGAAATATAGCCTTCGCATATTATTTTTTCAAAAATTTAGGTACTATGGCCACAACACTTTTTAACAACATTCTCTTAGATGTGTTCAGTTTTCACAATCCAGATTGTTTACTTGACATCAGGGTCGTATTTTGGGCAGGGCGGGATAGTTGACCTCCCTAAGCCTTAAAAATAAAGAGACCAAAAAATAAAATCTTTTAACTCTATATATATTGTTTACGTTTTTATAATTAATTATTAAATATTGAATTGTAACATGAAAAAGTACTGCTACTCATAATTTATCTTTTAGGTTTTTGGCACTATTACCAGTATTAGGCTCGGGTTTTATGTATTGTTAACAATAAATTAACATCTTGTATATATGGGTATCATAAGAAACATCTTACATAAGAAATATCTTACACAATATAAGTCTCCTATAATTTTTAGTTTTTCTTTTTATATGTGATACATATGGTATTATTTTTTAAATACAAAAAATATATATGATTCACGATATACTTTTTGGATTTCAAAATGTAAATATATCTTGTGGTTGAATAATGCTTTGCTTTCTAGGTTTTTCTTTGTTGAGTTTCTTTACTTGAAATCATAATTTAGTTTTTATTATTATAATTATTATTGGAGCGTTGCTCAGTTGAACCCACTAAGCATTGGAATGTCAAGTTTTGTTGCCAAGTTTCGTTCCAAAACTCGCGGTCGCTTGATTTGATTACTAAAATCAACTTTGTTAGGTTAGACTAAGAACATAGAAATGTCGAAACTTTCTCTTGTTACTCACAAAGAACCTGAAGACGTATCGGCAACAACGAAGACACCATCCTTCAGTTTGAGGTCAATAATTACATACTTGATTTGTTTCATTTCTATTATTTGTTCTTTCAAGTCAGTATTTATTGGAAACATAATATACAATGTCAAGTTTGTTTTTAATGACGTTAATATCGGTGACTTGGTCATTATACTAAAATCAAAGTATCAAGAAATGATATACTAGTTGTTTCTATAGCTTGACTATATGAAGTTACGGAGTATTGTCTACAAACTTTGTATTATCGATATTGCACTAATTAGTGATTCATTATAATTTAGTGTGTTGAACTTCCTGATGAATCCATGCCTTGAGATTATGTCTAAACAAATAGTTTAAGGAAGTAGACTTGTGAAACTTGTTTCGTAGTTGAAAAGGTGATTCCAGGATATATTTTAAGGACCGATCCCTAATAAGGATCTAAACTAGAAACGATCATAAGGAAGACGAACATCGATAAAAAAAGGTGAATGATTGTAAGCATTACCTAATTAGTAGACTAACTCCACCAAAGGATTTTATCCCCATTGAAGTCAACCGAACTTTATTACAAGTTGAAAGTTTATGGTCATTGGATCATTAATGGAGCCTATACCCTCTAGGAAGAGGTTTTCTCTTTTTAAAATTTACAAGTGTTATTAATGTGTTGAAAGTTCGCAGTTCAGGCTGAGTCCATCTTAAGCTTGGAATATTACGTCTTGGATACCAGATTGTAATCTAAATAAGCAATACCAATATTTATGGATCCTATAGCCTCTAGGAAGAGGTTCTTATTTTAAAATTTACAAGTGTTATTAATGTGTTGAAAGTTCGCAGTTCAGGCGTAGTCCATCTCAAGCTTGGAATATTACGTCTTGGATACTAGATTGTAATCTAAATAAACAATACCAATATTTGGCGCAAGTTTGAGTTAGGTTGTGTGATATAATGCGAAAAACTTAGAGAATAAAAAAAAACCTATTTGAGATTAGTAGTGCCATTGGAACTTCTATGAAAGTTGACGATGCAACTTTGTTGAAGAAATTTGGACCGTTTGTAAAAGTTTTGGTTAAAATGGACTTTGTTAAAACTTTGCTTGTGGAAATTTTGGTTGAAATAGATCGATTATGATGATTATTTAACATTTTCATCATCACTAGTACTGGAAATATTGTGATTGAGGATACTCCTTCTCCCCCTCAGATTGTTTTCAACATGTTTTGCGTGATTATAAGAACAAAAATGTTAAATCAAAACATGTACTTTACTTGAGTGCTCCTGAAAAGAATCATTGGATGGAACACTTTGGATGAGCTTGCTGATGTAATAATAACTAATTTATGCATGAATAGTTCAACTAAGACTGAACCTATTTCTTGTTGCAATCCAACTCCTAATCCATATTCTACCATTTAGACGATGCGTCAGATAAAAAGCTAATCGATTATTATAAAATTGAAAAAATATAACTTAAAATAATGCAGGTGAATAAAAAAAGGCAAGATGTGTACATGCAACTGGATGCTTGAACATAGAATAAGCAGAACGTGATACAATGTTAGAGGCTTTGAAGTGGACACAAAAGATAAAGCTGCAATACATCTATTTTTAGCTTAATCCAAAACTTGTATCCTCTTAAAGTCATTGTTTAAAAAGTCACAAGATAAAAATAGTTAATGTAGTTCTTTTGTCAATTTAATTAAGGTATTTTTTGCATAAAAAGAAGAAAATTTGCGGTGTTAATCGACAATAGGTTTAGTAGACTGGGCTTTTATGCGCTCAGTTTCGAAAACACTTAACATGGTCCTAATGCGGACCAGTAAAATCCAGACATCCAAAGCATTTTTAAAGATTACAATCAATTCTTAAACACCCCAACCTCCCCCCCCATGAATCACAATGATGGAGGGGATTGGACCGATTAGTCCACATTTGGACCATCCCTAGATGGAGTGACTTAGTTTGTCTAGATCTGTCGTATACCCAGACACAAGAGTTTGGTTTTGGTGAATCTGATACCAACACAAGAGTTTGGTTTTGGTGAATCTTCCACAGTAACGTGTGGAGATGAAACTATGTATTTATATAGAGTTTTTACAGATACATAGTCAGTATACATATTCTATTTATAAGGAAACTAACAGCTGTTAAGTAGGAAACTATTGTGAAAGACTAGACTTTGTTAAACGATCTCCTGACTCAGTCAGTTCAGAGATTATAGGCAGTTTGGTAAAGCTATCCTTGACACCCTCCCTCAAGTTGAGCTGGAGTATGCGAATGTTCAACTTGTCACGTATAAATTGAAACCTTGGTGATGCTAAGCCCTTCGTAAAGATGTCTTCAAGTTGATCTTTAGAAGAGATAAACTTCACATGAAGTTCTTTGCTTGCAACTCGTTCTCGATCAAAATGGTAGTCAATTTCAATGTGCTTCGTGCGTGTATGGAACACAAGGTTTGTTGTTAAATATGTAGCTCCAAAATTGTCACACCATGATATAGGTGTTATTGTGGTTTCCCCGAGTTCTTTTAGCAATGACTGGATCCAAACAAGTTCAGAACTAGCAATTGCCACACCTCTGTATTCTGCCTTTGTGCTCGACTTTGACACCTCTTTCGCTTACGTTGGCTCCAAGATATTATGTTACCACCAAAGTAGGCAGTTTGGTAGAGCTATCCTTGACACCCAGGTCCGGCTTTGGTTGTGCAAGAAAAACATTAAAAAGATCCGCACCTTGAGCAGCACGGCACGTGCACTATCTTGTCTCTAAATCAAGTCTTCACTGAAATCGGAGAGTTGTTCTTCTTCTTCACTTCTTATTTCCTTCTCCAAATCTAACCCGGCAAGTTCTTCCATGTAAATCTGATAAAATTATCTTTTGCGCCAGAGTTTCAATCATCAACCAAGCACATGAGATTTTGATTTTATCTTATATAAATTTTATTGTGATAATAAGTAAGAGATTATTCTGCCATGGCGGGAATAGCTCTGTTAGTGGATCTTTTAAAGAAAAATCCAAGCATTACTACTCAAACCATTCATTCTACTAAATTAATTTCCGCATCAATTGCTGCTTCAGCTGCTGCTGCTTCTGTTTTCGGTGAAAGGCCTTTTGCTTCTAGGTTTTTATTCGGGTATGTTCGTTTATACTGCTTAATTTGCTTGATATTTGATTAGGGCATCACTGAATTTGGATTTTTTTTTTGATTGTTGGTGTACTCTGAAAGCGATGATTTCGTTCGGTTGACCTGATTAGTCCATTAATTTTGTATACTCCCCCTCTCTGTGTAAAGACGTATTCCTGCAATGTTTGCTTGATTTTGTAGAGAAAAGATTAAAAAAAGGTTGTTTTTTTTTGTTTTTGATTCGTTCAGTTTATGTCAAAATTTGTGGCAATTAGCAATTTATGTTCAAGTTTTGAATGCGCCATTGGTAATCACAAGTCTGCATAATAGATTTGTTATCGGGATTGGTTGAATGGGTTGTGTGGGACTTACTGGTAAGACATAATTTTTGTTGAACGAACTATTGTTTTGGTTGTTGTATAATATATTCACATCTGAAGATTAATCTGTTAGTAAATTCTTGTCAATGGCTTGGAAACTTGGGTGACATGGTGTATAAGTGGTTTACAATGTGATATTATGACATGAGTTAAATTAGCTATCTTCTGAGTCAAGAATCGAAAGCTAGTAATAAAGTTATGATGTTAGACATCTGATACTATTATTCCTGCTCTCCAACTGTGAAATTTTTAGTAAGCATTCTCTTAGAAGCTATCAAATTGATGTTGAATGTGTAGGCAACTCACCTTCTTACGGATAATAAATACTTGATACACTTTCTCTATGCCATGTTTAAGTTTTGTAAGTTGTGCATCTTCAGTTCATTTTTGTGCTTTTGAGGAGTATGCTTGTTTATCCTTCTTTGGATTTTGTTTTTCACTTAATCTTTCTCTCTATAGAACCTCCTTGTAGATTGACTCCTACCTTTTCCATTTTCAGTGATGGTGTGGGATCAGTTGCCTTTGCGGATGCCGGCGCAGAATGGGCACCTGAAGATTACATTCCTAATTTTAAAAATGCTGCTAAGAAAATGTTTCAGAATGATTCAATCAAATATAGTATAAAGGAATACCCGATAGAGCTAAAACCTCTGTTCTCAGCTTTTGGACTGAGGGCTTTTGGTATGACAACCTTGCGATCATTTTTAATGTTTTACTTGCCTCTGTTGGAGCCTCGTACCAACCTAGAAGAAGATGACGATGAAGATGAAGATTTTTTACAAGATGCTCCTCCTGAGGAGCCCACAGATTTGGTTGTGCCCTTCCAGAAATCCGTGAAGCAGATCGTTCGCGAGGTGACTTTATTAAAACTCACTCTCTTGATATTTAATTGGATACTTCTAAGTCTGAAGATTTCTCTGCTATTCTCATGCTTAACGTCTCTTATATCGAAGTCTGAAAATTTCTCTGCTATTCTCATGCATAACGTCCTTTCGCGTTCTGTTTCTTTCATATTATTCTTAGTCACGAGCCTTCTGTTTCGAGGAAGTTTCAGCCTGATTATTTGGGTGTGATGACCAGTATTTATCCCACAACATAAAAGCTAAAACATATATTTACTAGCTCCCAGCACAGTGAGTTTAATTTATACTGATTTCTTAGATTGTGAAAGCATTAGAAATTTGCTTAGGGTCGATTTCATAACTTTGAGTTGCACTCTATGAAGATTGGAGGGGCATACTAGCATTGTGCATACATTGTTACATACTTTCAAGATGAAAGAAACTTCTGTGGTAGGATCTTAAGAAATAGAATTACCAATCCTGAAGAAACATAAGAAAATAAAAGGAAAGGAGGCTGCTTAGAATTTGAGCATCTATGCTACTGGGATCAATCTTGAATTTTCAACATCGATACCCATTCTAGAAGTAGCACATGTTCTGTCTGTACTGTGCAACAATAAGTTGCATCGATGCAACTTCCACCCTTTATTTTTCATTGTTTGAGAATCTTTCACTTTTCCATATAAATGAAACATGTCCCTGACCTTCCAAACAACAACTAAGACTTTTATCGCTCCATTTAGCATCATTTCTTCTCCTCTTTACTACATTCGTTCAAGGCACCTAGAAGATGGGAAAAATATGCTAATAATACAAGATTTTTCTAAACTAAGAATGCATGGAATCATGATAAGAAAATAAATTAAGCACTTGTTAGTGTGCATAAAGGAAAAAAGTCAAAAACTAAACTTGGCAAGTGAAACTCAACAAGTTTAAGAAGTACGGATTTTCTTATTTCAACATACTTTATGTCTAATTATTAATCAATCCTAGCCTAGCAGATACTATGTAGGAGCTGTTGGATTATATATGTTATCTTGAATGTTGGGCACGTTTAAGTCCGAGTACCCAATCTTACCCTGTCAGTGCTCATGTCATAGGCATGCAGCTGTATTTGATATAATGGCGTGTATGTTGTCCCCTCAGCTTTTGTTGATTTAAAACTTGTATACAGGAGACTTATATGCATTGTTTGTCATGAACTTGAACTGTTTTCTTGACTTCCGAATATAAGTTAAGGTTCGATCTGAATTAGGCCATTGTTTATTTCATACTTTTATGCTTCTCTCTTGTGTGTTGATTAATCTCAACTGTGTTTTTGTATTCGTCTTAGATTACTGTTTCAACGACTAGACGGGTTCTTGAAAGAGTTGCTGTTCATTATGTTTCACGAAGGATGGCATGGAAACTTCTTAAAGGCACACTCTTTATGTCATTCACCTTTTCAGCTGAAACTTTTTAACAAAAAAAGAGAAAGGAAACTCTGTCAAGCTACTAATGGATTTTTCTCATGTGCAGATATCCCGGTATCAGCCAGACGCAAGGCCGCCAGGGGGATGCCTGGTCTAGAGTTCTTCTGCCGTGTTACTAGAACGACATTCAGAGGTTGAACTTTATGATCCTTTGTTTCGTGATTAATATGGCATGATTGGCTAAGTTTAGTTTCATCTGTTTTTAATATTATTGATGTATTATCCGTTTTTCTTTTTCGTTCTTTATAACAGGACATTTATTAGGGATTGCAGCAGCATGGCTTGTCCAAGTTGGAATTGACATCTACAGAAGCTGCAAGTTTATGTTTACTGATAAACCTGAGGAAGCTGAAAAGATTGATAGAGTAGCTCTTATGAAGCTTATTGGAACCAAAATCTGTATTACAACTGTTAAATGTGGCGGTTCCTTGATATTTGCTTCCATTGGAGCAGGAATTGGCGCTTTCTTCCATCCTTCCATTGGGCAATGGATTGGTAAACGCATCCTAACTTTTAACCTTTTTTTTTTTGTTTACAATTACTTAATTAACCCTCTTATTTTGGTTCTGCCAAATCATTCTTAGGATGAGATCTTCATTATTGTTTAGAGGTCTAAACTTTGAAATCTTGTTGTCTAAAGTGTTGGCCAACTGAAAACTAAGAAACTTTTATTAGGACATTCTGAACAGATGCATTTTCTATACGTGCAGGATGTGCTGCCGGGGATGCGGCAGGTTCCTTCATCATAACAATAGTATTAGTTAAAGGTCTACATCTTGCACTTTAGAGACCTACAGCAGTTGTTGGGTTTGCCTTGATATGGTTTCTTGCACTCCCTTAAAAGGGGACTGGTGCGTGTGTGGATTCTGCAGTGCTCATTGCAAATCACATGATTCCTGGGAAAGGTTATTCTTATAACACAAGGAATAATTTGTTTTCATTTTTGCATTCTTTCTGAGAATAGAGATGATTTCTTATGTGTGTTTTTCTTTTCTTCTCTACAAAGCCACCCTTAACTGACTAGCTTTTAACTTCATATAACTCTATGTACTTTCTGCAGCAGTTTCAATACATCGTCAATTTTGTAGAATGTTTGTAATCGCTATTCTATCCACACTTTCAATTTTCGAAGTGAACATACATCCAAAAATCTAACCCTCTCACGTGGTCACGACATTAAACCCAAATATAAGATGGTGTAAGAAAACCCCATTTCATATGAATAATCTAGAATACATGTACTCAAAGATAAACCCATAAACCCAACTTTATCTTGGATGAAGACTTATATATTTGCAAAAAAAATATTGTATTATACTATCCAAAAAGAGGAGAAGATCAAAGGAAAGGTGGTTTAGCCCGTCAATCACATTAGAGTAAGATTTTTGATTTTTTTTTTTGTAGTGAAATTGGTAACACTAATAACCGTGATGGAGTCGAATTGTATCTTCGATTTTCAGACGTACGCAAAAAAATGGAAGAATATATGGCTTTTCTTCGTATTTGCCAGCAACTTCGACTTAGAGGTGAAACTGATGATGAAGTCGTAGCTCAAGCTAAGAAGGAATGGAGAAAATAGAAAGATTATAATTTCATATGGATTTTGATACCCACAAGCTTGAGTTGGCCTTCATTAACACTTCTAATATACTCCCTCCGTTTCTGGAAAAAAAGATACTTTCACTTTTTCAATTTGGCCTATTTTTAGGCTAAAATAAAAACGTGAAAGTATCTCTTTTCCTAAAACAGAAGGAGTATAAATTTTGTGACAAGCTGTAAAAATCAGCACTGCAAATATTTAGATATTGATACCCTTGCCAGTAAACTATTATCCCCTGTTAATATCCTTTGGTAAGATCTTGAAAGAGAGTCTTAAAGATTATACTACCTCCATTTCAAAAAGATAAGCTGGTTTAATGTGTAATTTGAACACGAAACGAACCTATCTTTTTGAAACGGAAGGAGTAATAATTACCAAAGACTGAGTAAAAAAATTAATGCTGAAAATAGCGTGAGAATAACATCACAGTAAATTTTCTAATGGCTCTTGGTCAGGCGGGTGACATTGAGCCGTGGATCGTGACCGTGTGTACTCCCTAGTCCCTACTCCAAAACGGCAAAACCTAATTGGGGGTGGCAGAATTGAAATTTAACAAGATGGAGGGCAGAATCGGGATTTAATTTTTCTCTCTTGAGCTGAAAAGCCCAAAAGAAGACCGGCGACTATGTAAAAACATTAGATGTGAAATCGGCACCGAAGCTCTGCAACTCTTCCCCTTTCTTCTTCAATATCTACCCCTTCGCTTCTTCCTTTTTCTCATCTTTTTCTGTAATGAAATCACTCTCAAGCTGAAAAACTAAGTTCAATTCATCAAATTCACTGTATTTTGCAGCTAATTTTGGTTGTCCAACTCGTTGACTGCGGTGAACCATGTGTATAGGGTTCCAAATTCCAATTACTCTGATAATTTAGTACAATTCTTTTGCTGTTTTGTCGATATGTCTGAAGAATTTCATGGATTCCTGGAATGGAATGAACACTTTGTTTCACAGGAAAAGGGTAATAGAGTGGTTCATTATTACTTGAAGGATTTAAATGGTGATTCTATTCTTGCTGTTGTGGGCACTGAAAGAAGTGTCAGGCATATGATTTATGTTGTTTCAGATGAGTTTCTACATGCTTATGGATCTGAAACTTCTATTACTCCTTGCTTTAAATGGAGATCTAAACGTGAAGTTGTGGATTGGCTTACCTCATTGCTTTCCAAGCAGCTTCTTCCACATAATTTTTCTGGTACATATTCACCTTACTGTGTTTCGTATTTGAGTTTTATGTTTTCAGTGTCTTAGTGGTGTTTGGCTGTTAATTTCTTGGGGGAATTTCGTATGGGGTTCTTTCAATTGCAATGTCTGAACTATTATTTGTGTTGTGGAGTTCTGAATGTGTTATTGGATAGTCATGTATTGATTTTAAGGACGCTTTGGTTGGCTAGAAATTTGACACATTATCTGGAAAACTGACAAGTAGTTTGCTGGAGAATATTGCACCTAACATTATGTTTTGAGAGATGGCCTTTTAACCCATATGACCATGTTTTTATGTGTGTGATTGTGTCATCTCAGTATAGAATGAGCTCCAGTTATACAAAATTTCTCATTGAATTGTTGGAGACGCAAGTGCTCTAGTAAGATGGGGACTAGGATGGTTCCTTGGGAGTTTTGGGACAGCTAAGCTGGTAGAGCATACACTGGATTATGGAAATCCTAGTGTTGCCAGTTAATCTGGTTTTTGACATGTTGCTAACACATGACAGTTACGTATTAGTTAGCAGCATTCTAGTTATCTTGACCTTAAACATACTTATTTGTACCTAAAATATGCCTTTCTAGTAAAAGATTGCCATGATACATATGTGTATGATGGCTGTATCTTTTTTCATCCATAAAACAAGATCAAACAAGTATGAACTAGGGATAAAACATAAAAACTTGTGAACGGCTGAGCAAGTTAATAGATTATGAAATTCTGATTAATTTGGATAATCTATTCTCTATCTGTATTATACTAATGCAGAGAAGATTGGTGAAATTATTTCCCAACCTATAAAGGTTTGTTAGAAATTTACATGACAGTAGTTCAGTATATAAAATTTGGTTGTGTTGCTAGTTGTTACTCTATAAATATAGGTCTTTTAAATTTTACTATCTTTACTAGATATATGAACTGTAGCCATGCTTCTTTATAAAGCTTCGAATTATTCCATATTATGTTTTACTAAGTGGAGGATCACTAAGCAGTTTAATTATTTTATTGACAGAATTACGAAAAGGCGATTCAATGCAAGGCCCAATGAACGGACTCATTTCTCCAAGGACCCATCTAAGATATCCCATGGTAGCTGTTAAAGAAATTGTTCATCTTGTTACTTTTAATTTCTGTGTTTTTTGGAACTTATCCTGTGTTTCCTTTCCAGAGCCGATTCTCAAGGAAGCTGAAAGGCCGTAATTCGGATATCGTGTGGTCAGGTGATGCTTGGACCTGTGCTAAACAGCTCACACATTACCCATCATTTTGCAGGAATAAAATTACAATAGCTGTAAGCATCGGATACACTTATGACATTTAAGCCTATTTTAAATTTAAAATGTCAGTCAGACCTTCAAAGTACAAATATTTATTTATTTATTTTTATCCAGATTTATTCTTTTGTTCTCGTCATGGCTAAAGAGGAAAAACCATACCTTGCATACCTGGAAGATATGTATGAAGATAGGAAGGGACTAAAAAAGGTCAAAGTGCGGTGGTTTCATGATAATCAGGAGATTGAGGGTTCACGGGCCCAACCAAATCCACACCCAAGAGAAGTTTATATCACACCTTATGTTCAGGTCGTAAGTGCAGAATGTGTTGATGGTCCTGCCACAGTTTTAACTCCTGAGCACCATGAGAAATGTTTGAGTGTTCTTCCTCAAATGTATTCAACCAAAATCCACCTATGTTACAGACAGTTCAGAAACAATACAGTTAAACCCTTTGACCTGACTAAATTGCGAGGCTACTTTGAACAACCAATCCTTTTGTGTTTGGAAGAAGAGAAAGATTTTAGCCATGGAGGCACCATAAACAAAGGAGTTAAGAGGTCCAGAAGTTGCAGAGGGCGTCAGGGAATTGTGACAAGTCATTCTGGTCTAAGGATCTCTGGACCAAGGCCTATGACTGTCAAGCACATGGGATCCAACACCTTTTTTTCGCAGCCTCTTAAGGTTGAGGAGAAGATTGAGCTATTGTCTCAAGATAGTGGCATCCGAGGATGCTGGTTCAGATGTACAATTTTGCAGAAAACACAAAAACAAGTTAAGGTTCGGTATGATGATTTGTTAGATGATGATGATGCCAGTAAGCTTGAGGTATGTTTATTTAATTCAGCCTCTTGTTTTTTCTTTCCTTATAGCTACTTTAGGGATACAATCGTAAAAGATAAACCAAAACTAGAGTTCCAAATATGACATATATCTGCTACTGTTAGTATGCACTATTTGCTCAGAACATAGTTCGAAAATGATACCTAATCGATACAAGTAACTTTCCATTTTAAAAGTTAAGCGGACCAGTTGTCTCAAAGACTCTGCAGCTGGTATCCAGGTTAGAACTTGCTTGATGCGAGTGAGGAAATTGCCTTAATCTTGAAGGAGATAGACTTTTAAAGTGTTCTTGAGGTGCTGCCTCTACTTTTAATGGCTCAAGGCAATCTACCATCAAACCTAACATTGATCCCTTCATGAAATAGACTTTTTAATCTTATTTGGGTTATGCAATTTTTCACCATAAACCAAGTTCAGCCTAATTACTAAGGGAAATTGGTTGATGTGTTTGATGTTAGAGATGATTTCACCAATTTGAGCCGTTATTTTCATGGATTGATGCAGACTTGGGCAATAAATGTTCTTTATGGGGAAGAATAACACTTGCGTATTTTTCTTCTTTGCAATGTGTAGGAGTGGGTCCCATCTTTCAGATTAGCAGCCCCAGATAAACTAGGTATGAGGAGTTCAAGCCGTCCAATGATTCGGCCATGCCGTTCTGACATAGATATGGATGACAGTCATGACATTGGAGCTCCAGTGGATGCATGGTGGAATGATGGCTGGTGGGAAGGAGTAGTGACTGATACCAAGTACTGTGGGGATCACAATACCCTGCAAGTTTACTTTCCAGGTATGTTTCTATGCCATTTGTAATGTGCTACTTGTTTCTTTATGTACGATGATTGAATCCAATTTGCCATCCAGAAATTTATCTGTTGGTAAACTGTTTCTTGGGTAGTATATAACCACATTCTACCTACTTACCTTTTCAGGTGAGAATCTGCTATCGACTTTCCAAAGAAGTAATCTGAGGAGTTCTAGGGATTGGATAGGGAATCAGTGGGTTGATGTTAAGTCAGAGCCCGATATAGTTTCTCTTGTATCCGGAGCTGTAGGTTTAATTCAGAACACGGTATAGCTTCTCTTGTAGAGGTTTATGTCATAAACTTGATAGTATAGTGTAATACAGATCACAGTGATTCCAGAACAACTCCCTCTTGCCTTGTAGTTGAGCTTTTACAAAACTCGTGTTGTTGTTTCTTATATTTTGCATCTCTTTCCTTTTCTCTTCCAGAGGTGCCCACCGATTCATGATGAAAATTCTATACATTTCTCTCACACTCGCAGAGAAGATTAACTTCATTACAATAAAAGGAAACTGAACACACTATTGGAAAATTCTATACATTTCTCTCCAGCATAACTAACAATGAGACAATTAAGACACTAACATGGCTGCATCAAATTCTCTTATAAAACAATAATCCAAATGAACGCTCTTCATTCAGGAATGCATAACTGGATTCGAGCCAAGAGATATAGAGCTTATGTTATTATCACAACCAAGTTTGGGAATACCAAAAATTGGAAAATGAAGATCTTGCACTGTGAGCCAATGTTTTGTATTCAGCTCCTGTGCTTCACCTGGCCACTTGTGGACATCCTGTCATCAACACCACCTGCCAGTCAGTGGCGGAGCCAGAAAACACTATTGGGGGGGGGGGGGTAAATTTTTTTTTTTTTTTTTTATATATATAGAAATATGAGGGGACTAAAGCTAAATATTTGGTGTACTAATCACTAATTACATGATAAAATGAAGGGTATTTATAAGATTATTAATTTTTTTTTTTTTTTTTTGGGTGGCTCCGTCGTTGCAACCTGCCCAATCAGCATATGAGAAACCTAGCAGAAATGAAATACTACCTTTTGTGAAATGCAATCCAAAACCTAGACTATCCTTGACATACCCCAGTATTCTTTTAGCAGTCATCAGATGTGGAACTCTTAGATACTGCATATGTTGACATACCAGATTAACTGCATAAGATTATTATGGTCTTGTCCAAGTCAAAGAGTAAAAAACATCTACTAGAGATATGTGAGTTGTAGGATTCTCTAAGAGATCACCATCATCTTTATTGAATTTGCCAGATGCAACAATGGAAGTCTGACAAGGTTTAGCACCTTCTATATGATGTTTATTTAAGATATCAAATGCGTCCTTGGTTTGAGATAGAAACAATGAGTTAAATCCCTCTTAAACTCAAGACCCCAAGAAGTAAGGTAGGTCTCCTGAATCTTTAATAGGAAAATGAGTCTGAAGTTGAGAAATAACCGATGTAAGAAATGCAGAACAAGATCTAGTAAAAAGGATGTTATCAACATATACTAGTGCCACTGTTATTTGAGAGCTTGTCTTATGAACAAATAAAGATGATTAATCTGCACAGTTTACACATTGAAGAGAGAGAGGTGAGCTACACTTAACTTCTCATACCAAGCCTCGGGGGCATGCTTGAAGACATAAATAGCTTCGTTAAGTAAGCAAACATGGTCAGGTTTTGAAGGATCCTGAAAACCTGGTGGTTGGGTCATGTATACTGAAAAGAAGAGGGTGCCAAATACACCACCAACTTTTTCGGTCGGAAACTTATACGGACAAACTTGCCACAATCAGTATTATAGATCAACAGATGAGATCATCTACCTGTCTTATAAACATATCTACTCGAACTGTATAAGAACCGAATTCCAACAAGAACAAGTCTTGTAATCTATATTTCAAGATATGAATTCACAAGAATAAATCTTGTAGGTTTCGAACAGTTTGAGCTTGAAAAACTGCCTAGGTTGTTGACATAATACTTGTGATATTTCTATTCTAAATATAGACAATATAATGCGGAAAATAAATAACACAAGACACTAGAAATTCTGTTCACGAGGAAAACTGCAATGTGCAGAAAAATCTCGGGACCTAGTCCAAAACTTGAACACTGGACTGTATTAAGCCGCTACAAATATTATCCTATTTTAAACTTCGGACTGGAATGTAGTTAAGACTAAATCGACCCTACGAGTAAATCATTTTCAGTCGTGCTCCTTACGTATCTTAAATCTCGCAAGACCCTACGCACTTGATTCCCCTAGATGACGTTCTTTATGGGCTTAAGAGTCTGCTTGAACCTAATTGAAGACTTCTAAACTATTCTTCCTCTAACAGGTAGCCTATTGATTTCTTTCAAAAAGATATTTAATCAAGGTAATGGAAATATGTTTGCTTATGAGGAATCTTCAAGGAAAATAAAATATCAAGCAAAAATCAACAATTAGGGTAGCTTACTTTCTTCAAAAGGTTATAGAGATTCCTAAACGATTTCACCTCAGAAGAACAATCTAAAAAAATAAGAGAAGGGGTTGGATATCTATCAGTTGAATCACAAAGTCTGTGACGAAGAGTACTTTAAGGTTTCTATCTATCTTGTTCATGATCTATAGTTTGACAACTACAATAATCAATAAGAACAAGATACGTATAACAGAGAACTATCATGTAAAAGATAGTCTAACCAGGATTCAAGAATCCCTTAGCGAAGACTTTAAAAGTCGTAACCTAATACAATTTCACTATAGCAAACCTAGGTTTTTAGAGGATGAATATAATCATAACTAGGACACATAAGTGCCAGGATTGAGATTTTTGTATGCAGGGAGTTATCCATTTTATTAATGACATGGATAGGTAGATTTCAAACAAAGATGATTTTGTGAACTTATTTCCATGTTTACGAATTACTTTGTTATCAAGCAAGCTTAACTTATCCATATAGATTGATAATGTAAGCATGTGAGAAGTTTTCCTTAAATCACAAAGAAAATATAGGCAACAGTATATTAGTCGAAATACATGTTGTGCACCAAGTGATTAACCCAAGAAAAATTGTTAAGTTGTTTGGGAACCAAAAAGGATAAGTTAGAGTATAATAACTCGCAAGACTAATACAGTTCGTGAATATTTTGTCGTCTCGGAGTTCAGGAACCTTTTGTTTTGGTAAGTTCCCGAACTGTCTAAATTTATTCGTGAACTCAAATACATAAAGTACCCAGAAAGCTATCAAAATGGACCAGTTCGAGAACTGAGCAAATAAGTTTGTGAACTAGCGAAATAAAAGTATCCAATAATATCTCAAAATCAACTAGTTTATAAATTGAAAACAACAGTTCGTGTACGCGAGTTAATTAGAGAATAATTCATCATGTCTTATAATTTATAGGTTCCAAGTTCGTAAACTGAACAAATCAGTTCGTGAACATTAAAACTAACTTGGCGGATCCTTTTGAAATTTAATACGCAATTGTGATATGTTTAACGATAAATTGCTCTCAATCTATTATGCGAGAAGTTCTATATTGCTTGAATTTTACTAAATAGAAGCTTGTACTCAAAATTTCTTCGTTACAATGTTTATCACAATACTAAAGTCACACGACATGTCTCAGCAGATAGAATGGTAGAAAATATGAGTAAATAGGATAGTCAATCTTCACATACCTTTGTTGTTGTAGGCGTTATCGTTGTTCTTCAATCTTCAATCTTCAAGGTTGATTGGTGAATTCTGATACTTAACTACCATGCTTTATTCCAAGTCCGAGACTGGCCTTAGTAGACTATATATCAAAATGTACTTTTGATCTACTAAATTTGACAACAAGCTTGACATACCAAAATTTATGAGTTTGATCGAGCAATGCTCTAACAATCTCCCGCTTTGTCAATTCCAGAGAAAAATATCAATTACATATGTATTTAAAAATAAATAAACCTTCAGTTCAATCTCCATAATGCTTCTTGATTTATTGAATCTTTAACACTCTTGAATTCTCCGTTCTTCAATTTTTTAATGGTTCCGCATGTGTTCATTCAACACCTTGTTGAAGATCCATAGGTTGATAACAACTTATGAGAATAACCAAGTTAGAGCATTTAGAATGAATAATTAATCTACTCAATGGTTTTTATGCCAATGCGTAGTATTTTTACCTACTCCAAAGTCCATTATACCAAAACTTTAAAGCAATATTACGGTGATATGTTCTCCTCCGTAGTCTATTAAGACTATGTTTATTTATTTTTTAGTTTGTCACTTGTCATTTCCACTTTACAGTCTATCAAATTCAAAAAAGAAAAAGAAACTTGGTCGCATCATCTTAGACATGAAGACAAAAATCAATGAGACCAAGTCAAACTGTTTTTAAACAAAAGCTCCATCAAACTAGTTCTTTTTTTCACGTCTCCAACTAAATACTACAGTTCATAAAGACATTGAGATAAGATTGAAATCAAATTTTTTTTTTATATAAAAGCTATTCTTGTTCTGCCCCTTGCATCTTCATAGAGAAGATCCACCAATTTTCCTTGCACATGTAACTTGTTCGCCTTGATCATCCCTGCACCTCTTCCATGTCTAGCTAGATAGCGGGCAAATGTATTGCAAAATTTTCCACAATACGTGATAAAGAAAGTAGTGAACTGACCACGAATCTCTCTAATCAAGTTCAACGTTGTTGTTGTGCTAAGCCCTTTAACCACTTCTTTAGGTAGACTACATTCAACTTTTTCGGAAACTCGTTCTCTTGTGCAGTACATCGTAATGATGTTGAATTTAAACTGTTGTGCTATCTCCAAACCTTTAAGTACTCCATCAATCTCAAGCGATGACGCTGAGATGTTATCATCATCAGAAGCACTACTGTAGGCCAGAATAGGTATACCGGTATAGTCTCGGATGATAACAACAAACCATGCACCTGCGCGGCTCTACTTATCCCCTTATAACCACTCCAATGAATAAAGAAAGGAAAATTGCTATAATTAGCTTCTTTGATTAGGCTTGTCGGATATGATTTACCATTCCCTTTCCATGACTCGATCCACTTAGCCTTCTTAGTCTTGACGGTCAAAAACGTAGCAGCTATGTTTATTACATGCTTAGAAGAAAAAACCCTAAGACACTTTCCATCCTTAAAGACCAAAGAAACCATAAAAGATTCGTATTGTTGTGATACATATATGTAAGATTATAAGGCTGGAAAAGACGAATTATAATTAAAAATTGAATAATGGCTTTAACAGATTATTCTTCTTATTATCCTTCAAATTGAATAATGGTTAAAAATTGAATAACAAGGGTATTTCTGCAATACCTTCTCATTATCCTTTAAATAGGGTATGATGAGATACAACAGATTAATGGCTTTCACTAAATCCTTATATCCCCTATAATAATAATCATTAAGCCAGTGGCCCTGTTTCTGCAACATAAATTTCACATATGATGTTAATAAAATCAAAAAAGAAAAAAAAAAAATGATTTTGGCATATCAAGAAGCCTCCTTACAGCAGGCAAATGCAAACTAAAAAAGAAAAAGTTAAACAGGTTGTAATATAGGTAAATAAATAATTCCTCTTTCATTATATTGAAACACATGGGACATATGGATGATGAAGAGTTGAGATTAGGACTAACTAGTTCCCAAGTCAAGAAACTAGATGCTAATAAGAAGATTATTGAGTGTCTTGCAGACATTACTGAGCAAGAAGATTGTATTGCTGTGAAATCAAGAAGTTTTGAATTCTTGACAACTCCCCTCCTTAAAAGTCATCAAGAATTCAAAACTTCTTGATTTCCCAACAATATAATTTTCTTGCTCAGTAATGTCAGCAAGACACTCAATAATCTTCTTCTTATCATTCAATTTCTTGACTTGAGAATTGGTTAGCCCTAATATCAACTCTATATCATCCAAATGTCCCATGTGTTTTAACAAAATGAAAAAGGAATTACTTGTTTACCTATATTACAACCTCTTTACACTTTTTCTTTTTTAGTTTGCATTTGCCTGCATCGAAAACTAAACTGATTCACAATTTTAAATGTGTAAAACCAAACTAATTAATATATTTACGGTTTTTTTTTTCCAAATTATAAAAAAAAATGTTATCACTAGATATTAATTTATACTCATATAAAGATTTTTTTAAAGAATTATTTTTGCATACAAAGTATTTCTAAATGGATGTATTTTTCATATATAATTTGAATTTTCTTTTGTTATTTCTAATTGCGTTTAGTTGTTTTCTTCTTTAATTTTGAGAATGTTTCATTCATTTGATACAACTCACGGTACATTATCTTTGCATTTATTTAACTTAACATGTATCTAGATATTTTTGAATTTCTAGACAACAAAATTACTTCATTTTTTCACAAAATCTTTCTTTTATTATTTAACTTTCTTTTTTGTCATTTCTAATTGCATTTGGTTGTTTTCTTCTTTAATTTTGATAATGTTTCATTCCTTTGACGTGGCTCACGTTATATCATCTTTACATTTATTTGACTTATAATTTGTCTTTTTTCTTTTTTTTTTTGAAATTCATAAATTCCTTAATAGGGTGCACATAAATTAACGGTAACTAATATTAAATACTCTAACTTAACTTGCAAAATGTTGGAACACTAGTGTTTCGAACAACAACAAACCTTATTCAAGATCTTTTTAGAATAACGTCAAAATATTTCAACCAATTAAGTTACACATATAAACATCCATTCAAGTATGTTATATTGAGTACAAAATCTTATTTAATTCGATGATGGATTGTATACTAAACCTCTAAATTTCAAATTCTTCCAAATGTTTTCTCAAGAAATTCGAATTTTTTGAAAGTTCCGTAACGAATGTCCTGCGCATCAAACGAAGCTTTAGCAAGCAAGTGGACCGACATGTTTTCAAGACCTTTTATTTTATCTCTTCAATGTCATCGAACTATAGTATAAATGTGTAGCTCTTCAAAAAGTTGTGTTAATACGAATCTTGCCAAGACTTGTTATTGCGGTATTAAGATATTGAAGTATTGATTGTACAAGGATTGCTCATATAGATTCACGAACGAAATATTGTCGATTAAATTGAGATTTCTTATCGCATACCTCAGTTTGACGATTTGAACGAGAGATATCTTGTAACTGCAACTTTATAACCTAGCCTACTGTAATCTTCTCTTAGATGCGTTGTTAAATGTTTGATATTGCTAAGAATAATATGAATGCTAAGTTCTTGCCTTGGTTATTTTATGTTCATAGTCTGCAAGAAGGTGGTCCTGGATACAGGAATAAGAACGAAGGATTTACTACCATTATCCGTAATCAAGGATGGGGACAACTCTTTGCTAGCCTAAGCATTAACTATATGAAGGTAATTTCATGCTTATATGTGCTTGCTTCGCTAACTTAATAACTCAACTTAAACTTGCTTTATTTCGTCTTTTTTGTGTGCATATTGTTCCTTCAGTAGCTATTAGATTCACGGTGTATGAAATGATGAAGTCTTGGCTACGAGTTTCCTTACTAACTTTGTATTGTGTTTTGTATCAGCAAGGATATGTGAAACAACAAGAAGCACAAAGTAATCTAGTAAGGAAGGGTGATATTGATCACATCTTTGTATAGCTATATTTCCCCTCTTTGTAAGCTTGCCAATCCCTTGAGCTCTTTGTACACGTTTTCATGATTTCCTATTCCACCATTCTTTGCATGTCGTTTCGTTTTCCTAGAATGCTGATCAATAGTCTTTGCTTTTTGATTCTTTTTCCTGGTATGTCATAGTGCTCCCGAAGAAGACTCCCCTGATGAAGTTGTTCGGATGTATGGTGATGTTGTTCCATCCTTTGGATCATCTTCTGAAACATTAAAGGACTAATATGTTCGGTAACCACTCTTTCAATCTCAAGAAGTAAATCGGAGATTTTAGTTGAGTTCAACAAAGGCTCTTCGGTTTAATCTAATAAACTCCTTTGTTGGGTAAGATCTACCAAGATCTGGATTATCAAGATAACCAGATCTATGTATACAAACTATCAGATTTGGATACTAAAAGAATACCACCAAATGATAGTTTGCCAATCTAATACTTGCTTAAACAACTTAAGATAGTGGACTCCATGGTTTTTAAAATCGTGTGATTCACGAGTTGAATCTGTAAATCGTTTTTCCCAAGAATCTCTAGTCAATCAAGGTTGACTATGATTTTTTACTTAGATCTGAAGTTAGAACTGATTTTTTAAAAAAGAAGAGTGTGAAGTTTTGAACCCATGACCTCCTGCTCACGAGTTGAATCTGTAAATCGTTTTTCCCAAGAATCGCTAGTCAATCAAGGTTGACTATGATTCTTGACTTAGTTCTGAAATCAGAACTAAGGAGAGCGTGAAGTTTTAAACCCATGACCTCCTGCTCACGTGTTGAATCTGTAAATCGTTTTTCCCAAGAATCGCTAGTCAATCAAGGTTGACTACGATTCTTGACTTAGTTCTGAAGTCAGAACTGGTTTTTTTCATGTGAGTGGCCTCTAACCAATGTTCTACGTCAATTTTTTTTTTTTTTGATGTTTAATGAACTTCATTAGTATATATATGAACCAAAGACCAAAACTAGGAATGATTGCTGGTGTTAATACTCAATATATTTTATATTTATGTTAATTATACATCAAAAATCAAACTTTAGGAATATTTCTATGGTTCAATGATATTTATAGGCATACATTTACGATTTAATAATCAATCAAGAATCTACGATTGGGAAAGGAAAATCTATAAGGTAGTTTCAAGCGACAAGGATTTTAAGGTAAAAGAGTTATAAATTGTTAAGGATTTATGAAATTCAAGGGTTTATCATCAATAGTTGAAACCGAAGACGAAGACCAAGAAGATCAAGATAAGGAGCGGAAGACGTTTCTATTGGATTCCGTGAGAGTGGTGTTATCATAATTGGCGATCGGATTTCCCACCATTCAACGTGATGCGGGGAATTCTCTCTTCATTCCCACTGCACACAACACGCTTTGAAGTTGTGAGTTTTTAGTTTGATTTGCTCGAGGACTAGCAAAGTCTAAGTGTGGGGAATTTGATAGGTGTAGAATACACCTAATTTACTATCTAGTAGTTTATGCTTTCTTTGCTATTTTTCTTGTAAATTATGTATTTTACGCTTGTTTTTGAGTTTTGTAGCTACTATGGAGTCGCACGGAGGAAAAGAAGAAGAAATCACCCTATTTGAGCCAAAAGGGTAAAATTGTCATTTCATCAAGGAGGGAATACTATATGGAGCCCAGCTAAGGTTAAGGGGTGACTCAAATTACTGAAGGAAGGACAATAATAGTTTGCTCCATACCGCACCATGGGACTCTGCAATAATGGGTTTGATCTTGTTAGTGGATTTGGGTTCGATTAGGGAAGAGGAGTTTGAGCTCACGAGAGTTTAAGGCATGTGATTTGTTGAACGAGAAGGTGGTTGTGTTGCTTGGTGGCGGTTGAGAGACGAGGGGAAGTGCGGGTATTGAAGTTGAATTTTTTGGCCCCGACGCTCGGGTAGGCTGTTCTTGTGAGTTAATGGGTTCCTCGGGTGGTGAGATAGAGAGGCAAGTGAAGGGGTGGGCGAGAGAAGGTTTGTGAAAGCGAGATAAGTAGATGTTGAAATTGATCTTTGTTGAGTTGTGTGGCTTTTACGATCTTTGGATGAATAGCTACGAGTTGGTGCTTGTGGATTGAGGTTGCAGGTCGGTGATGCGTGTTGAGATCGAGGAGGCCGATGCAGATAAGAAGGTTGGAAGGGGTCTGGGAATGAAATGCGGATGGCGGAGAAGCGGCCATGGATGAATTTAGTGCAAGTGTTGGGTGGTGAATTGTAGGTGGAGGCAATCCTGCGATTTGGTGTCGGTTATTGATATTGTCTTGAGAAGCTTACGGGGTCTTGCGAGTAATGAGGCTCTGATTTGGTGGTGCACAAGTGGATGGAGCAAGTTCGGGGATGGATGCGGCGTAAGATGAAGATGCAGGATTGCTACGAGCCGAAATGTGATAATGAATGTGATGATGCTCGGGTGGTTGCTTGCAAGGGAATTGAGACATACGAGAAGATTGAGGAGATGTGCGGCTATGGGTGGTGGATTTAGACGGGGAGGCGTGGTGTTGCGGTGTTACAAAAGAAGCTGCACTCATGGAATATGGCCGGGCAAGTTTGAGAAGGAATTGAGGCTAAAGCACCGGGATTTGCATCACGACATAAGGCATGTGCAAGGTTGCAATCGCAAGGCGAGTTGGATCATTGAATCGTTCGACTCGGTCGATTTGACCAGGAGTTGACTCGGTGATTCACTCTTTCTCCTTGACCCGTCGACTAACGGTTTCGGTTGACTAGTTTGACCGTTAGTCCCTTGAACCGGACGGAATATTCCGTCGAATATTCTCTTGACGACAAAATTCTCGAGGCGGCCGTGGCGGCGTTTCCGGCCAAATTCCGGCCACAATCCCATGAGCAAAAACTCGAGAATTTTCTATGGACTTCTCTCATGGGTGTGAAGACTTGGGCTAGGAATTGGATGGAGAATTGGACTCAAATTTGGAAAGAGAAGGTGGAAGAGTTGAGAAAAGCTTGGATTTGGAGATTGAATTGCAAAAGGAAAAGGATTCTAATCCTTGGAAGATTTGGAGAATTTTGAAGCCTATAAATAGAGAAGTTTTCTACAACTTCTACACCTCTCCACACACATCTCTACACACACAATTCTCTTCTTTTCTTATTCTTTGTGTGAACTCTTTTAACATGAGTAGCTAATTTTATTGATTGAGGATGAATTCCTAGTTGTTAAACATATGATTTGAGTTTTTGTTTTCAATTCTATCTTGAGATTTTTCACATGATTATCGATTGTTTTTACTAATAGGAGTGATTCAGGCATACATTTACTTGATTCATTGTTTTAATAATCAACTTTATCAAGAACGATTTAACATAGGATTCGATTCTCAAATTTCAAAAACGATTCACGATTCACGATTCGATTTACGATTTAAAAACCTTGGTAGACTCTATCTTAGGATTCAGGTGAATTGACCAAATTGGTTGTAGGCATAGAGATACTGAGGGAACTAGGTAACTAGGGGTAGTTTACTTGGTCTCAACTATACGAAATTGGTTGTAGTCTTCGTATAGCCGCTTAATTCTGAGAGTATTCAAAATTGGACTAGCTCCTTGGATTTTTCTGCATTTGCGGTTTCCTCGTTAACAAAATCTTGTTGTGTGATTTTACTTTACTTTTCGCATTATAATTATTATTTAGTTATAATTAAAGTAATTGCACTTATACGTTAATCAAGCACTTGGGTTGATCCCTTTAGTTAAGTTTCAGTTTCAGACGTATACTATATATATATATATATACCAAGTGTATACCTTGTTGTCGCCATCTTCTTGATAGTCTCTATCTATGTTAGATCACACAAGTTATCGAACTTATAGGTTTTTATCGAAAATATTGTGGTATATGATCGATGTCGTATGCGTCAAAAATAATTTCACTTTCTCACTCTACTAATATAAATGAAGTACGTGGTAAGAAAGGGTTCGTTCCCACAGAGAGGCTTTTGTTGTTATAAAATTTGGTTTCTTAGTAACCAATGGGGGGATTTTTGTTTATCAATGCAATAAAAATAAATTGAAAGCAATAAAATATGAAAGTAATCAATAAGAAGAAGATATTGGTCACGGGATAGTATCATTCATAAACATGTATTTTCATCAATGAATAGAATTGATAATTTAATCTCTCATTTACTAAAAGTCCTAGGATACCTTGATCGCAAGTATATCCCGCTAATTCCCTGATTTCAACACAACCACATTAAAATATGTATATGTGAATTCTTCCTAGAAAGCAACCTAAAGTGTAAAAGCACAATTGAGTTTAACTCCCTAAAAGCACTAAGTTCTATGGAATAAGACTAATCAATGCAAACGAACGTGTAAAAGCACTAATCCGTTTTAACAAAGGTTATGATTCACTAGTGACTAGTAGGATATATCACTACAAGCACTACCCACAATTATGCTACTTAGAATTAGGGATAAACAACTTTTTCGTATTGAAAACCCTAATATAGCTTTAGAAATGAATGCAAATCGGATTGATTCCGGACTCAACCAAGCAAACAATCAAATCATATGACAATATAAACCATGAATCATAAACAATAACTTATTGAGACAAAACTAATTCATAGATTCAAATAACATGTTGAGAAATCAACTTTATCCCATAACCAATAATAGTTGTTTAGCTACTCATAGCTTTTGAGTTCATCATAATCAATAATAAAAATGAAGAAGATGAAACATAAAAATGAAAGCAAACCCTAGTAAAATCGCCGCTCTCCTCCAAAGCTCCCAGTAGAAAAAACACGTCATACCCAAAGTTATAAAAAACTTTTCTTTTGTAGCTTTTCTCCAACTTCTAAAATTAGGTCCAATCTCCAAAGTCCACCAAACTCAAGTGTGAGAATACCCATGTAGAAAATAGCCCAGTAAAGTTCTCATCCAAAAAGTAGTCACCGGAAAACTGGAGTCATCGACCTGAATTTGGTCGGAAAAGTCATCTCAGGTGACCGACAAAGTCCACCCGGTCACCGGTCAAATGAGTCGACTCGGTCAGGTCAACCGAGTCAAGTCTGAGTCAGTCAACTTTTCTGAGTCAGGGTCTAACTGGTTTGCCAGGCCAAAGCTTTGCTTAGGCTATAGCCACTGCTGCACAGGCTACAACCAATAATGCGCAATTGTGGTGCTTCACTCTTCACAACCATGCATTGTAACCTCAGTTCAACCACCATCCACTGCAGCACAACCTTGTTACTTCTTGAACCTCTTTGACAATTCAATCCACCTGCAACTTCTTCTCAGGTCCATTTCCTCATGTAATGAAATGATATCCATCAGTAACTTCAGATCAGCTGCACTTACATGCTTCACAACTCAGGCCAACTCCATTCTCAGTCGACATCTGGAGCAGCAACTCCAACTGTATCTGCACTTGCACCTGCAACTATTCCCTTCATCCTTCTTCATTGCAGCACTAACACAATCACAACAACATCTTTTTAAAGAGCATATTTCATTTCTGCGACTTCAGCTTCAGCTGCAATCAACATTTCTTCGTTTAATTCCAAACACACATTCAATACTCAAACCATTTCTCCCTGAGTTTTATCCTGCAAAACCAACTCCTCATTGAATTACTCAACACCATTTTATGCAGCTTTCATCACAACTGCTCAGAATCCATGCATCATAAAACAGCTCGCCAATTCCCCATTGCAACTCAACCACCGTTCCATCAGCTTCAATTAACTCAAGCACCACAGACAACATCACATCTTGCAGTTGACCAGCAACAGCATATCAACATCCCAGCTCTTCCTTGCCTGCTTTTCCTAGCATTCATCTATTTGTGAATCTGCTTAATCATTCATTCAAGCCAACAACATCAGTTCAATTCAATTCCAACCTCAGCAGAGACAACACATCACTGATCTGTGTTCTTCTCAACTATGACATTCAAATTCAGTACCACCAACACCCGTCTATCAACATCTCCTCAATGTCAACACCTTCTGTAGATTCTTTCTTGCAATGTTCCTCTATTCAGCTTCAATAACAATATCAAGCCCTAATTCATTCTCATCCAAATCAAAACCCATCTCTAATAAACCCATTTAAGCACCAGCAGCAGCTACATATCCAGATTTGGAGCTCAATCCAACAACAACAGACTTCACCACAGACTCAAACCATTACAGTTCAGCTGCACCTGCAATTTATACATCATCTCCTACTTGTCTACAACTCAGTATTACCAATTTCATCAAATCACTGCAAAACCACCACCAAAACAGACCCATCTATTCAATTCTTCTTCTCCATTCAAACAATTTCAAATCCCCGTGAATATCAACAGCCACAAAAATATTCTTCTTCATCTTATCTGCCCTGAAATTCAACTCCAGATTCAAAACCCTTCTCAAATATCATCTCCAGGACCCATATGAACAGCCACAGATCCTCTTCCATTTCCCATAAACCCTAGTTTCTGTTTCACCCAAGTTCGACGCTTCAATCACCAGCTGCAATCGAACCCGTATGCAATTTCATCTTCTCTTCTCTATTTCAGATCGATTTTCCATCATCAATTTCATTTGAATCTCTCGATTTCACCTCTCACAGACAGCAGCCATCTCTGAATTTGAAGCGGATGTAATGAAGAAGACTATTCCCGATTGTAGGGTTGTAATGATTGAAATTTATATTGCCATCTTGTTCTACTGGATAAGGGCCACCTCAAAATGATATTTGGCTTGTCTATTCTGCTTTCTTGCTCAACTGTCAGTTGTAGAGAACTGACAGTCGCCTCCTCGCGCAACTTAGCCCGCTCCCCTATGAATTGACCTTTCGCCTTTTACACTCCAAATGGACGTTTTCTCCTTCTTTTGCTCCCAAGGACTCCATTGCACCTAATAATTCAAAACTAAACATAAGAGATGCAATTCCCAAGGATAATAGCAAAGAAAGCATAAATACTAGATATAAAATTAGGTGTTTTACAACACCTATCAGTATACTTGGTACCTCGTCATTTCTGGTTCTCTTCTCATTGTTGAACCGGATTGAATATCGCAATACACTTGGTAAATGTTCCAAATTTGACTTCTTTAAGTTGGAGAAATAATCGTGTAGACCTTGGATAAACTCCATTGCACTATCACATTCAAGACGTTCGAGCAATGATTTTACAGCTCCACAAATACAAGGTTCAATAACAATAGTGAATCAAACTGATCCTCGAAATCCTTGATCTTGGTATACCCAAACAAAAAGATATTCTTGTCGTATTGCAGCAGTGACAGATTTCCAATCGAAACAAAGTAGAAACATTCGAGAGAGGAAACACCCCTTTGAATCTTTTCATACAAGATGAGAAGATTCAGGATATAATCAACTACCACGGATGATAGGTTTACACTGAATTAAGTAGACAACTTCCGACGAGGTCTTCACAACGTTCTCAACAATTATATATTAAAGGATCAGTTGGAGGGGTTAGGGTGCCGTCTATGAAACCTAGTTTTCCTTTAGCATTCATGGCTTTAATAATCTCACGAACCCAAGAATAATAGTTATCTTCTCGTAGAAGGTGATAAAACGACACAATGGTCGGGTTATAAAAAGGGTGGATTAACACAAGAATCTAACAATGGGGCAGAGTGATTCCTCACTAGTTTTAGAATGATAGGATTGTAATGAGTCTGGATTGGATCGTGAAGTGTGATGACTTGGAGTGGATAAAATGGTTTCACCAGTGGCTTTCATTAGAGGAGGATTAAACAAGGCTAACAGTGCAAGGAAAAAAATGATCGTCTAAGATGATACATTATGAAAACTAGACATGTTCCATGTTTTCCGTCACACAACTGCATAGGCTGAGAGTTCATCATTCATTATGATCACAACAAAGATACAAGTTAAAGAAGATATAGTCAATCCTAATCTCAATCATACTAAACGAGATTACAACATAAGTTTCAGGAGGTTTCTAATTACAACATACCTACAACATAATTCGTCCATGGAAAGTCAAAGTGATTTACCACAGAATTCAGTTTCTCCTAATTGCACACTTGACAACACATTAGACTGCACACACGACTTGAACTGTTGGGTTACTTCTAATACGTGCATTGACTACATACTTGACTGGAACATGTATAGACATACTTGATGACAGTTCATGAAGTGATAATGTGATCGACCCAACAAACAATGACAAGGGAAAACATTGCACAACTGCCTATAACACTTTCCAGTTGAACCACATTTAGATCGTAATACAAATTATTATGCGCTATGTCAGGTGGTGTAAAGAAGCTATAAGATGTAAACAATGAGCAAAAATAATATCTGGTAATTTAGGAATATTCTTAAACCTAAAGAAATAACTTCTTTTATCTTTGACATTGTAACTTAGAGGATGTTTGGATACCAGAAGCAGATGTCAATTCTAAAAGTCAGACAACGAAAAGGTTTGCTCCACAAAATTTTACCTTTCTTGCTTATAGAATTCACTTATAAAATTTGCTCCAAGCCTAACTTCTGGTTTTGTCTTCTCTTCCAGTGTATCCAAACATGCGCTTACTCTTGGACGAATATACTACTTACATTGCTACCACATTTATGACCGAGCACACCTACTTGGCCTTCCCGTTTACTGATTGCAAATTGTAATTAGTCCCCAGAAAAATATATTCTCGACAATAAATATCCTTGATATGTAATCCAAATTGGATCGATGTTAACACGATCTGAGTATTTGTTTTGATCGGAAGACCGAGCACACCTACTTGGCCTTCCCGTTGATTGCAAACTGTAATTAGTCCCCAAAAAAATATATTCTCGACAATAAATATCCTTGATATGTAATCCAAATTAGCGGAAAAGACTAGGAATGTATATTGTAGGAATTACCTATAGGTACTAGTATCCTAGTATTGGTTAGTGGCAGGTCCATCCACTAAATCCCAGTAACCAGAGGTCCATAATAAAAAGAAAACAAAAAAATGGACCCAACTTTTTAATCCCAGGTCCTGTATGTGTAATTTAAAAATATCGGAAATAACCTTTCTACTTTACAGACCAATTCACAATTCATCATTTTTCATTTTCTCTATTGTCTCTCTCGATTTGAAGAGCTCTGGCGACTTGCGATGAAGATTTTTACGAGGTCTTTGATCGATTAATCAGTTTCTGCGCGCAAGATTTTGTTCCCTAGATTTAGTCCTCTGTATCTCTTTCGATTGATCATTTCTAACACCCTAAAAAATGGTGAGATTCTTAATTTAGTCTTCTTTTTATTATTTTCTTAGGGTTTTGATATTTTCAGTATCTTCTTCTTTGTTGTTCGAGTTCTTTTTATCATCAATTAGTTGGTTTTTACTGAAATTTGAGTGATTTGTTGGATTCGATCTACTAGTTACAGTCTTGTAAAATAGATCTAATTTTGGATGTTTGATTGCTGATCCGTGAATTGGTTCGATGTAATGATCCGTTACGTTTGGTAGTGGATTAATGGATCTCACTTTGGCCACTGAAACGTTATAGGAAGAATTGATGTGTTGATTTGAGAACAAAAATTGTTATTGTTTAGATTATTCAGTAATATAGCCATAATTTTGTTTATTATTTCTTTTTTTTTTTTGTTAAAATCATGATTTTTTATTATTACAGATTATTTGATTCATCAGTACATAAACGGTATACTGAAGAAAAAAAAACTGGTTTAATTTTGTTATATTCATAGTTTTATTACTTTTTTTGTTTGATGCTGAAGTACTTGTATCCAATACTGGAATGGAGTTGTTTTTATTCAGTTAGATTCATAGGTTTATAAGTTATTTTTGACATGCAATTGATTTTTTAGTTTACAAATCAGAAGTACATATATGGAATACTGGAAATAATTGCTTGTAATTATGTTGTGTTCATATTTATACTCAGTTAATTCATATGATCTAGCAGTACATATATGAAATACTGAATTGAAACTGTTTGGGTTCTGATATATTCATAGTTGTGTAACATCTATGTTTCTGTTGGTTGTATATGTTTGTGCTTTTGGCTCTGAAATTGTTGTTAATTTTTGATGCGAGTATAGTACCCATCATGCGAGTTAATTTTTGATGCGAGTATATTTTGTTTACTGAAATATCAGAGGCTGGTAATCTCCACACTACTACCCAATGCAATATGTTCAAAATTATAGAATAAAACATATACAATACATAACAACTGTACTGGATTTTTGGGTAGTACATAACAACTATACTGGATTTTTTATTGAAGTAATTTTTCTTCTTACTACATACTCGTCTTCACAATACTACCCAACGCAGTATGTTTGAGACTAGAGTAGAACATACACTACATAGCAGCTGTACTGGATTTTTTTAACAATGCATAACAACTGTACTTGAATTTTTAGATTTAAGATGTTTCTGATGTTGCATTTTTTCCTTTTTTTACAGGCATGGAGAGATAGTCTTTGTAGCTCCTGCATAAATGCCTTCTACATGGATATGAAAGTGTAGCAGCAGCAGCTCAATGTTTACTAAACTTGTATAGGACAAGCTTTCATACACATGTTCGCCCATAATTACAATATTTAGAAATTTGATTAGAATGGTAGTCATTTCGTGAAATAGTAATGTTATGGAGTACTAGTTTAACCTTGTGCATATGTTCATGCCAATGTTTCCACAATCCTAAACCTCGTTTAGCTTACATTCGATAGTCACAGTGCATATACACTGCACTGCTAAAAAGACACAATGTATATATATGTTGCACTGCTGAAAAGTCGAGGTGTATATATGCTGCACCGCTGACAAAATCCCAATGTATATGCGCTGCACCGCTGACAAAATCCCAGTGTATAATTGCTATACTGTGATATTTATCAAGTTATAAACTCTACACTCAAGAGAAAGTCGTTGCATAAACGATGTACTTCGTACTTCCTAACTTTATATGTGGCGAAGCCTTCATACACAGGTACATATTTCATTACTGTCAGGAGTAGTTTAAACCAATGACTGAGTAGTGGTCCTTGTCAATGATTTAGCTGACAATAGTGCTTCTAATATTGTTGTTTTTGATTTCATATTCATAGGACTATCTTGAGTTTATTTTTTGATTTTTGGTTTTGTTAAATTAGATCTTTGAGATCTTCGCCACGACTTCACTTAAATTTTTTCTATTCCGTTTCATTAATGGTGTTGATGGTGTTGTTCATTTTGTACTCAAAAGGTGGTGGTACTACTAGACTTTACAAGCATTTGATGAACAAACAAGAGATCTAAAGCAAACATCTACAAGATATGTAAGTCTATTCTCTCTTATTGTGTAAATTACAGTACACCATGATTTACTACAGACTCATATCTCTGCTGTGAAGACAAGTGCACCATTTGCCAAAATGAAATTTACATTAGACTGATTTGTGTTTGTGCCGCATTATGCATATGTGTTAGATGGAATTAGTTATCTTTTCAAATGTTATCCCTGTTATGATACTTAAAATCCACTGAAATATAAGTGTAGCAAATATGTACTGACACAGTTGTGAAAGGAAGAATTGTTATCTTAGCATTATGCAAAGGTTTTAGATGGAATTAGTTGTCTTTTCGAATGCAATCCCTGTTATGATGTTTAAAATCCAATGAAAGTATGAGTGTAGCTAATATATACTGACCGTTGTGAAAGGAAGAATTTCCTTTCTTTGCATTACGCATAGGTTATGTTGTGTGAACATACCAATAATGTTACTATGAAATTTTGTAGATTTGTTGGCATTCTATGAATCGGGGAATAAGAATTTTTCATAGTACATAAATGACGTACTCCTAAAAATCAATTTCCATTTATTCCTATTGTATCTGCCACTTGATCTTATTTTGATTGCACTTGCACATAACTAAATACTCTTTTTAGAAGCATTTCTTTAAGTTCTCGATAACATGTCCATTAGCCGATGGTGCATATGCATGTAATAATTGATAAAGTAACTTGCCAAGCCCCCTTGCAAACAAGAAATTCCGAATACAATTTTCATCTTCATAAAAATAAAAATTGTGTATTACATGGGTGTAAGCATCTCTGGTCTCCCTGCAGTATAACTATAGAGTATATAATTGGAAATTGTCGTATTTGGTGAGCTACGGAGATTACCTCTTTTGGCCCATAATTTAATAGAAAATCACCGTGTATAAGCGCTGCACTCCTGAGAAAATGTATAAATGATGTACTGTGATACTTCTCAGTGTATAATCGCCACACTCAAGAAAAAATCACTGTATAAATGTTGTTATGTGTTATTTCTCAAATATATTGGAGGATCCAAAACAAATAGTTTAGACAATCTGACTGAGGTTGCACTCTTAATTACTAATTTTGTCGGATTTGGCATTTCGTTTTTTGCTATTTGAGTAGCTGGTGTTAGGCGTTGTGGATTTGTAATCGCACTACGGATCTTTCATTTGCACTAGATGAATTCCAAAGTTTTACTTTCATTGAGTGTTAGACTTCAATAACTTATGTGGTTACCAGTAAGACTGATTTAACTTGTGTTCCAAATCTAGACTGTTTAATATTGCCATTTCGTTTGTATTGCAGGAACAAAAAGCTTTGGCAGAAGTTGTTTAATATTCAATCATACTGATTTTGTCTTGTTTCGATTTGCAGTCGTTAATCATTGTCTTTTTTCTTCTAGGTACGGTACCGTGGTTAGTCGAGATAGTACTGGTAGTGTACAATTTTGGGACGGTGAACAAGAAATTCCTTTTCAGACACATTCTTTGCCACAAGGGTAATGTCAATGCTTTGGAACCTTCTCTTAGTCATAATAAAGTATTTTTTTGTTGGTTCCGATGGTCAGGTAATGATTAGCAATCAGTGATTAGTCCAAACTAGCTGTAAATTTGCATGAAGGTGTAACACATAGGTTGTTACTGGGGGTAGTTAAGTGTGCTGATGTATTCTTAATTTTTTTTAGGATTTTATGCAACTGGCAATCGAAAAGGGGATCAAGGGTGTGTTGCCCCTTGTAGACAATGAAGTTTAATTTGCGGCAACACTGTTGATAGCTAACTAGCATGATGATTGCAAGATTCCAACATATTTTCATCATTTTCTAGTGCATACATAATATACTCTTGTTTTGAGTACATATTTGTTGCACCAATTTTATAAATACATATTATGTGCCCCAATTAAACACAAATTCTTTACATTGCGAATACACTACTCATGAAGCCCATGAAGCCACTAGCACTACAGTGGAATCTCTCAAGCTACTTTGCAGAGTAGTCATTAAACAATACATATATGTTGTACTAACAATTGTGCCTCATTCAATTCCCTGGATTTTGAGTGGTGCCTCATAATGATGAGGTCGCTGCTGACAATCGAGGAGGACATGTTGAATTGGATCTGACATTTTCGACATTTCTTATGATGAGGATGTTGGTGCTTTGGGAGGAAAAGGTTCAACGGAAGTGGAGCAGTAGGGAGTGTTTCGGCTAATAGTGGCTCGTTGGGTGGTAGGGAAAGCTGGAAGGGTGGTAGGGAAAGCTGGAAACTCGTGGCACTAAGCATATTCCACTAAGGTTTGTTTTATGTTATGGGAGGCATGTCCAGATTTACTGCCTACTGTGAGGATTCTTGAAAAAATAGGATTCCAATAACTAATGTCAATGGTAAATTTTGTAACTTGGAGGAGGAAAGTGCGAATCTAGTTGTCCAAAAGTTTCTGTTATTTCTTTTTCTTTTTATGTTTTTGTTTTGCTTCTTGGTCTTGTTAAATGATCATTTTCTTATTTATTTGATGCGAAATGTTCAGACTTCATGGTACTGCTAATGTTCAGCTTCGCGCACAATATATCCTGATATTTTTCATTACCACATTGCAGTGCAACTGCACGAATTTTCTAAGCAGTAAACAATGTAAATCTACATAAATTGGAACCTTAGAGAGACTATTTGTGACATTCCTAAGTCAAATCAAAGCAGTATAACAAATATGTACTGAAATATTTTCACTTAAGTTTTGCGGTGTCGTGCAATTGCTCTCGAATTTTCCTTGCAGTAAACAATATAAATCATAAATGTACCGAATAAGTGATGAATATATGAAAGTCACAAAAATTGACCGGTTTCTTTGAGTACATCATATATGTACCGCTGGATCAAACTTAACAAAATAAAAAAAATCTGCTGCTGAATCTTCAAAATCATCTTCTATCACTCCTTCTTTAGTTTTCTGTTGATTTTCTTCTTGTTGTCACCATTGTTGTGTAGATTTTCTTATTTATTGCTTGAAATTGAAAAGTTTAGGTCATCAATTCAATAGATTTTTGTAATTCTTTTACTAAAAATCAGGGTTTTGATGATTTCAGTAGTGTTTGAGGATTTAAAAGAGAAGAAAACGAGCAAAAGGAAGAAGAAGAAACCGAGAGAAACATTGTGTTTCTCGAGAGAACTAAATTTTTAGTCTTTTTGTTAGCACACGTACGAAAGACCAAGGGTAACGGGGTAATTGGACAATATTAAATTACTATGGACCTATAGATAACTTGTTTTTCTGGAAGGACCCTACTATAACTATTTATTTGGGCCTAGGACCAAATGGAATTTTCCATGTATATTTTGCCCAGCTGTCCAAGGCCCAGTACCGGCCGCCTTTTCCATGACATCCCAAAGGTGCCCATGGCCTGTCATGGGAGGAGGGGCACAGGCCACAAGTCAAATCTCCTTCCGGACCAATAATCACCCTGGTAGCCCGTCAATATTACCTGCCATCTTAGCCCGTCAATATTACCTAATTTAGATGACTGTTGATACATGATGAAGGCCCTTTCCAGCAGCCCTATATCCTTTGTTCCTCATCCAATTTACACCCCTAGAAAAAACACCCAGGGAGACTCGAATCCCTAATCGGGGGTTAGAATTGAAAAATCCGAACCATTAGGCCATCGGAGTCTAGTTGATTTCTAGGTATTTGTTTATATTTGATACACACTGTTTGAGATCTTATGGAAACGGCGGAAAATTTCGATTAGGAGCGTATGAGTGTGCATCTTGGTCTAGTAAACGTTAATGGAAGACAAGGATACAGGGAAAGTTTCTATTGAGGATCTTGAGATGGACTACCTTCTAGAAGATGAAGAAGACATAAATAGAGACGAAGAAGACGAAGATAATGATGCATTTACACTTAGATTTCATGGGGAGATGAATCCTTTGGATTTCACAGAGGATGATGGGGTTGGAGTTGAACCCTATCAGAAATTCGAACGCCTTGAATATGAAGCTTTGGCTGGAAAAAAACGAAAACTGCTCAAAAACCGCCCTCGTGATGGTTCTGCAAAGAAGTCTAGGCAAGAGGATGATGATGATCATGTCAGGAAAGTTGATGAGCTGATGGGAGGAATGGTTCAGTGGAAATGGAAAAAATCAAAGAAGATGAAGAAAAAGGGTAGAAAGAAGGGATCCAAAAACAAACTTAGCAGTGAAATCTCTGAAAAACTTGGCGAGGCTTACATCTTTTTTGCTAAACGGCAATATGAAGAGGCAATACGTATACTGATGGATGTAATTAAGCATGCTCCAAACTTATCTGAAACATACCACACTCTTGGCCTTATATACGAGGAATTTGGAGATAAAAGAAAAGCCATCAACTTTTACATGATTGCTTGTCATATGGCACCCAAGGAACACTCATCTCTCTGGAAGAGGCTTGTAGCTTTGTCTGTAGAGCAAGGGTATTCTGGCATGGCTGCATATTGCCTCTCTAAAGCAATACAGGCCGATCCGCAAGATTGCGGTCTTAGATTAGACCGTGCAGCACTTCACATTGAGCTTGGAGAGTATCAGAAAGCTGCGGAATCGTATAACGGGATAATTGCACTCTTTCCTGAAAATGTTGAAGCGCGGATGATGGCGGCCAAGATGTTCTGTAAATGTGGTCAGGTGGAGAAGTCCATTAGCATTTTGGAAGACTACATCAAAGAGAGAATGTCAGATTCAGAATGGAGTGTGATCGATCTTCTAGCCGCCATACTCATGGAAAATAATGAACATTTTAAGGCACTTGAGAAGATTGAGCATGCACGCTCTATTTACTGCATTAAGGAGCAGCTGCCACTGAGTTTGAGTGTTAAAGCAGGAATTTGTAATGTGCATCTTGGAAACATTCAACAGGCTGAGAATTTGTTTATGGATTTGCAAATGAAGCATAATGGAGAGAACGCTGGCCGCTTAATTACAGATGTGGCGAACACATTTAAGAATCTTGGGCATTATGACACTGCATTGAAGTATTATTTCTTGCTAGAAGGAATCGATCAAAATGGCGGTAATGGTTTGCTGCATATGAAAATTGCTCAGTGTTACTGGTCATTAAAGGAGCAAAGGCAAGCAATAACATTCTTTAAGAAATCTCTGGGTACAAAGGCAATGGAGGGAAATGTTGATGCTCGCCTAATTTTGGCTTCTCTTCTTATTGAAGAAGACAAACAGGATGAGGTGATTAAATTGCTTTCTCCTCCAGAGGATTCAGCACCAACAAGTGATACAAGCTCAGTGCCTTCTAAACCTTGGTGGGATAATGCGGAAGTTAAAATGCAACTTGCCCGTGTTTATCACTCTAAAGGAATGCTTGAAGACTTTGTTGAGGCAGTTTTATCACCTGTTCGTGATACATTGTTTATTTTGAAACAGAAAGTTCGATCAAAGAAAAGGCTCTCGAAACGCGATGTCTCAAAGTTACTAGATGATCACCACCACGCTGGTTATGTAGTTCGTGGCTTTAGACCACTAGCAGCACCTTCAGAACTGTTAAAAGCTTCTAGAGCGAAGAAGGCACTTCAAAAGAAAGCAGCTCTGAAGGAGGAGAGAAAGGCTGCTGTCATTGCAGCGGGACTGGATTGGCAAAGTGATGATTCTGACGAAGAGTCTCCGCAACAAGCACTGAGAGAGCCTCCGCTGCCAAAACTCCTAAAGGATGTTGAACATTATCAGCTTAATTTAGATCTTTGCAAGGCATTGGCATCACTGCGAAGAAATTTGGAAGCCCTGGAGATTATTAATGACAGTCTAAAATTATCAGAAAACACAATTCCGCTTGAGAAGAAACAGGAGCTTCGGTCTCTTGGAGCTCAGATAGCATACAACACTACTGATCCAACATCGGGTTATGACTGTGCAAGGTTCATTGTTCAGCAGCATCCTCGCAGCTTTGCCGCCTGGAATTGTTACTACAAAGTTATTTCCAGATTGGAGAACAGGTTGGCAAAGCATGTTAAATTTCTGCATAATATGAGGTGCACACACACTGATTGTATACCTCCAATGATCATTTTCGGACATCAGCTTACAAATATCAGCCAACATCAAGCAGCTGCAACAGAGTATCTTGAAGCATATAAACTAATGCCAGACAGTTCATTAATCAATCTGTGTGTTGGGACTGCTTTAATCAACTTAGCACTTGGATTTAGACTTCAGAACAAGCATCAATGTCTAGCACAAGGCTTTGCATTTCTCTTTAGCAATTTAAGACTTCCCGAAAGTAGCCAGGAGGGTTTGTACAATATTGGTCGGGCATGTCAACATGTTGGTCTGGTTACTCTAGCAGTTTCATATTACGAAAAGGTGTTGGAAATGCGGCAGAAGGATTACCCAACTCCGAAGCTTCCTAACGAGGTGTCAAGTATTCAAGAAACTAAGAAATCGGGTTACTGCGACCTTCGCAGAGAAGCTGCTTACAATTTGCACTTGATCTATAAGAAGAGTGGTTGTCTGGATCTAGCTAGGCAAGTTCTCAAAGATCACTGTACTCTTTAAAGGTACTCTTTTGCTAACTGACTTTTCACTTGACTTGTAATGAATCAACAAATATACTCCAGCAGTTTATCTAAACTGACAGAATTATTCAATCCATCAGGGAAAAAAATTATTGAAATGGCATCTTGTTCATATAAAAATGTTATAAGCTTGCTTACAAGAATTAAAAGGAATACATACAATGATACATATGTGGAAAGGGGTGTACAATAGCAAGCAACTGTTGCAGGGCCTTTCCCAAGACAAAAAATAGTTTATATTTGAGCAATCCCCTTTTTTACAAGCATATCATATACTCTATCAATTTTACTTGGGTCTACTTTAAAAAGTCGATAAGCATCCGCTGTTTTGGTTATGTTGCCACTGAAAACCTCCTTCGACATAACTTCCAGCATTTTAAGATAATGAGAAGGAAGCAATTTGGATTCGCGGCACAATCTTTGCTCCTGCGAGAACAGCAAAAATAAACTGAAATCAGAAAGCAATTCTGGAAGAAGAAAAAAAAAAGATTCCTGCTCTCAGACCAACAAACGGTTACATGCATGACTTTCTGTAACTACTTCATCAGGTTGTCAGTAGAGCAGACTATCACATTTGACTCCTATTTATGTACATGAACCAACCAAAACCCACCCACTCAATAGGTTTCAGTTCTAGGTTGTTATATGAAGCAAAACAAGATAACGAGCCCTAAATCTTAATACGTTAGACTATTCATTTAGCTCTAAGTGCAGTCACTCGGATCCAAAAACAGCAGTCACTCGAATCCAAGAAACAACCTGATTGATGAAAGTCACGCTTAAAATGTTCAAATTTATCAGTCAGAGATCATCAAAAATTTAGACAGATCTAAATTTGTTGATCAAAGACAAAACAGGAATAACTAATCCCTTTGAGAGGGTGCTTGGAGTTCAAGAAGATTCCACAATGTGGTAACAACTTAGAAAATCAAGGTGGACCTAGGAAGCTCATCAAACATCTTTTTGAACATGAGCCAACACACTCACCCTACTGTGTTCCCATGTTTTATTCAGTACTAAACAGACAATTTGTTGATGGATGTTAAACCTGGACAAGGAAGCCATGTGCCTGATAGGGACTTTAAGAAACTAACACCCTTCTAGCAATTGAGGCTGTGCCTAATGTCACTCATATGTTGAGGTTGTTGTACCCGTGTTAAATGCGGATCCATAAACTAGCCCTCAATAGTGCCTAAACTTGAAAATCTCAAGACTAAATATATCGCAACGAACAAGTACAAACTTACAGCATCAGATAGTAGATCAGACCCAGGAAGTCCTGTGAGATCCCAATCATCCAAACAACTTGCAAAACCCAGTGCTGGTGTTGTAGATAAACCTTTGCCACCAGACTCGAACCCAGCGGACCCTTTTAAACCACCTCGAGGACTGCTGCCATCAGGTTCGCTTTTGGGACGGTTCACCCTTTGCAGAAATTTACCACTAGCCCCAAGCTGAGAACTTTCCTTTCCTTTGAAAGCGCTTTCCTCGGCCTCCCTTTTCCTTTTCTGTTCATGATATCTGTTTGCCTCAGCTGATGTGCGACACCCAGCAGCTCGGGCTTCCTACATCACATTTAAGAGATGAGTTACAAGAGGAACAATGACCTATAATGACATAATAAATGACAAAAAGGTTTCAAGGTTTGAAGAACCATATAATCGTTGGCGCACTATGTTATTTTTAAGAGGGTGACTCAAAAGCAAGTCATGAGATGTGTAAAATCAAAGAAAGACCGAGATATCATGTCTGGCCTGGAGTCAAAACTTTAAGCTTAGAAATATATAAAGAAAAACGTTGCTCTAAAGTATCTAGGACGTGGGTCACTGGGTGCCAAACATTCTTACACCAAACAGATAATTATGGACAAATAAGAGGCATAACTTTCTCAACGAAGACTCCACATGATAACTCCACTTCACTGGCCCTGACTCAGTTTCTGACAGATCGAATAGTCTAGGTTTAGATTATCCCTGGGAAATAACAGCCCTGGCCCTTGATCACATTTAACGATCTCTTTTAGTTTTAGACGAACTGAAAAGCGGGGATTACCCTCCATACCTCATTTCCTTTAAGATGCTACTACTGCTACACGTACTTTATTTTTAATACTTGATATGAGTCATTAGATTCAATGATAATATGACTCAGTTTGATTTGCATGCATGTACCTTTGTCAACCACTATTCATGGCATACCTAAACCACTTGCTAATTCTCGCAGGAAAAGTTCTAGGGTAGTTCGGAAAAGAATGCTTGCCGGAACCAGAACTACTAATTTTTCATTGTCAAACAAGCAACATACCTGAAGTTCTTGAATTTTTTTCTTCATTCCGTGCTCCTCAATAACTGTCCTTATGAGTTCCTCGTGTTCTTCTTTCGAATGGAAGCGCATGTAAACCTTGTAACGTTGATATATCTCTCTTTCTTCAGGAGAGAGATCCTTCTCCAGCGGATCAGGGTTCAGTAAATTTCTTTCCAATATAAAGTCCTTCCTACGCTTCCTCTCGTCAAGCCTGCCAAGAATCTGTCAGTACATTTGATCTATAAGGAAAATGAATGTAATTCACCTCAAAGCAGGTCCAACATGGGAGGGTTATAAAAGCAGAGTTTCTACTACAATAGTGCATTTCACAATCATATTAAACACTTACTGTAACATGTCAAGAGTCTCATAGTAATTGAATGTTCCACTTTTATGAGACTTCGCATTCACACATGCAATATATAAGCATGTTTACTACATGAAACTTGAAGTTGTGAAGTACAGATGAAATTTTCCTTGAATAGAAGTGTACTATGGATGCGCTATACTCATAGAAGAATGTTTCTCAGGGATGCATATTAAGTAGGGTTCATTATGACATTCTATCACAAACATACCAAAAGACCCCGCCAAACATTATATACTAGCTATAATGCCGTGCGATAGTTTTAGTTCTTCATTCACCAGGTGTGCAATGACGGAGGAATCAACACCCTACATATATATTCTAAGCAAAGTCACTGTGCTTACACTGCTCTATAGAGTACTTGTGTTACGCATCAAAAAGCAGAATAAAAATTACTCACTGCAGATTTTACAGTTATGTTTATATGTCTTCATTGAGCAGTTAACACTATCATGTTTTGTAGATGTCTAATATGGTTTATTCAATTTCTCTTTAACAATCTACTATTGTACGGGAAACTTAGAAAACGAGTATACCTATTCAGATAAATACGCAACACTCGCAGCTTAAGTTCACACTCGGCTTCAGTATCCGTATCCTTGAACTCCATCTCGGCAAGTGACTGCTCAGCATCATTGTCATATTCGGGTTCAAACTCATGTCTTTTGGCATTGTAGCCACTTAGTTCAGTCATAGATGGACCCTCTTCTCTGGCTGGTATAGGTTTCTTTCCCCCAATACTTCTGTCCACATGAGAATCTGGCAGCAACATATAGCAAAATAAAGTTACCTTGTTAACCGTTGTAAGGATTAGCGCTATAGACACTGAGAGTATAGACACTACAGGGTTGTCCAATTGCAACTCAGTAAAAGATGTTACCCTGGTGAACCAATTTAAATCACAAAGGAACGCCCACAAGGCCCACAAGGAACTGGTCTCTATCTCCAGGAAGCCTATAAGTAGTAACCAGTAAGGCCTTAAAAAGTTAAGGCCCCAAAACTCATTTGTAGGACTACTTGCCCCATGAACATTTAATATGACTTGAAACCTAAAGTTCGACTTCTCTCTGACGATTCTATATGATGGAAGCGAGACACAGAGCTAAGAGGAAATGTTCCCTCAACTGCATTAAGCATATAACAAACAAATACTTCCCAGAAGACTTATGGCTAAGAGCAGTACGCGATAAAGGTTTGAGGAACTGAAGACAAGAAAGGTTTGTTTCCTAAGTTTGCTTATCCATCTGTAACTCCAAGTTTCCAAGTAAACTAACCTTCCACTTTGACAGGATCTGCTGTCTCTTTGATTTGGGCCATACTTGATGCTTTCTTAACTGCACCTGCTGATGCTCTATTGATGCTACTAAAACCAGTCCCAGAATCATCTGATGCTGAAAACAAGTTTGTGCTTCTTGCATTATTTACAGCATACATGAAATTATCTAGTCTCCTGACCAACTAAATCAGATTGCTAGAGAAGGAACATTGAGATTACATACCTGCAGTTAAGCTAGATGGTGATTGACCTTCAATCCTGATGAAGCAAACCAAATTAGCAATTTCGAAGACTATAATAAAGAAAGAAAAAGGCAAAAAAAAGAAGGGAAGGACAAGCAATCTTCTACATATAACATAATAAAATATTGATCATACTTGACTCTAGAGGGAGAGAATGGAGAATCTTCTTTCAGCGTGAAATCCCCAAATGTAGGAAATCCTGTGGCAGTCACTGTAACATTTAGAACAAAGAACTTTTTCTTTTTTATTGCAAGAAAACAAAAGTTTACTAAATAATACAAATCAAGGAAAAATGAAGAAGGGAAGATAAGCGAAAACATTTAGCGGGGATCAATAAAAGATCCTTGATCTATTTCAAGCAAGTATTCTAGAAACCCAACTTGAACCGTTGAGCATTTAAAAGTTAGATATGCACAACTAATTTTCTCAGACGTCTCTTTCTTTAAACTCAAAAACTCATAAGATCATCTGTATCAAATGCACCAGTTTGAGAGCATGCAGAAACAATTGGAAGATGATCCTCCCTGGCCTTGATCTACCAGTAAAAAGCATATATTCATTGGAAAAGTACAAACAAGGCATATTAGGAAGCGTGATACATGAGTATTTTAACAGAACTACATTAAGATTTTACCTAGTTAAAGGCCACTAAGACAAATGCACTGATACTAAATAGCCTATGTTGTCGTGGGCGTAAGTCGCCGCGTGCCGTCGGGTGTAAAATCAGGAGCCGCGGCGTAGAACAATAATTCCCACATGTTACATATTTTTATATAAATGGTGGAGGAATATTGTGTAACAATAATTATCAAAAGTAACTAATAAATGTTATGTTCTTGACATAACTGATAATTAGCTTGTAAAACTTAATGAAAAAGATTTGCAAAGGATTTGGAAAGATTTTTTTTCGTTTACTATTATTACATAATTAGCTTAGGGTTTTAAAATATAAATGCATGACTTGATGAAAAGGATTTTCAAAAGATTTTGGAAATGTTTTTTCTCTTTTTTTGGCACAAAATGCCACTTTGGCGCCCAGCAAACTGGCGCCTTGGCCTGAACGCTTAGAACGGCGACACCTGGGCGTCACTTTTTAAAAGTGGCATCTCTTCACCCACTGCGTGGCGCCCAGTTCAAAATAAGGCCACTTTGGCGCCTAGGCGACGCCTTTGACAACATAGCGTTTAGGTGCCTCGTCAATTATTCTGACGTGTAACAGACTAATTCACCCCGTCCCTTCCAAGTTATGTTACAGCTAAATACTTTATAGCTTTCTACATCAACTCATAAAATATAATAATAGGGAAAAGATCGAGGTTAAACATTATTACCAACTGGTATGTAATTCACATTCTTAACAACTGTAACACAGATTCAAAGCAGAATAACGTAGTAAACGTTTTGAAGTATCCCCATTAACATGTTCATACCCAACTACTAGGATGCCCACATTGTCAAAAAGCGGTAACAAGGAATTTCAACACTAATAACCACCATTCAAAATGGAGTCTAATCTATATTCAACCAACAATTTCCGGAACAGTGAGTCTCAATTTAACTATCATCGATATTAACTTGCAGCTTTCTAATAGCTTTTCATGTGAACAATAAGATGTGGAAAATGACATGGTTTGCATGCTATCGAACTGATCAAGCATGTCATACTGCTAGCATATGGAAACAGAACCTAGACATAGAATATATTTAATGTGCTGAAGGTGCTAGTATAGCCACCCTAGTCAAATATGTATGAAACGCTAAATCAAGTTCCTTATTCAATGTTATCAGAAATAATATCTGCTGAGAGTAACTTCAAACTCTAACAAAGAACAATTGACAGAAACATAATATTGAGCAATCGTAAGGGGTGATTGATATACATCAATTGAATTTAGTTGAAGCAACATCAGGATAATCCATGAAAATTTGAAAGAATTAGCTGCAGAAGCCATGACCCGTGACTAACCTTTCTTGACCTCATTGTGTCCCTTTGCCATAGCAAGAAGCTCCTTTCTGTTCTTTCCGACAACATGAGACATGTCCTACAAAAGATACATTCGAAAAAAAGTTACTACCATTTTTTTACAAGTGATAATTATTATTACTGCATAGAAACATACGTGGCTGATGGCCTTGGAAATATCAGGTAAAAAATGATATATATCTTACAGGGAGTGGGAAACACGGAGAATTCATATAGGCAGTCGTGAAGTGATCAATACATAAAACTTTACTCTTCGTACCAACGTGCTCTGCAATTTCTGCCCAGTTACCTAATCCATACATTTCAATACCCTACAATGTGAAAATTTTGCAGGCATAAGCTCCCCCGCGTGGTCTATAAAAGCCTTAAATGTGGATGTGACGATTCCATATTGATCCACGTAACTGTATGTGGATTCACAAGGACGTTATGATAAGTAAAGGAAGTACCTCTAGAAGCAATATCTCTTCATCTGCATTCCAATCTGGACAAATAAGGGGAAATGACAAATTGTCCTGTTGAAGAAAATAAATGGAAAAAGAAAGGCAAGGGAGTTAATAAAGTACGATACTCATATATAATCTGCAGTAGATCATATAAGATGTGAGACAACCAGTTGCAATCGAAATGGAGAATTAGAAAACATATGACCAGAAATCGCTGCCAAATCACTTAACAGTAAACAAAGAGTAATGATTTTCTGAATAGCAATTATTTACATGGCATAAAATTTTTAAGCCGTTGTCTTTAAAATCCTAACTTTTTGACCCCTATATAGTCTAAAACAATCTAAACATATGTTGGTTTATGGTATATATTCTCTATATCCTGTGCACTATCAGAATTAGAACAATATTACCATATACACTTTTTTGACAAGAATATGCAGATCTCTACTTTTTGACAGTGAGTACGTTTCACACTAAGTACACACATTGAACAGCGTGTATCATGATCATTCGCTTCATCAAGTAGCTTAAGATGCATGTGCACAAACCAACCTAAACAGATAGTTCAAAAGAAATAAAAAGAAAGCAGATACTCACCATAACCCTGTAAGGGTGATTGCTCTTGTGAGGTGTAACTTCAGCTCCTACAGAAAAGCACTCTATGCATAGATCAAAATCAGGACACTTTACACACTTGATACGAATCTTCCCAGAAATATCTTTATTGCAATAATTGCAGTGGTATAATGCCCTCTTTCCATCACTTGTTCCTGGAGCTGTTTCATCAAAAAGAAAAGAAAACTCACTGATGTTATCTGATTGATGCCTTCTGGATGCCAAGATTCTAGGATAGTGAAGAAAGCCCATAAATGGCATAAGAAATACATGACAAGTGCTTCTGTATATATTTAGTGTATAGGTATTGCAGTTCAAACTGAAAAATATTACTGGACTGGAGGAGGACTAAGACACGCATTTCTTCAACCAAAGGCGGTGATAGGCGTAATATGTGACAAGAGGGAAAGATAACAAAACATTACCATACACTAGATAATCATCCAACAACCTCCCTAAGGACGACTTCAACATTTTTTGTGGCAAAAATCTCAATAAGACAGGTGCATGGTGAATGGAGCATGAACACTTTTTCCGACATTAAGTTTTTGATCTTTTGGAATACCACTACTCACAGAAGCCATTTTCAGAGGAGAAAAAACCGCATAAACTAGAAGACAGGACAAGGTCAATATTCTAATGATTGTGGTGAAAAACTAAGGGCCTAGAAATGCTTTCAGATTGTTGCTTCGCACATGTCCAAACCACAGGTTGAGGGACTTACTCACGATAATGTGGTTCTTGATAATTGAATAGTAAAAGAATATGTGAAATGCTGGATTAGCTTGAGAACCAAAATTTGTTGACACATTAGTTTTTACAGGGTCAATATTCTAATATTGCTGGTCGCCCACTGAGGAGCCAGATCCACGATCGACTAGAAACGTTTTAAACAGACTTCTCTCTAACCAATTGTGTCTTAAACTGATAATAAAAATAAAATAAGGACTATGAAGATTTTCCCATATTTATGTCTGAACATACCTGCACTTGAAGAATCCAAATTCTCTCCACTGCTAGCCGCCCTTTTTCTTTTAGACCTAGAAAAGAATCGGATAATAAAGTGAATTTTCATGGGAGATGAAAGAGAGACCAATACAGCAAATAACTAGTTTTAAAAAAGATGCACGAAAATTCCAAAACAGCAATACGCAAGGGCATGTACAGATTATCAGAAAATGCTAATACTTGAAAGATAACTACAGTGAAAAAACATCTGATACCAAAGAACTTCTTCATCAAAGTGAACATCATAAAGCACTTTACAGTCATGAATATTTAAGATACAATAATCCTCACAAATTGTTGGCAAAATATTTCAATTCAAGAACATAGACTCCTCCAGTATTGACTGACTGTACAAAATAATCCTCTAGTTGAGCTCAAAATTCACAAAGGAGTTGCATTTTTCACAAAAGAGCTGCATTTGCAGCACTAAAAACCTACAAAGCCTTATGGGCATCATCCTATAAAGGCACAACAATCACTGGAATTCTAAATTTAAGATAATCCTAACAAATTGCTGGCAAAGAGTTTCAAGAACATGGTCTCTTTCAAGTATTGGAAAACAATCCTCTCTAGTTGAGCTCAAAATTCACAAAGGAACTGCATTTTCAACACTCACAAATCATTTCCATGAAATTACAAGCTTTCCAAAGTTGGGTTTTCTGGAAAAGAGGAAAATTTGCCAACGGAACCAAGAAATTGGAAGAAGAGAGTAATAAGTACCTGGAACTTAGATCCTCGTCTGCTGAATTAGGAACCCCACGATAACGCCCCATATAGTTGCAGAAGAGAAACCCTAGATTTCTCCTTCTCTATACTACAACGGTAAACTGAAAATAGTGGTTGACGGACAAAACCCTAGATATTTTAATGAACACTTGAACTCGAAAACAAAAATACATCAGAATCAGAGACACTCCCACGAATTTTAGAGGGATGGCGAAAAATAACGGTTTAGTCCAGAGCGGGACTAGTTTGAGCTATAAGGTCCAAATTGTTTCCAATTTTTATTATCTGGTCCACCATTTTGTTTTTTGATGGCTGGTCGGACGGAAATCACCGGACTTCTATGAATTTTACTCAATGTGTTTTTTTTTTTTTTTTTTTGTCAGATCAAACTCAACTGATTTAGAAATACGTAAGTCAATGATTTGGTCTCCTAAGTCGGGGGCATATTATTCCTTGACTTGAAGGGATCTGAATCATGAGTTATGTTTGACATCATGTTTGTGTACTCTTGACTCATCTGAGTCGTCTGGATCTGAGTGAAATCACGTGACTCATCTGGATCTGACTCGATATGTTTGCTTTGAGTCAGAACTGACTCATCTGACTCAGAAATATGTGAGTCAGTGATTTGGTCACATGAGTCAGGGATATTTTGTTACCTGATTCAAACGGTCGGAGTTAGGGGTTAGGTCTGAGTCATAGGTCGAATCAGATCTGACTCAAAATAGAAAACAAATGGTCTGATTGCTAACTCGGTGCAAGTCAGGGCTTGAGTCAGACCCAGACACCGATCAGATGCAAACAAACAAGGTGTGAGTCAGGTTGCGTGTCAGATCTGACTCAAACTAAACACAAACGATCTGACATCTGACTCGTGTTGTGTTAGGTCCGAGTCAGATTCAGACACGCAATCAGCCAAAAACAAACACCTTGCCTTTAAATAGTTTATAAACCTGCGCCCTTGTCATTCATCAAGGGAACTTTGACTAGAAGAGCCAATCGATTCCCTAGTCGAACTAACCCTAACTATTACTACCTCTTGTGAGAGAAGGAAGCTGCTTCCCATTCATGGTTCAAGAATCTTCTGACAAGAAAGAGCCAAGCATGGTGCAAGAAGCAACAACTCCATATGTGATTGTAGTCCATGGACCTCCAAAGGTTGGGAAATCTTTGTTGATTAAGTCTCTAACAGAGCACTATACAAAGGAAAAGCATGCACACATACGAAGCCCCATCACGATAGCTTCATCAGTCAACATGAGACAAATACAGTTTGTGGAGTGTCCCAATAATATGAATGGCATGATTGATGCTGCAAAGTATGCAAATGCAGTGTTGTTGCTCATTGACGCAAATTATGGGTTTGAGATGGAAACATTCGAGTTCCTTAACCTCTTACAAGTTCATGGCATGCCGAATGTTGTCGGGGTGTTTACATATTTTGATAACCGAAGAGATGAACACACAAAAAATAACCAAACAGCACCTCATGGATAAATTCAGGACTAATGTACACAAAGAAGCACGTATATTCTTCTTGTCTGATCCCCGTAATGATATTCGAGAATTGGTGGACCTCTTATCGCTTGAGGAATTTCGTACTTTTCCGTCTCGTGCTGCGCATCCTCATTTGTTGGTCGATCGTCTTGAGGATGTCATTTCTCCAGAAGAAGTGTGCAAGGATAGTAATTGCAGGAGAAACATTATGTTGTACGGTTATCTTCGAGGTTGTGATATCAAGAAAGAAACTATGGTGCATATTGCTGGTCTTGGTGATTATCCTTTAGCTGATGTTACAATCTCAGCTGACCCTTGCCCTTTACCATCACCTGACAGCAATGAACTGCACATGTTGATTCCTCAGTTTGAGGTTGAGAGTTTCAGTATGGGGACTTACCTAGCGTTTGGGGTTCATGCAGTTCCTTCTGAGATGGTTACCAACCGTGATCCCTGTCAGCCTATTCTCGTAAGAGGTATCGATCCCGCAGAATACACTGCTGGGTATATGCAGGCGAGAATTATGCGACACAGTTGGCATATGAATTCCTTAAAGAGCAATGATCCGATCATTGTTTCAGTTGGTTGGAGAAGGTACCAAACATTACATGTCTATACGCATGACCACGGTGGACGGAACAAAGTGCTTGAATATACTCTTGAAGATGAAACCTGTGTTGCAACGTTTTGGGGCCCTCTTGCACCTTCAGGTGCTGGAGTTATTGCTGTGCGGAGTTCGGTTGACAATAAGGCGGCATTTCGGATTTTAGCAACAGTTGTTGTGCTCGACTACCATGCTGTAAAGATATGGAAGAAAATTAAGCGGACTGGAACTCCTTGCTTGATCTTGAATGAGACTGCTCTTATCAAGGGCATGTTTAAATCATATAATGAAGTAGATCTGTTTAGAAATGTAAAAATTAAGACGGAGGATGGAATTCGGGGGATGGTTCTTGGGGCTGCAAAACAAGATTGTAGTGAACCAAACAGTCCACCTAGAGAAGGGATTGCTAAATGCACATTTGATAGCATGATTCATATGGGTAGCATCATTGTCATGAGTGAGTGGATCAAAATTGAGGTTCCTCGCATCTGCAACCAACCAATGGCAGTCCTGGAACCTACTAATAGTGTTCGGCAAAGCATGGATTCAGTCGATGAGACGCAAAAGAAGCTGGACGGAACTCTTGATTGTAAAGCACATGTATTGGTGATACATGAGAACAGGATAGCAGCAGAGGACCTGAGAAAAAAGTTGACAGGGTATTTCAGTGACAAGCTCAAATATGGTGTGGTGCAGACGCGAGGAACGCTTGAACAACATCGTGCCGTCATTTTTTCCGAACCGATGCCTTCTGGTTGGGACTCTGAGTTGCGCAAAAAGGTTCTGAATGAGTTACACAAGAAGCATCATACGATGACGGGTCACAGGGACGGGCCTAGCAAGGGGCTAACCCGGGCTATAGCCCTTCCCTAATTTTAGTTTGATAAAATTTTGTATAGGTAATTTTTTCAATATTAGTAATTAGCCCACCTCTATTTATGATTAGCCCTTGTAGTTGTAGCACAATTAATTTTTAGCCCAATATTTTTTTTTTATATTGAAAGGGCAAAGTTTAATTAAAAAGGTTGGAAACATAGAATTTTCTTGGTCACATCCATTTACTTTCCAATTTTTCTTCTATATAAACCATAAATTTCTTTATCCAATGATTACAATCAATTTTTGTACTTAAAATTTGCGGATCTTAATCAAAGAAATTTCTGTCTATCCAGTATTCTATAGACAATTTCAAGCTCATGTAACTCGTTCCAAAAAATTTGCATTCTAGCCCTACCCTAGGGAAATTTCTGGGTCCATCCCTGACGGGTCATGGGTTGATTACCACTTTGGTGAGTAGAAAGCCGGGGTTAAGGGCTGACAAAGAGGTCTCAACAGGAAAAGCTGGAACGTTAGGGTTTCTAAGAAGGGTCTGAATGAGATAAAGAAACGTCGTAATACCACGACAAAGAGGCCTCAACAGGAACAGCCTGAGTGTTCAGGTTTCCTGAAGTATTTTATTTCACTGCAGTTAACGTTTAGACACAGAAATGGGCAAGACCCCAAATGTTTTGCCAAACGATCTCATATCAAATTTAACTTAAAATTCTGCTCAAGGAGCGTAATTTCTTTGTTCATTAATTTAGCTGATTAGCCTCTAGCTTTATAAGAATGTTTTCAGTGTAACTGATGATAACAAAAACTCTAATATTTCTTCACACAAGTTATAAGCACCGGGTTAGGGGCTTGTATGCAATAAAATGGTAAGCACCAGGTAAGGAAAAATTCTTCCAACAGAATCCCATGAAACTGATATAGGTTATATTTCTTTCTTATCTTTTCACTAACGATCAATCAAACTAGTCATTCCCGTAAATCTAATCTTTAAGGCACAGTGATCATCGCCAGAGACGGCCAGGCTGCTGCTGCTTCTGTGATTTAAGCCTGCATAATTACCACAAAAGTGTCAGCATCCACTGAAGTAGAGTATTTCACATAAATGAACAGGGTGGTGAACAGGGAACTGTAGTAAATCCCGATTATTTAAATTGCATTGCTACAGAGTATTTCTGCTAACAATGTGGATGAGCAAAACTGCCACTACGAAATAAACACCGTTTTCAAATTGCCTGTTCATGCACTAAAAAGGTATATAGTAGAAACTAAAAAATCAGCCACCCGACTGGGTGATGCCTATATAACTGGATGATATACCTTCCATAATGATTTATTTTGTCACACCCAGGGATACAAAAGAAAATTTCCAATATGTAGCATTAAGATATGAATACTCTTCCTAATCCACATGAAGAGTACAAAAATAACCAATTGAACCAGTTACTTACTTCTGAAGCTCCTTTGAACGTTTGATGAACTCAGTTGGAATATCCTGGCCTTTATAAGATTCAAGCACTGGTCTAATATCAGCGGGTCTCTGGCGAGCAACAACTGTTGAATTAAATCAGGTCAGGTTATTAAATTGTAATACTAGTAGACAGTAAATACAATCATCCCACTACGAGAGAAGTGTAAGATTACATACACTCTAGAAATGGAATAAGATCCAAAAGAGTTGTATCATCTGGGTCAACCTTCCAAGCCTTAACTGGAAGAGCATTCTCTGGCTGCAGTGTAGATTCTAATGCATGACCACTTACATATATGATCCTTTTAGGATCTCTATTCAGCTTTGACAAGTCCTGCACACGAAGTTATATTACATAAAGCAGTTCATCCCCTGATAATGCAAGTTTATTTTTGTAGAGCATCATTGAGAACAAATGCCTCGCAGATGAAACTAACAGGGATTTTTTGTACATGAAATCCTCAATGATCCAATTCTGAGCAAGTTAATCATCCCTCCCAATATAACTGTACCTTTTTGGCTTTTTTCGTTTCTTTTTGTTTTTCAAGGTCATGCCATGGTGTATGTAAATAAGAATAAGAATATTAACATAAAAAATCACAGGAACACTTAACACACTAAAACAAGAATAAAAAGGGGGGTGGGGGTGGGGAACTCAAATAGATTTGATGACAAATTGACAATATAAAGGAGTGGCGGCTGAACCAGAGACAGGATCAGACCTTAGAAATGCTACAGAATAATGGCTGTTCATTTTCCAAGTTACAATGGCTGTTCTTTTTTACGTTTAAATCATTAGTGTTCAGCCAAAACTGTTTTATGGTTAAAAGGGTAATGGATCACCGAGACATTATAATGGCTGTTCTCTAAACATTGATACAAACTTAACATAGCCTATGAACAGTATGTGTCTAAAACCTTTTAAAGGTACAACATTTCGTGATCTTTGGCCCAAATAAATCAGTTTCTAGCGTGACCAATACGAAATTTCACTTACAATCTTGTACTTTTTCAGCCGAAGTTTAGTTTACCTTAATATTTCCAAACAAATTAGGGGGAACTTACTTAAAATTTGCTGTATCTTTTTAATATGTAGGAACACAACCAAATTTACGTAGTTAACCTATATTGTGGGTAAAGTATCTTCAATAATACGTTTTCTAAATTTTATAGTAGATATTCAGATATTTTATTAATTCTTATCAAAATTAAATGTGAATAATGACACAATTGCCTTGAATTGTCATTATCCAACACGAAATGATTGAATTCCAAAAATAGAAATATTGCCGGAGATTGTAAATTACTACCTATGACTGTAAGCTTTATGTTCCAGTTTCTTATTTTTCCAGTAATGGATTCTCTTAAGTTAGTTTTGATATGAAGTTTACACTCTTATGTTAATACAATAGCAAGTTTTGCAAACTTTATGTTGTTAAGTTCGAGTTACTAGCAAGCCAACTTATTATAGAACCAAAAACATGAGTTATCAACATGTACACCAAAATCGCGGACTATCAAAAGCATTACATACAATGTGCACAATTTGCTTTAGTGACCGGAGCCATTACAGAGAGACTCCTCCTAAACTAGGGTCTGGGAGATCAAATGCTAGGTAAGCTTGCCAATCAGCATTGAAAGCTAAAAGTGAGGAATAATATCACATCCTACGAGTGGCAACCAAACGATCAAGTTAAACACGTGCAAGCAAATAATAATGAGCATAGAACAAAAGACAACCAAATAATTGCAATGGTAGAAAATAATAAAGCAAGAGAACAACAATTACCCTATAATGCTTCCCATCCTGATATCTGGTTGCAGACCTTGATAGCCTAAATCGTATACATCCCTTTGCATCAAGCCTTTCAATTATCGGATCGACATACTAGAGTGCATCCACAAACAAAAGAATTAGAGAATAATCAATAACAGGGGCAAATAACAAATCGTCCGGTGGAACCAGTAAATCAACTTACCATCTGCAGCTGATCAGAATAAACAACAATTTCATAAAATTGGGCAAGATGTTCCAAAAAGGCTTCAACTCCTGGTCTTTTGAAGGTTCTCCATCCTCTTTCACGCTTAAAACGGCAAGAAAAACTTTTCATTAACAGTTAAATTGAGGAGGTGCAAGCCCAAACAACAAAAGCTCTTCATACAAATCCATAGTTCCAACAAGTAACTCACAAGCCATATGGACTAAACTATGATGCAATAATTGTGAAAGGCTGCAGCACAAAGATGAAGGTGACAACTTCACCAAAGAGCAGAAGCTTACCTTCCAATCAGAGTGTACCAATGTCTCGTTCAGATCCAGCACAAGAGTAAAAACATGTGGGGCCTCCAGAGGATGCATATCTGGAAGAAGCTTTTCAGATGTTGGTTCTGTAAAACCCTTCACGAATAGAAAGGGATAAGAGATTACTCGTAGATGAGTTAAAAAAAAAAACAGCAAATGTACAATATGATACACACCCGGACATGTTCTTCCAATGTCTTTCTGAGATCTAGGTACAGCTCAGTGGATTTAGCAGGGACTGCAATAACAGAATAAAATTACTGAAATCAATCGTGTGATTGAGAACACTAATCAAATGATGAGAACTCGTCCACTACGGATTATAGGAAGTGTAATAAAGAGGCGCATCCTGATGTGGCTTATGTATGAATGTAGAATGCCGAGATTCAGAAGATTAAATCCGTCCAAGGAATTTGATAGAAGCGCTCACCCGTCATTGCAGTTCTGTAAGCCAGAGCCTTAAATTTCTGTTCAAGAGAAGAAGAGAGAGGTTACATTTCCAATAACATTTAGATTCACACAATGAAAACATCAATATAAATAAGACGGTTACAACCAACACAAAAAATTATCTTGACATTAACACCTAGAGCCATACATACCTCGAGACCAGGTGCATCATTTTCTACAGCATAATTTGTAGCTTGTCGTAATGACTTTGTTTTCTCATCCACTTCTTCCAAGGAGTAAGCTGCAAAATCAAGATACATTTCTTTTTTTAGAAATAACAATAAGGGCATTCGTTTCTAAAACAATGCAAGTAATTATTTCTTTCTACTTCCCCAACTTCCTCATAGTTTCCCCTTTTCTTTCTTCAATTATCAAATGACAGCTCAAAATCTCATAAGGAGGATGTCAATTAAATAAATGAATCTAATGATTCAGGATTGAACTTGAATCAATCAAACAATGGAACATGGATACAAATAAGGGCATTTTCCACTCTCCCTTTAGTTCACCACAATCAATCATTTTATCACCCGGATCATACAGTACAAGGCTTAAGAAAAAATTAGGGTATAAGTATTCTCACAGTATGATTTCAAAAGATTAAAACTCTTTTACCTATCAATTAGCCAAATGGGGTTCTCTCATTCAAAAATTTTATCCCAAACCAGAGATCAAATCAAGATCACAACAAAGAAAAACCCTAGAAGTGAATACAAAGTACTAACCATATGTGGCATAACCAGCAGTAATAGCAGCTCCAGCAAGAGATGCAAAAAGCCCAAACTTCAAAAATCTCCATGGATCATGATCGTCGTCTTCAAAACCCATGTTAGGAACAGGGATAGGAGGAGGAATAGGGGGAGATTTACTATTACTAGCATTATTGAGAAGAGATGCAGAAGAAACTATGGGTGCCTTTGGCGGATTTCCTGAAACTGTTGAATGAAATCGATTACTTTTGTTTACTAAGAACAAGAGCAGTCGACGTGATTGAAGCTGTGACATTTTTCAGTATTTTTTTAAGAAATTTTCAGCTAATGGAAGAAGAAGTAGGGTTTTGCCAAGAGTTTTGTGGAGAGAGAGGCAGGTTTCTTTTAGTTCAAGGTACTTTGAGCCTTCCCCCAATTTTATTCCAAGGCGACTCTGCAGCATAGCTGAGCCCCACCTTGCCCCGCATATCCACCCAGTTGGATTAGCCATAATAGGCGCAATAGCCACCTCCCTCCTAAATGCCTGTATCGGCGTAATACCTTGTTAGAGCAAGTTTTATGGTGGAGGAATTATATCTTCCAAGTTCCATGATGCCTTAGCATTTGGAATAGATTATGGAAGTTCGAGTGTAATCGTGGAAGGTAAACTGGATTCCAAAATACCAATCTGAATTGCGTTGAACGTCATTCCAAATTGTGTTAAATCTTGGCTTATAAAATCGGCGGTTAGGAAGACCGAATTATATTTAGAAAAAAAATATAACCAATAGATTGAGCGCGATTTGGAATGACGGATGCTTTGGTTTGGATTCCAAACTATCTTGAAAACTTGGAACACATTGGAAAAAGACTTAACATTCCATACTTTTTGCGAGCTTGAAGTAGCTTTGGTTCCACCATTAGACGTATTCTTAGTGATATTGATTAGTTGTAGATGGTGGATTTTCAACAAAGGTCAAAATCGTAAAATCATGATACTGCATGTTTCTGACACGGGTTTCAGGCATGTGACGATTCATATTTTACGATCCATGGTGAATTCGTTTTCGAAAGGCCTCCACTAGCTGAGCGTTCGATACCTCGCATTTCATCATGCCCTCTATGTAGAATAACATAATTGGGCGGTTCTCCGTAAGATTGAGAGCATTAACGCCTTCAGGACGTTGGTGATACTCACTGTTCCCTGACTACATGAGAGAGACCCCCCTCTACATAGAAGAACGATTGGGCGGTTCTCCGTAAGATTGAGAGCAATAACGCCTTCGGGACGTCGGTGACACTCACTGTTCCCTGACTATGTAGGAAGACCGTGTATAGATCCAGGCGGTTCTCCGTAAGATTGAGAGCAATAACGCCTTCGGGACTTCGGCAATACTCACTGTTTTCTGACTATGCACCTTTCAGAACGGGTATGACGCTTTAACTGGCTAATTATACCGTGACATTCACCACTGAATTCCTAGAAGATAATCTATTTTATCTCATTATTCCGATTTCATGATCGAATCCACGGCTGATCTCATGGAATGGTAATGGATAATCTTATTACTCCGATTTCATGATCGAATCCACGGCTAATCTCATGGAATGGTAATAATCTTATTACTCCGATTTTGTGGTCGAATCCACGATCCCATGGAATGGTAATGCTCGTTTTATTATTTCGAATTCATGGTCGAATCCACGGCTGATCCTATGGATTGATAATAAACAACTACTCGATTTTATTACTCAGTTTCATGAATCATTCTCCACTGAATTTCATAAATTAGTAATAAATACTCAACAATCGGGCATACGGACTACCACTGAGTAAGCCCCATAAAATGGTGTAAGTGTACTCGACAATGATGCACGAACGAGCACCCAAATGCACGAACGAGCATGCGAAAATATGAACAAATGAGGAATCCTGCATAAAATAGGAGAGAGAAAATAATAACATTAAAATAATGGAGAAGCGCACATGGGCCGGGCCCACCGGCCGGCCGGTCGTGCCTTAGCCGTGGCTGGTCCCATGCTTCCTCCATTATTTTCCTTATTTTTGTTATTTTCATGAACTCATGAAGACTCTTTCATTCTAACAACTTTCCTTGTTTGAGCAAAACTCATGTTTTCTCCATATTTTCATGGTTTCTCCATATTTTCGTGGTTTCATGAAAAAATAATAATACAAAATAGGGAAAGGTGTTGCGGGACCGGGCAACTTAGCCGGCCGGCCATGCCCTAGCCGTGGCCGGTCCCACACCTTGCAATCCCTAATCTTTCATAAATTGTTATTTTTCTCATCTTGTGAAACTTTCCGGTTTTCGGCAAAAATCGTGGTTTCTCCATGTTTTCTCAAGTATTGCTCAAACCATGAAAAAGCCAAAAGTGAACATGGTCACATGACCGACTAGGCTACTCACGAAAAGTATATTAAAATATTATTATTTTAATATTCACGATCAAACGGGCATACTTGCTCATTCGAGCAAAATCGAGAATTCCAGTCAAAGATCGAACTCTTCTGAAAATTCAAGATATTGCTCAAACGCACATCAAAAAATGCCGAAACTCTCAAGACTGAGATACGGGCATTATGGAGACACGGGCATGCTCCCTTGACCGACCAAGGGCGGCTCTAAGGCTTGCAATGAGCCGGGCCCACACTTTTTCACACTTTTGACCTAATTTGCGCAATTGCTCGTATTGGGTCCAAACTCTTCACAACCAACTTGGAATTTGCTCAAATGACCATCAGCTAGTCCCACGACCACCAAGGGACGGTTTCACACCCTCTTGGTCGGTCCCTCACTTTTCCATAATTAGGTTTTATCACCTAATGCTCAATCGAGCACTATTTCAATAAATGATGAAACCGGCATTCAATCGTCATTCCTTCACCAACCAACCGGTCAACTCAGGACCCTGGTGTATGCTCACTCGAGCAATTGGGCATCATATGGACGTCCATAGTCCCATGTGGTCGGTCCCTCCTTTGCTCATGACCTATTTTCAGCAATTCGTCAATTAATGAGCAATTGATCAAAAATTAGTGTTTCGAACAAACGCTCCGCGAATCATCATTCTGAGCAAGTTCAAACACTAAATAAATTTATGTTGATCCATAAAACAACACGTGGATTAATTATATAATATTTGGTAATCTACCAATATTTTAAATTAATATTTTATTGGGTCACGTCACCAATAAATAATTCGTCGAATTGAGCAATACTTACTCAATTGCTCGAATATCGATCACTATCAATATTCAGTAATTTATCAGTAATTCGTCGAGTCGAGCAATACTTGCTCAATTGCTCGAATATTGATCCAACTATCAATATTCAGTAATTCGTCGAATTGAGCAATACTTGCTCAATCGCCAACTATTAATGTTCAGTAATTCGTTGAATCGAGCAATACTTGCTCAGACGCTCGAATTTACAATAATTGCGCACGAGCAATATCAACATAAGAACTAACACGTTCAAATCCATGAATCACTGAGCATTCGCCAATCATGCTCAATTCGACAAAACTTAAATTCACTATCTAAACAGTTGTTTGAGGGTGAAAACAGTTTCTGCCGATTTTGGTAATTTCGGGTGTGTAGGTGAGAAACGAATTTAAACCCTAAACAATGTACCGCAAGGGAGTACTTTAGATTCGAGAGATCAATCTGTACAAATCCGGCCTAAACCAAGAAATGACCGTTCCAGACTTGCTTCGGTCACAAAGTGAAGGAGAAGGGTTGGTTTTGGGGAGGGAAGCGAAGAAAGTGTTGAGACCAGAATAGTTGATTCTGGAAGAGTATTTGTTTTACGACTTGTATTAGAAAGTGGGAAGCTCACAGATGGAGAGCTAGCAAATGTTTTCTGAGTGTTGTATGCTCCTGACCTGAACTTGTCATTCGGTGGAAATAGGTAATGCCTATTTATACAAGTCGAAGTGAAACGTACTCTGGTCTCATTAACAAATGGAAAACGGGTGAGTAAATGGGAGGAGGTGGTAACCGGTAACGCCTGGAATTGATGTTCCATAAAAGAAAGCGTTTCACCATTACTCCCTATATTTACTAACCGCCTCATCCTTATGACACTTTCCTATAACGGGCGTAGTGTACGCCGTACGCTGTAAACCGCCAAACCAATACCCAATGAGCATCCCCAAGTTTGTGACATGCGTTAATGTCTCGAGTGTTTTCGTGGAAAACATGTAGCACATTGTTGTTGTCCGGCGAGTTGAGCTTGGGAGACTTGCCGGCTCGGTGGTGACCTTCGACGATCGGGATTTTGCATCTTAAGAGGAAAGATAGTCGTTGATTATTGCAACCCTTCGTTTGGTAGCCAGTGGCATGAAAGCATGATCAGTATGGCTTTAATATGGATTAGTCTAGGAGCGGCCAAAAGTTAGGGTTTTGGCTTTGTTTAGGCGCGACTAAACTAGGGCCAAAGGTTGTCATGCGTTGGCTGGTAACCTTGGACGGCTAAGATCTGCACCTTAGATGAAAAAGTGGTCGTTGATTGTTGCAGGCCTTCGTTTTGGTAGCCGCATATGGAAGGCCGGTATGGTGTGGCGCGGCAAGGTGGTTGGCATGCCATTGGCACATGTGGTATGGTATGCCTTGGCGCGGTTTGGCGTGGCCAAAACAAGGGTTTTGGGCCAAAGGTTACCATGCGTTGTTTGGCGACCTTAGACGGCTAGGATTTGCATCTAGGATGGAAGGGTGGCCGTTGATCGTTGCACGTCTTCGTTCTAGTAGCCGCAATAGGGAAGGCCGGCATGGTATGGCGCGGCAAGGCGGTTGGTAATGCCATTGGCACATGTGGCATGGCATGCCTTGGCGCGATTTGGCGTGGCCAAAACTAGGGTTTTGGGCCAAAGGTTACCATGCGTTGTTTGGGGACCTTGGACGGCTAGGATTTGCATCTAGGATGGAAGGGTGGCCGTTGATCGTCGCACGCCTTCGTTTTGGTAGCCGCAATAGGGAAGGCCGGCATGGCATGGCGCTGCAAGGCGGTTGGCATTCCATTGGCACATGTGGCATGGCATGCCTTGGCGCGGTTTGGCGTGGCCAAAACTAGGGTTTTGGGCCAAAGGTTACCATGCGTTGTTTGGCGACCTTGGACGGCTAGGATTTGCATCTAGGATAGAAGGGTGGTCGTTGATCGTCGCACGCTTTCGTTTTGGTAGCCGCATGGGGAAGGCCGGCATGGTGTGGCGTGGCAAGGTGGTTGGCATGCCATTGGCACATGCGGTATGGTATGCCTTGGCGCGGTTTGGCGTAGCCAAAACTTGGGTTTGGGGCCAAAGGTTACCATGCGTTGTTTGGCGACCTTGGACGGCTAGGATTTGTATCTAAGATGGAAGGGTGGCCGTTGATCGTCGTATGCCTTCGTTTTGGTAGCCGCAATAGGGAAGGTCGGTATGGCATGGCGCGGCAAGGCGGCTGGCATGCCATTGGCACATGTGGCATGGCATGCCTTGGCGCGTTTTGGCGTGGCCAAAACTAGGGTTTTGGGCCAAATGTTACCATGCGTTGTTTGGCGACCTTGGACGGCTAGGATTTGCATCTAGGATGGAAGGGTGGCCGTTGATGGCTTGACATAGTGGGGCCAAGGCAAGGTGCGGTTGGCTTGGCATGATGGGGCCAAGGCAAGGTGCGGTTGGCATGGTGGGGCCAAGGGTTTGGCATGCCATTGGCGCATGGTGCGGCTAGCATGGTTGGAGCCAAGGGTTTGGCACGGACGACTTGGCATGGTGGGGCCAAGGCAAGGTGCGGTTGGCTTGGTGGGGCCAAGGGTTTGGCATGCCATCGGCGCATGGTGCGGCTAACATGGTTGGCATGCCTTGGCGCGGTAGACGCGGCTGGCATGGTTTTCCATTGGCACAGTGGTGCGGCTGGCATGGTTGGCATGCCTTGGCGCAGTAGCATGAGAATTAGGGTTTGGCATAGATGATGTCGGTCAATGTTAAGGGTTCTGCCGTGGAACATGACCCATGTAAAAAAAAGGTACCCCAGTAATTCTTGCGTAGGCATTCTGATCGATTCAATAAATGTGCTAATGGTCATAGTGACGTCATGTCAGTTGTACAATTTTACGATTTTAACCCTAAGTTAAAAACCACCATCAACATTAAATCCCATGCTTAGCTCGGAACGGGAGCATCGTTGCGAGGTAAGCATAAGATGGTGACAGGCAAGGACAAAAATCGAAATAACAAGTCGTGAAAAGATGGTCAGGAAGGTCCAACTAACCTTTTTCGAGAGGTAATGAGAGTTCATGATCCCTGTATTTGGCAGCCTTGCATAGATTCTATTTGTGGTGTAGACCGTGAAGCGGTGAGATGAAGATCGTCGACTTAGTATGGTTATGCATCATCTTGGATGGGTTAGGGAACATCATGACGCTCGGCTCGGCGAGTTGTTGGTGTTGGCGCAAGTCATGGCGCGGCACGATGGTGCAAGGCATGACGCGGTTTGGCGAGGCAAGCATGGCGCGGACAGTGGTGTAAGGCATGACATGGTGCGGTGAGGCAAAGCATGCATGACGGTTTGGCATGGTGGGGCCAAGGCATGGTGCGGACGGCTTGGCATGGTGATTTGTCTTCGCGGGCCCGGTTGCCTCTTTTCCTTACTTGACTCAAATAGGAAGTCCTTTCCTTATTCAAACTCCCAAGTATGACGCCTATAAAAGGGGCCGGCCTCTCCTTTTATTTCACACCTTTATTATTATTATTTTTTTACTCTGGCCGTGTGGTAACAGTAAAGCGGATGAGCGAATCCCAGGTATGTCTTCCAGCACTTCCTCTTTAATTTTTTTTTTCTTGTTTTCTTGTGTTAGTGCAAACCCTAGCTGCAGGCGTACCTTTTCATGATCTTGTAGAAAATATTGTCCTTCTGTGTTGGCATGAATCCTAGCCGTAGGTATGCTTTGCACAAACCTGTAGTAGCATTTAGGCGTGAATACCGTAGCAATGTTGACCGCCTCAATTTATTGTGCAAAGTAGGCATGCATGAGCTGGTAACTGTCATTTCCTTCTCATGAAAACCTAGTTTCTAGGTTTTACTCCTTTTACTGGTGTGGCCATGTGTATGGTTCCCATGGTGGGGCGCGCCTCCTTGGCCGGGCGCAAATTTCCCGCTGCAGGGTACGGCCTTGGCATGAGGTGGTGATGCAGGGTCTATCAGTCCCCATTTCTTTGCCTATACGTATTGTGACTTTGAAACAAATTAGCCTGCATCTAGGATGGATCTTCTGTGTCTGATAAAATAATTTCCATGCACTTTTCGTAATAATTTCTCTTCGTATTGTTCCATTATAGTTGTTTCGGAAGTGGAAGTAGCGTGAGAGAATTTTCGCTAGGATGTCATTTGAGAAAAGTTCTGTCGTACCGAAAGACGTTGGCAATTCCAAGCCAAACATGGATGATGAATTCTTTACAACATCCGCCACGATTAGGAGAAACCATCCCAAGTATGTGTCGATTCTTCTGACTGGTCCGGAAAGTGAAGGAGAGGCCCGGTCGGTTCGGTCAGGAGGAGTAATAAGGTTTTGTCTTCAGAGGAAAGAGTATCATGCTTCTCCTATCGACTTTAAAATCTCTGTGAGTCCGTTACGTCCCTTTGAGAAATGGATGCGATTCATGATGAGCCAAGAATGTGTAAAAGCCAGTTTGACCAAGGCGTAGATCATTGATGCTGTCGCGGCTTCCGCAGTGCTTCAAATTAGGAAAGATATTCCAGGCTTGGTTGCTTTTATTTCCATATGGTGTCCGGACACCCACACGGCCATATGCAGGTGGGGTGAAATGAATATCTCCTTAGAGAGCGTGGCCGTATTGCTGAATCTTCCCGTAATAGGAAACCTCGATGTCAAATTGTCTGCAGATGAAGAAGAAATGCGCGTCGCTCTGGTCGCGAAATCAAAAGGATTCGTTCGGAAAGAAAATGAGACGAGGTGCTTCTATGGCTGGTGGGTGTCTCAGTGGTTTCCCGATGAGTTGGAGCCGAATCAGAAGAATAGTACGCTTCATGTTGCGGTGTTCTTGGCTCTTTGGTTATCCAGAGATATTTTTGATGACGGCTCAGGTAAGAAGGATATAAGACAGGAACTTATCAAGTTTGCCATAAAATTGGCAAAAGGTGTCATTCTCCCTATTGGCGGCTTGTTTCTTGGTTCTCTGTACACACACTTGGATCAGCTGGTTGCGGACATGTGCACTTCAAATGGCTACATGAAAGTGGATTCGTATATTCATGCCGCCTTTCTCCAAGCGTGGTTGTGGGAGTACTTCGAAAGGTATGCTCCAAAATAGTTGGCCGTATTTCCCGAGTCTTGGAGTGGCTCTAGGATACTGCGCTGGTCGAATAGGCGCCCAAAGATTGGTTCAAATCTGGTTGGATTTCTTGACAACTCGCACATGGTTAATTTTCGTCCATGGGCTCCGGTGCATGCGTCCATAACTTAGATCAGTACCTTTGCCCCTGCTCCGAGCATGTCTTTGTCTTATGATAAAGAGGATATGAGTGTTGGAGAGATGGTGTTCATGCGAAGCTGCACGCCCGGTCATGTGTCGTCTTTCTTACGAGGATCTTGCAAAGCAATCTCTTACAATATCGATAGGGCGGCTCGACATATGGGTTTTGACCAAGGGGTCCCACTAGTTCGTCAGCCGGTTGTTCCAGAAGTCCCGTTGCCAACTGTTATCGATGCTAGTGTTCTTGTGCCGGGTAAAAGTCTGCCTTTTCTGCTTGCGGAACGAAATCCATAAAAAAACTCCAAATATAACATATTTTGGCAGGATGAGTTTATCGTTATCCATGAATTCGTGAATGATGTGGTAGAAAACCGTCGCGGTAAGCCTTCTCCTGCGGTTTTAGCGGAGCATCCACTGCTGAGGGATCCTTCTTCGCCCAAGCGAAAGTCCGCTAGCCCGGATGCGTACAGTCCCCAAGCGAATGAGCGAAGGTCTAAAAGCCGTGCTGGTGGTTTTCAGTCGGGTTCGACGGCTCTTCCGACTTTTAGTTCTTCCAATATGCGAGTACGTATGATTTTCTTCCTGATTTAGTTGGATTACGTATATCTTCGTCTCATTTCTGAGCGTTTGTCCTTGCGTCTTGCCTAGGGTCTCAGAAGTGTGAATGCCTTTACCAAACTTGCACGTAGTCAGAAGACAGCGTCTCTTGAGACGGAAGGCGGCGATGCTGAACCTACCCATGGTGAAGGGGGATCCGAGAAGGAAGAAAGTTCGGAGTCCAGCGACGGGGAGGATAGTTTTTCTGGTAGCAGCGTTGAATCTTCCTCCAGCGAGTCCGAAAGTGAATCGGTGAGCCTTCCATTTTCTTTCTTTCCTCTTCCTCTCTCCCCTTCCTCTTTTTTTTTTTTTTTTGGAGTAAAACCAAATCTTGATATCCCAGGAGCAAACCGTTCCCGGGGATGGCCTTGAAGTAGAAAACCCGCCACAGTGAAGACGTAGCCATACCTCCAATTACGGAAACCGTACCGGCTAGTGACTTGGACATTGAAGTTCATCATCCTGAAGACGTTGCCACGACTCAAGTGGTGGAGAGTACTCTAGGGGCTGCTGGCGCAATTGTAGTTAGGGGTCCCTTGTCGGTTGTTGATTCAGTTGCGGGCGCCACCTTCGCTCCTCCATACCTGGTTCCTTATCCGGATCACGTGCTGATCGGGGGCTTTAGTGTGCCGGCCAAGTATGCGGCACTATACACTAAGATATGGGAAAGATACGGACATATCGCCACGACCAAGAAAATTACTAGTCGATTTGCGCTGGTTAAGCGGGTGTAGGAAGCTTTGTCTTCGATTGACGACATGTGCAACGTGACCGGTCATACTGTTTCTGAGGATGTAATCTCGAGCTGGAGGTTCCATTGTGACATGTGTGTAAACTTCGAATTCAATGTTCCTTTGGTTCGTTGAAGGTTTCTCTGAGGTTGAAAAGTTCGAAGGTCCTTCTGCGGATATGGTGAAGAAGCAGGAAGCGGAAGTCGAGAAAATGTCCAGGAAGCTGAAGTTGAAAAGGGCAGCTCTCCAAAGCACGAAGGAGGCTCTTGCTAAGAAGTGCAAGCCATTGTTGAAAAACTTTCCTTGAATGCATTTCTGTCTTCTGAACTTCTTATTTTTAGGTTTTTTTTTTTTTGAAAGGCAAATGAAACGCCTAGTTTATGGTTTTGATTTCTTGGATTTCTTGGGTTGATTGGAAAAATGCTACCTTGAGGGTTTTGGATTATTCTTTTGGAATGAATTGTTTTGGAATGGATTGTTTTGGAATGGATTGTTTTGGGAATGATGTTGTCTTGGTTACGATTGCAAGTGACGCAAGCATCCCAGGAAAACCATGGAACCGTGTGTTGGTAGATGACATGGGGTGAAACATAACATGGCTATCGGTTTTATCATTCCCGTGAAAACTTGAAATAGCAAACCATGTATCTTGTCTAGGTAAGACTTACTCGGTTTTTCAGGTCTTCTGGTGAAAAGGGAACCTTCCGGGTGTAAGACCGAGTTTTATGGGAAGCACCACCGTGATTGTGGAAAGTCCCCAGTCGTCTCATCTGATAATCGAGTCGTCGATCCCCGGTTGGATCATTCGCTTTTAATCTCTAGGCAGTCCCAGTCATCCTCGCCGTGTCAAGACTGATAATAGGGTCGTCTGGTAACTGAGTCGTCGATCCCTGAGCGGGTCGCCTGCTTCTACCATCTTGATGTTTGGGTCGAAGCATGAGATCGATGGTCGAAAATTGACATTGTAACCGAAAGATCAATCTCCCACTGTGGTCGCTAATTGTTTGAGGGTGAAAACGGTTTCTACTAATTTTGGTAATTTCGGGTGTGTGGGTGAGAAACAAATTTAAACCCTAAACAATGTACTGCAAGGGAGTACTTTATATTCGAGAGATCAATCTGTAAAAATCCGGCCTAAACCAAGAAATGGCCGTTCCAGACTTGCTTCGGTCACAAAGTGAAGGAGAAGGGTTGGTTTTGGGGAGGGAAGCGAAGAAAGTGTTGAGACCATAATAGTTGATTCTGGAAGAGTAGTTGTTTTACGACTTGTATCAGAAATTGGGAAGCTCACAGATGGAGAGCTAGCAAATGTTTTCTGAGTGTTGTATGCTCCTGACCTGAACTTGTCATTCGGTGGAAATAGGTAATGCCTATTTATACAAGTCGAAGTGAAACGTACTCTTGTCTCATTAAGAAATGGAAAACGGGTAAGTAAATGAGAGGAGGTGGTAAACGGTAACGCCTGGAATTGATGTTCCATAAAAGAAAGCGTTTCACCATTACTCCCTGTATTTACTAACCGCCTCATCCTTATGACACTTTCCTATAACGGGGCGTAGTGTACGCCGCACGCTGTAAACCGCCAAACCAATACCCAATGAGCATCCCCCAGTTTGTGACATGCGTTGATGTCTCGAGTGTTTTCGTGGAAAACACGTTGTTGTTGTCCGGCGAGTTAAGCTTGGGAGACTTGCCGGCTCGGTGGTGACCTTCGACGGTCGAGATTTTGCATCTTAAGAGGAAAGATAGCCGTTGATTATTGCAACCCTTCGTTTGGTAGCCAGTGGCATGAAAGCATGATCAATATGGCTTAGTTTAGGCGCGGCCAAAAGTTAGGGTTTTGGCTTTGTTTAGGCGCGACTAAACTAGGGCCAAAGGTTGCCATGCGTTGGCTGGTAACCTTGGACGGCTAAGATCTGCACCTTAGATGAAAAAGTGGTCGTTGATTGTTGCAGGCCTTCGTTTTGGTAGCCGCATAGGGAAGGCCGGTATGGTGTGGCGCGACAAGGTGGTTGGCATTCCATTGGCACATGTGGTATGGTATGCCTTGGCGCGGTTTGGCATGGCCAAAACTAGGGTTTGGGGCCAAAGGTTACCATGCATTGTTTGGCGACCTTGGACGGCTAGGATTTGCATATTGGATGAAAGGGTGGATGTTGATCGTCGCATGTCTTCGTTTTGGTAGCCGCAATAGGGAAGGCCGGCATGGTATGGCGCGGCAAGGCGGTTGGTATGCCATTGGCACATGTGGCATGGCATGCCTTGGCGCGGTTTGGCGTGGCCAAAACTAGGGTTTTGGGCCAAAGGTTACCATGCGTTGTTTGGCGACCTTGGACGGCTAGGATTTGCATCTAGGATGGAAGGGTGGCCGTTGATCGTCGCACGCCTTCGTTTTGGTAGCCGCAATAGGGAAGGCCGGCATGGCATGGCGCGGCAAGGCGGTTGGCATGCCATTGGCACATGGGGCATGGCATGCCTTGGCGCAGTTTGGCGTGGCCAAAACTAGGGTTTTGGGCCAAAGGTTACCATGTGTAGATGGGGAAAAACAATTTGCGGGTTTTTACGAAATTGAAGAGTCGACCATGTGGAGACTCCTTGAAACGAGCAAAATGTTGAACCTCACACAGATGCACTGCAAGAAGGGAGTGCTTTAAGTTCGAGAGATCAATTTGTAAGACTCCGGCCTAAACCAAGAACAATGGCCGTTCCAGAGTCAATTCGGTCACAAGAGAGGATGGGTTGATCTGTAGGAGGGAAGCTGAGAAATACGTGAGATCAATGGTGATCTGAGATTGTAGGTGTAATGTGAATTCAGCGTAAGAATGATCTGAATGATTGAATTTTGCTCAATTGAGAGTGAATGCTCGGACGATGAGTTCGTGTAGACGAAAGATTGTCTGTATGAACTTGCCGAGAATTCTTTTAGACGAATGTTCGAGTGTTCGAATCTTGTTCTTTCAATCAGGATTCAGAGACATTTTATAATGCCGGAGTTGAAACCACCATGATCCCATGAAGTGTGACAGTTTGCTGGAATCAGAGAGTGGGGAAGTGGGAAATCGTGTTAAAACCAGTTGCTCATCGTGCGGAGACTTGGTTAATTTTCCACCCACTACTTTGCCGACTCTTCCAACCGATTGCACGACTTGCTCACATTCTCATCGTGGGTGAACACACGTGCCGTGGACCATGAGACCAAAACCCTAGTTAATATCCCCCATGTGACACGATTGATATCTCGTGATTGTGGAGTCGATTCTTGACTTTGTGGGACGACGAGTCCATGTATTGTTGAGTTGAACATATTTTGCAAATGTTCCTCAAAACTCATGAATCAAATATGTCTCTTTGAAACGAGGTATTATTATGTTGATTACCTAAGACGAGCAAACCGTGTTCTTTGAATTGTCGAATAATATTGATAGTTGAACCAATATTATTGAATCCGAGCAAATATTACTGGTTCGAGCGAATATTGCTAGTTTGAGCGAATATTGCTAGTTTGAGCAAATATTGCCGGTTTGAGAAAATATTGCTCGTTTGATGAATTGTTGGTAGCAGGACCAAAGTAAATATTAATTTAAGATACTGACTGTTGGGTCGAGTAAAATAAATAAAAATGTTGATCATGGAATCAACATAAAATTATCAAAGTATTTGAATATGCTCAGAATCATGTTTCTGCAGAGGATTCAAAACCCTAATTTTATCGAAATGATGATTTATTGCAAATCAATCTGCTGAGTGAAGCAGGGACAGGCTACATGGGATGACGAGTCCACCATGTACGCCTGAGATGCTCGAATGAGCAAAATACCAAAGTCTCTTAGAGGACCAGTTGGTGAAAGAATGATTAAATCTTTGGTTTAATCATTTATTGAAATAATGCTCGTGTGAGCGACAAATAACAAAACCTATCCATGAAGAGATGAGGAACCGACCAGGAGGTCATGAGACCGGCTTTTGGTGGCCGTGGGACCAATGGATGGTCGTTCAAGCAAACTCTTAATTGTTTGGACGAAGTTTGAACCTAATATGAGCAATTGAGCAAATTAGGTTAAAACCATTAAAACATGTGGGACCGGCTGTTTGCAGGCCTTAGAGCCACCCTTGGTCGGTCAAGGGGATGTGCTCGTGTCACCATAGTGTCCGTGTCTCAGTCCTGAGAGTTTTAGTATTTTCCGACGCGCATTTGAGCAACATTCTGAGAAAATATGCAGAATCCAGGGTTTTGCTGAACTAGGAAAAATACATGAGATGATGACAAATGATAAATAAAACAGGGAATTGCAAGGTGTGGGATCGACCACGGCTAGGGCATGGCCGGCCGGTTGACAAGCACGGTCCTACACTTTCCCAGTTTTATGTAATTTTATGTACTTTCTCTGATTCGAGGGAAATTCCATGAAACTGAAGAGTTTTATTAAATTAGGGAACTTCCATGAGATGAGGGAGATAAAATAATAATAATAAAATAGGGAATGATGGAGTGTGGGACCGGCAATGGCCAAGGCATGGCCGGCCGGCCAACGGGCACGGTCCCAGGGCACTCTTCCCAATTTTATGTAATTTTTTATGATTTTAGGAAATTTTCATAAAATCAAAGAGATTTGTTGAAACCAAGGTATTTTGTTGAAATCAGGGAGTTTTCATGGAATCAGGAAAACAAAATAACAAACAATAATAAAATAATAAGCGTGTGGGACCGGCTAGGACATGGCCGGACGGCTAGAGCCCGGTCCCATGAGTTTTCCTAATTTTATAATATTTTTTTATGATTTTAGAGAAAATCCATAAAATTAGGGAATTTTCATGGTTTTAGGGAAAATTCATGAAATCAGGGAATTTTCATAATTTGAGAGAAATAATAAAATAATGGGGACGTGAGGTGTGGGACCGGCCACGGCTAGGGCATGGGCGGCCAAAATTTTGGTGCTCGGTCCCGCGACACCTTTCCCTAATTTTATTATTTCTTTGATAAAATCATGAGATTAGAGAATTTCCTTGAAACGAAGGAGATTTGCTCGAACGAGAGAATTTTCACGAGATCAAGGAAAAATAATAAAATATGACAAAATATAAAATTGGGCGCGGGACTGGTCACAGCATGACCGGCCAGCTGAGCCCAGTCCCCTGGCGCCTTTGCTAATATTTTATTATTATTTTTTTTCCTTCCTATTTTGCATAGGTTCGTCGTTCATTCATATTTTGAAATGCTCGTTTGCGCATTCAAATGCTGGTCTGTGCATTATTGCTAAGTACACTTGCACCATTTTAGTCGGGGCTTATTCGATGCTCAGATGCCTGTTTCGTTGAATATTTATCACTAACCCGTGGAATTCTGCTGGGAAGAACCACGAATTGAAGTGACGAAATATAACGAAGAATCGTAGAATATTGTTGGATATTCGGGCGATTAGAGATAATTAACTGATGGCTCTATACTAGCAGGGCTTCCTATCTAGGAGCATTAATTATTCGAGGGTTGAGCAATATGAACTTGCTGGAGTGTCATATTCCTCTTGTATAGTCAGGGAAAACATGGTTGCATCCTGAAGAAGTTATTGCTCTATACTAGCAGACACGCTGTCTAGGAGCCGTCCAATATTGCGATTCTATATAGTATGAGATGTGCCGTGGTCTCAGCTGGGAGACTGCACATCTACATCTTCTCTGAGAGGCTTTCGATCGAGAGGTTTTATGGCATGAGCTTTCATGCTTAAAGACATGAGTCTCAATACTCATCCGATTCCTAGGATCCGAGTAATTACCGAAATTGCTCAAGTATTCATGAGATGTGCCGTGGCCTCACTGGGAGACTACACATCTACATATACTCGAGAGACAACCTTCTCGATCGAGAGAGATTTATGGCATGAGCTTTCATGCTTTAATGAGAGACATGGGCCTCAATACTCATCCGATTCTAGGATCCGGAGTATAGTTTTATAATTTTACCCTTTGTCGAAAATCCACCATCTACATTAAGTCCCTTGCTTAGTGAGGAACAATCATGTTCCTCAGTCAGCATGGAATGGTGATTTTCCAGGTACAAACAGAAATAAGTAATTGAACTTAGTCATAAGATAAGACATTACCGGATTTCGATTGAATGAGCAAACCATGGTTTGAGCGGAAACCCCAGTGGCATAATAGAGCATCATCCAGTGAGCATAAATTGGTGTAGAACCGCTGATTCGATGGTGGAACCTTGGTCGGTTTAGGATTCAAGGGCCGGGCCCGAAAATAAATCCTTGTATTAGGAATAGACGCTCGTTCTTTCATTAGTTTAAGGAACAAACAAAATAGACCTGAGTCTAATGATAAAATTTTGTCTATGAGCTTTCACGAAAACAAAATTTTATTTTTTAAATACGTGAGATTTCACAAAGTGGAATAAACTCTCGTTTCAAAGGTGGATGCTCGTACGAGAGAAATTTTTTTTTGAACAGACGTGCGTCTGTTAGTAATAAAATTTTTTTATGAGCTTTCATGAAAATTTTTATCTTCGAGCTTTCGGAAATCTTTGAAAATATACTCTCGCTTCAAAGACAGATGCTCGTGCGAGGGAGCAAAAAATATATAGATATATTTTTCAAATTTACGTGAGTTTCACGTTAAATATATATATATTTAGTAAAATCAATGTTTTGATTTTGAACAACTGTTGAAAGTAGACAATCATACATGGTGAAATAATGTATGTATGTGAGTTTTCACAATTGTAAAATGGACGTCTGTCCAATTTTGAAAACCAATGAATGTTCACATAGTAAAAATTTACGGGGGTTGTTCACGGTTTTATGAAAATCAAGTCATGATTTTGAATAATGAATTTTGTTCGTCTTTGCAGGTTTGAAGGAGCGAACGAATTCTCGAGATTGTAATCACTACAGCTAGTGAAACTGTAAATAGGTAAGAGTTGGATGGTTACCATTTTTGTAGACTCTGTTGTGAGCACATTTATTCCATGATTCATTGTTTTGTCGAAGCCTGCGCTTTGTATGAACGATGTTCTGAAGTAGCCACTTTGCGAGAATGACTAACTCCCGTGATGATACTTCCAAAGATGGTGTTTCCAGAGATAACATCTCTACGGACGAAACTTTTAAGAAATGGTACTTCTGAAACCTCTGGGTGATGGTGAGAGATCCTTCATACTGAGTTGTACTCCTGGTTATTTCATTAGCTTTATCATAGGATGATCGTGTAGTGAGATCCTGGATCAATGTAGACTCCACGGAAATGGAAGAAAGTCTACGGGAGCGGAGAACCCGAAAGTAAGGACTACATGATGTTAGCAAATGACGTGTAGTCCCCAGCCGTTTCTTTGGTGAGTTGTTAGCGCTCCTTGTGTCATGACTTTGCCCGTGCAATTAGGATCATGAGACCAAGGTTTGTTATTTCTTTTCAGACTTTTGCTCCATCGATTGACGGTCTTCAACTTGTTCCCGGGCAAACAACTCATGAATCCAGCACTGATGAAGAAGTCGATGTAAGTATCCTTTTTCGTGCAGGTGATCGTGGCATCTCCTTGAATGAAATAATAATAATTGTTGTTGAATCCAAGAAGAAATCATTGTAGATAAGCATCATGTTGATGAAGCGTGCTCTTCTTTGGGATATGGGAATATGGAGAATTCCCGAAATCCCGAACCGAATAGAGATAGCGGCGTTTCCAATGGATATTTCGGCATTGCCGAGCCTTCCAATGATTTAGAGACTCCCCCAGTAAGTATATCTCCAGAAAATTTCAGACTTCAGCATTTTAGCAAAAACACCGTAGAATCTTCGTTCAAAGTCAGATTTTCGCGATCTGCGTATGTATCTTTAAACCCGGAAAATATCCAAGTTTTAAAAAAGAAGATTTTCGAGTTTTGAGCATGTTTATGGCCTGAAAAAGGCGAAACAGTAAACTTCTAGGGACTTTCAGAACATTTTCCAGATTGTATGTTGTCCAATGTTTCGGCCACATATCCTTGCTCATTTCTTCAATTGCTTTGAATTTCGGATATGTTGTAGAGGACAATCATACAAATAGAATGGTATATGACCCATCCCTAGATTCTTCACCAATTTCTCCCAGCTCGTCGGTTTGTACAGGACAGTGTAAAATCATCTCGCACGAGCTTTGTCAGTAAAACACTCATGTTGTGCTTTTAGACCATTCGCTTGTGTCTTGAACGGTTGTTGAAGGATTTAATGTCATTGATTCATTCGAGATCAGGACCCTTTGATTGATACATGAGCATGGTGCTTGCAGTGCCATCTTGTTTTCTGTCAGTCGTAGAAACATCACTTCTGAAACCCTGGTCACGGGACCATAACTGAGGTTGCTCTCAAGAGAGGATGATGTAATGACCATGGTGGCATGTCCCGGTGGTAGCATTCATTTTGCGATGATTTTACTAGCACTAGAGAGCCCGGAACCACGAGTGTTGGACTGTGAAATTGATCGTCATGATCAGTGGACCGTCAGTCCCCAGTAATTTGTTGAATCTCTCTCTTTCATTTTCCCTTCTTCTGGCAGGACCTAGATAGAGGATTCGGGTAGAAAAATTGATGTAAAGACCCAGGTGGTCGAAGTTGGAGGTACCTTGATGAAGGACTTAGCGAAAAGACCTGGTGGACACCGATCGAATGTGGAAGTTATGAATCCGTCGAAGAATTGTTGCTTGCATGTTGTATGCTCAGGAAGCTGTAAGAACCTCATACGACGTCGGAATCTGATGCTTGACCCCAATTTTTGAATCTAAGAGACTGAGTTGTCACATGAGAAAAGAATCACTCAATTCGGAGTTGTAGAGGTCAGCCAACGAAGCGTGCACATTTGTGATTTGTAATCCCGTACAAAATTTTCAGACTTCATAAACCTGGCTGTAAAGGCCATATCTTTCAGCTCGTATGTCCGATTAATGCGCCCTTTTGGTATGTTGTACAAGAGACATAGACGAACATCTTTAGTTGAGTAAGCATTGTCCCATTCCTCATCTATTGGTACGTTTTTGCAAACCCATGGTCTGAAGTGTGTTGTATCTCATTTGTAGAGGTGATGAGAACATCTTGTAGAAGACTTTGGATTATGCCCACCAGTCGTGCCAGCTTTGGGAAGACTTTCATGTGAGCATGTTATAAGGTCTACACATCTTGATATGAATCATCGGTTCTTAGAAAAGTCTGCTTCATGTGTAACACTTCAGAGAATGATTGGTTGATGAAGCCCTGAGGATGTTGCTCCTGAGACCGTTGTTGGTGCTGAGACCATGAATGATTACGCTCTAGAGATCCTTGTCGATGCTGAAATCATGGATGGTGTTCCTCTAGAGATTATTATTGATGCTGATACCATGGTTGAAGTTGCTCCAAAGACCGAAAAGGCTAGAACCATGATTATAGATATAATCTTTGCTCCTTCATCAAAGTGAGCCTTTTACATTCACGAACTAGTTGATGAGTTGAGCGTCGCTAAGATGAAGGTGTACCGAGAGTTCAACTTTGAATGCTCCCGAAAGCATAACTTTACCAGGAACTGGCTTTGTCGATGAGTCGATGTTGTTGCGGTAGATAGCATCGGCATTTTCATACTGGATGTGATTGGTGAAGAGAGAAAGTTCCTCAATCATGCGGGGCTTGTGATGTAGAGAAATCCCGTTGATGAAGTTTCATGGAATCACCTCGGGTTGCCCAGTGTATGTTGAAGGAGTTAGTGCCATCCATGTATGAATGATGTTGCATATGCTTCAGAAGTCTTATCATGGGATAATGAAGACTTATCGATTGTAGTTTAGTTACACTTTGATCGTGCTGGTGTTGAATCAATGTGTCATCGTCAAGATATTTGTGTTGTACTCTTTGATTGGGAGTACAATTTGATGGCTTCTTAGATGCTTGAGCGAGTATATTCCTTAAGCATCGAATGTCTTAGGGGTTTGATAATGTCGGCCCTGGAGTATCTTCTGTTGATTCAGCATCCCTTTCGTTGCGGTAGTGGGATTCGACACTTGTGCAGACATCAGAGCTTTCTGATTTTGTGGAAAACATGGACTTGCAAGAGAAACGCCCAAAGTGTTCTTTGCCATGTTTGGATATCAGTAATGAATGTTTCATTGCTTGATTCGGAGAAACGTCAGATTCAACCACTTGGTAAAATACTAATGCGGTGAAGCTATCATTCATAACGTCTTGTAGAGTTGCTAGCATAATTAAGTCCCCATGCTAGGATAGCATGTGGGGAAATAAATGACATAGACATGGAATGAGACTTTCCTGAGTGCGGAACCTCTTGATGAATGTCTATGCATCTTTTGCAGGTTCTTGCTTCAACCTCGTTAAAGTTTGAAATTCCTCAAAGTACTCTGATGATGGAATGTCCGTCAAATCTTCTGGATCAGAACTTTCTTCGTTGGAGAGATGTGTAACAAAAGGCGCTTTGTAAGTACCCATCTTTTCAGCGTGGATCCATGGTAGGCTGGGAAAGGGGATGCCTACAATGTATACTGCAAGTGCACAGTGTCGACTAGCAACACATGGCAAGTACAGGTCGATCCACAGGGATTGGAGTGTGTAAAGTTGATTCCAATGGTTTACTAAACTGATTTCTAAAGGAGTAACACAAATATGGTTTGCTTTGGGTGTCGATACGACTAGATGAAGTTGTGACTGTAATCTAAGGCAGCAAATAAGCAAAAGGTGTTGTAAACAAATGGTTGAGAGTACTAGGGTGGTTGAATCCACCTTCTAATCCTATGCTAAGGCAACACAAATTCTCAGTGTGTTCTTGTGCCTTCCCTTGAAGGCCTCAGATGGATACTTTGTTAACTAATTCCTCTCACTCACCCCTAGTATCAATGGTCTTCTTACAGTACCATTGATCACAAAGTTAGTTTAAGTGTGACTAACTAAAATCCTAAACAATACAAATAGCAAGAACAATATGAGAATTTGATTATCTTGACATCAAATCAGGGGTTTCATCTACACCCTAGCAAGATGAATTAAAACATCATACAAGTTATGAAACAGAATTTAATTACGTAAAATAAAACCCTAAAAATTGTCTGCCCCTCTCACATGAAGAACAACTCGATTTATACCTCTTGCCCCTTCTCTAATGCTCTAAAATGACATTAAATGTAAACCCAGACCTGTTCCCTCTTCCAATTCGGCTCTGGTAGCCATTAATGAGCTGTTGGAGAAGCCCTAGCTCCAACTATCTCTAACCTAGCTTCTAGGGTATGGAGAAGCTATGATGGAGATAACTTGAGATAGAGTGGCGGAGCAGGCGGCTGCTGGTACTGTGCTGCTGGTGTCAGAGGAGAAGAAATGGTGATGGCGATGTCGGCTCTGCACTGTTCGGGGGAAGAGAAGAAAAATGGGGTTCTCTGGTTTTGTCGGGGAAGAGAGAAAAGAGAAATGAGGAAGGAGGCGTTTGGTTCGATGGGTGAAGGTGTAGGTGGCTGTGGTGTTGGGCGGATGCAGTGAGGGTTGATGTGCGGGATGGAGCGAGCGTTGGATGCGGATGGGTCAGATCTCACGGCTCAGGATGAGACGGGCTTTGGACTCGGGTTATGGGCCGGGCCTTGGATTGCTCAAGCCCGTATCTTTGTAAATGGGTTGCTTCTTGTTGGGTTGCAACTGATGCGCACGCGGGCTGTGGCTTTCTGCTCCATAGACGCTCGTCTCCAATTTTCTGCTCTTTTGGCTCCTTAATTTCTCCGAGCTTTATTTACTACCTAAAAACACAAAATTAATTAGTACAAGTATTTATTCTTGAAAACAGAGAAAATACAGAATTTGGGATAATATCTGATTTCTAAGCACAAAAGATGAGTTAAATGCCAATAAAAAGATGTAGAAATATGCAATATTTGACACTCATCAAATACCCCCAAACCTGAATTTTACTTGTCCTCAAGTGAAACAGAATTTAAGAAATCCTAACTATACCACTGTCGATGGTCTCTCGAATGCATTTAGCGTATGCACTAAGCCTTTAAACCCCTAGGTGTCCCTAGTGGACGAGTTGTAGTCTCGTGAGGGTTTACCAGAGGTGTACCCACAAAACCTTCTCCAACTTCAGAGCGTAAAAGAGTCTCAAGCATCCAAGGAGCTATGAGGACATATAGTTTCTGCATGCTAGTAACACGAAGTTAGAACTACCAAAGAACGCATTCTCATCCTTAAGAGTTGAGCGAGAAGTAACCATACCATATGAAAGAATTCGGGTTCGAGAGTGATCACAAGCCTCGACTTCTGCCTCACCATTAGGGTTTTATGATAATTGCACTCAAAAAGACCGCTTTTTTAGTCTCTCATGTGTGCAGGCAGGAATAAAAAGAAATCCTGCACACGTTGAAGGTGAGAAGGATAACCTTCCGAAATAATTTCTGGAGACTCCACAGAGTTGTGGACAAAAAGAATCTTTTTCTGATGATCTCTAAGAAAGGAAATCAACCATTAGCAAGGATGGGAGTACTCACTTACCTTCACATCCGATCGGCAATTAACACCACTCTCACAGCATCCACAGATATGTCTTCAATCTTCGGTCTTCGGTCTTCAACTGTTGATGATGAACTTCTAAACTTCACAAAACTTGACAATTTGTAACTTTTCTATTCAATTTCCTTGTTGCTTGGAATTTTCTTCTTGAATTCTTCTTCTTTACCATGGAGGTATCAAAACTAAACTAGGAAAATAAATTACAATTTTTTTTTTTTTTTTTTTGACATGAAATTAAAATAACAATAAAAACAATGAAACTACTAACTCCATGGATGAAGGACTATATCACTCAATTTTCCATAACTTGTATTGTCTTGATTTCATAAACTTCACTAATTCTCATCCTATTTTCTTTTCTTTGACTTGTTGCATGTAAACCTTGGACTATTTCAACTTTTCTTCAAATATTCTGACGTTGCTTTGCTCGCTGACGATGATGTGTTTCTATGGATCTGTTGTGTTGTCAAGAGGAAGAGAGTGATGCTAACTACAAATCGAACTACAAGAAGGAGTTTTCATCTTTAAACGTCACCCTCATGATTGACAAAATTAGCACTCAAGAGATCAAAAATAGTCTTTGAAAGTGGTGCGAAGTTGGGTAGCTCACCATTCCTACCCGAATTGACGTACGGTGACACACACTCTAACAGATTTTCTAGAAAGTCACAAAAATTGAAGGTCGGTGCCTCGCTTGATGTAAAAATGGGTAGTCTCCACTATGGGTGATCACAATTCTACTACCGAATATCTTTGCAGCACCTAATTCGCCCTCCGGCATGGTTAAATCCAACTTTAACGCTCAAATCAACTAAGAAACCCGATTGTGTTCTCCAGTACTTCCAAGTTCAGTTATTTCGGTCAGACTCTCTATGTAAACATAGCTAGAAGCATGCTAGTGACTCTAAGATCTCTAAAAGTTGGAGGTTTTATGCAAGTATTTACAAAGAGTTTTGAATTTTTGAAATTTTTGATTATTTTTATTATTTTTTTGATTATTTTGATTATTTTTTTTATTTTTTTGAAATAAAAGACTAAAAACTCTATATGCAAAACACACCCCCAAACCTAAATCAAACATTGTCCTCAATGTGTCAACAGATGATAAGAATTTAAATATTCACATACCATGAGAACTATGCTGATAAGAGAAAAGGGAAGAGATTACCGGTATGTTGGCAAAAGCAAGATTAGAGCTTCATTAGTCAAGGCTAGAATCCAACATTCTCAGCTGAGATCATATTGGATTAGCACAATATATACAAAAGAAGACTCAACCGATTCAAGATAGAAGATTTAACAAGACCTACTGGATTATATACAAGAAAAATTTACCATACACCAACAATCTAAAGAGTTGAGGATCAACCCAAAAGATGATATGCAGAAACATGAACAGCCTTACACAAATATAACATGAGGGTGCAAGTAAGATTGCATATGTGAACAAGTTACTCCCAAACCTAAACTTGTCAACAGATGTGTTTTTGAGCACAAAATCTTGCAATTTTAGAGGTACATCATGCACAAGGTCTAATTCAAAATGAGTTTTGTTAAGAACAGGCAGATATACACATTCCAACTGTGGCTCCTTAAAGGTGTTATACTTTGATGCAAAATAGTCCAAGAGGACTTGGGAGGCACAAAGTTCCAATCCTAGATTAGGTATTCTCGGAAAAGTTGGTTTTGCAATTTTGTTACAAATCACATCTAAGTTTGGTGGAGGAGTTTCAATCTGTGACTTAGGAAAGAGAGTGGGTACATCTAAGTTGTTTTCATGTATAAGATCATTTGCACCATTACACACTTTCCTAAAGTCAGAAAAAGGTAAATCATGTTCACTTTCATAGAACAGTTCAACAAGACCCATATCAGTACCATGATTATCCACAACCTTTGTGTCATGCATAGGAATATCTGAAGGAACATCATATTGTGACATGGGCAGGGAATCAGACACAAAAATAATATCATGATGCATAAGAACATTAGTGTCAACAGAAGATTCATCCTTTCTTAAGTCACAAACAAGTTGTGTAGCATGCTCATTTTCAACGAACAATTGCACAGACCCAAACTCAAAGTTAACATGGCATGCATCTGCAGATTTAGAAGAAACCTCATTCATGACAGTCGGAGCAACGCCTAATGTATCTGAACCCAAAGGTTCCACCATATTTCAAAGCATAATCATGTTCTTCAAGCATAACATATTCATCATCATCCGAGTAATATGCATACTCATCCCTATTAATGACTTTGGTGTTTTCAATCAACTCATTTCCTTCTAGGTGAGGTTCATATTCGATGTCGGTGACATGAGTAGGACCCAGACACACAATTTTGGTAATTTACTTCATTAGGGATGATAAACATTTCATTTTGAACTTTCTCCCTTTCTACATTTTGTAAATGACTCAGATTCATCCTTAATATCATGTTAAGCTTTTTAATCGAAGGGGAGTCTTCAATAGTGGGTATCCTTGTTTCATATGAATATTCATTACATGGTTGTGCACAAGGTTCACTACCAAAGGGAAATTCAGACATGTTGCTATATGGATGATCATGCAACGCTTGTAATTCAAACCTAGCATTGTTTTGCTCTATGATTTTGATATTCTCCATTATCAACTGCATACAAGGGTTCATTGGAGGACAGCCTTGTTCAACCTCCCATGGCGGTTGATGATACATGTGCGCATAATGATTAGGGTATGTGTATTCAAGTTCAGGGCCCTGAGAAGGTTCATAATACTCCCTAAAATCATTGACATCATGGTCTGTGGGGGTTTCATATTGTGAAGCATGCCCATAAGCAAGCTCTCTAATTGACCTATGTGATGATTTTTCATCCCTAATGCCATCCCAAAATCCTATCATGCCAGGCAATCAATTTGGCCACAAAACAAAACAGCATTAGCCTAACATACATGCCATACACTATACAACACCAAAAATGAGCAACAAGTGCACAAGCTAGGCCACAGATGAAGCTTAGAGAATAGACAGGCAGATTCAGAGATTCATGGTCATTCAAGTGCAGCACAGCTAACAACAGATTCAGTCAACCAATGTATACTCAAATGTCACAAGACTATGACTTTGCACACAAATTACAGATACTGGTTCACAGATGCAACAGATGCAATAGCAGATGAACAATGTCAGCATTTTACAACAGATTTGACATGCCACAGAGTGTCAACTGGCTTGGTTGACCTCGATTTTCACAGGTTATGCTCAGGGGTACATGGCAGATTACAACTCAAATCTTACTGTGTTACATCTCAACAGGCGATTGATGTCAACCAACTCAGTTGATGTCAACTATGGATATCAACGTGCCCAACTTGGCTAACCAAGTTGCAGCTCAATCTCACAGCTACAGGGGCTGGAGCCAAGCACAGGTTAGGTTGAAGCCAAGATTTCACAGTGAAAATGTAACTAATTCACCCAATTGTCAGTGCACAGGTTACACAAAAGCATAGGCTTCAGATATTGAGCAATACTCAGCAAGGTAGCGAGTTTGTCAGGCAATCATGGCTCACAGATGCACATACAAATATGGTTCAGTCACAGTGAGGTTATAGCTCAATTTCCTCAGGATTATGCCTATGGGAATTCAAAAACTAGCAACAGAAATTGTGCACACAGATTCGAGGTGACATGCTGATTCACAAAGTAGGAATGCACAAATCAGTGAGGCAAGGCTCATGGAAGTGGTAACTAATTCACATATGCATACAGGTCAGCACAAAGATATAGCGCTTTCAGCTAGCATGTATGAGTTGCAGGTTTGCAGGGACTGATAAGGACTATGTGTAGCTCTTGTTTAGCATGCATACATGGAATGTCACACACATATTCATCAACAAAGCAGGGTTAGAGAACGATACCACCGATATAAATCGGGTTTAGGCACTTCCACAATTGTCCTGCGCTCCTTCTGTTTTTCTGATTTTCCTTAGCCGATGCTCCAGTTTTGCAGGCACCTTCAGCACGACACAGGGGATTTCCTTGTTTCGCTGAGAGATGTTGTAGGTACCTGTAACTTAACAGCAAGCTTCAGCTCCCAGAATGATACAGGTGAAGAAAACAAGAGAACACTAGTACTGCAATTTTCAAAAGTCCGCAAAATGGGAGATATGAAATGCAGAGATGTTGGAACCAGAATGTTACTTTACACTACAGGGAAATGATGCAGAGATGCCTAGCTTAACAAAAGAGCTGAAATAATGCAGACCTAAGTAACATCTACCACTACACAAGATTCAGCTAGTACAGAAAAGGATTTTAGCAATTAAAACATGGATGTTACAATGCAGCTGAGATGTGCCAGAAGTGACAGATCAGGTCATGCAGGCTTGAGTTCAAGCTAGGCCAGATGCTGAATGAAATAGCAGGTGCAATGCACAGATGAAACTATGATCCTACAACTTCTTTCACTTACCAATGGATATTCACAGATGACAAAAGCTTTAAACTACAAAAGAAAGAAGTTTTACAAAAGCATACAACTAAGCTACAAATGTAGAGTATTATGCAATGCAGGCTAACTATATTATACTATAACAGTAGGAGAACAAGTATATGAACAAGTGAGATTTTGAGACAGAACCTGCAGCTAAGAAGTGACAGGCTAAGTTACAGAGAGATAATGATGCCAAGATGCAGGAATATACAAAGTTACAGCTAAGTTACACTAACAATGATTGCAAATATACAGAGTGCAAGTTAATATGTACAAGAACAAGCTAAAAATCAGCAAAGTAAGCAAATGATCAACACAACAACACTACCAAATCCCCGGCAACGGCGCAAAAAACTTGGTAGGCTGGGAAAGGGGATGCCTACAATGTATACTGCAAGTGCACAGTGTCGACTAGCAACACAGGGCAAGTACAGGTCGATCCATAGGGATTGGAGTGTGTAAAGTTGATTCCAATGGTTCACTAAACTGATTTCTAAAGGAGTAACACAAATATGGTTTGCTTTGGGTGTCGATACGACTAGATGAAGTTGTATTTGTAATCTAAGGACAAATAAGCAAAAGGTGTTGTAAACAAATGGTTGAGAGTACTAGGGTGGTTGAATCCACCTTCTAATCCTATGCTAAGGCAACAAAAATTCTCAGTGTGTTCTTGTGCCTTCCCTTGAAGGCCTCAGATGGATACTTTGTTAACTAATTCCTCTCACTCACCCCTAGTATCAATGGTCTTCTTACAGTACCATTGATCACAAAGTTAGTTTAAGTGTGACTAACTAAAATCCTAAACAATACAAATAGCAAGAACAATATGAGAATTTGATTATCTTGACATCAAATCGGGGTTTCATCTACACCCTAGCAAGATGAATTAAAACATCATACAAGTTATGAAACAAAATTTAATTATAGAAAATAAAACCCTAAAAATTGTCCCCCCCCTCTACATGAAGAACAACTCGATTTTATACCTCTTGCCCCTTCTCTAATGCTCTAAAATGACATTAAATGTAAACCCAGACCTGTTCCCTCTTCCAATTCGGCTCTGGTAGCAATTAATGAGCTGTTGGAGAAACCCTAGCTCCAACTATCTCTAACCTAGCTTCTAGGGTATGGAGAAGCTATGATGGAGATAACTTGAGCTAGAGTGGCGGAGCAGGCGGCTGCTGGTGCTGTGCTGCTGGTGTCAGAGGAGAAGAAATGGTGATGGCGATGTCGGCTCTGCACTGGTTGAGGGAAGAGAAGAAAAATAGGGTTCTCTGGTTTTGTCGGGGAAGAGAGAAAAGAGAAATGAGGAAGGAGGCGTTTGGTTCGATGGGTGAAGGTGTAGGTGGCTGTGGTGTTGGGCGGATGCAGCGAGGGTTGATGTGCGGGATGGAGCGAGCGTTGGATACGGATGGGTCAGATCTCACGGCTCAGGATGAGACGGGCTTTGGACTCGGGTTATGGGCCGGGCCTTGGATTGCTCAAGCCCGTATCTTTGTAAATGGGTTGCTTCTTGTTGGGTTGCAACTGATGCGCACGCGGGCTGTGGCTTTCTGCTCCATAGACGCTCGTCTCCAATTTTCTGCTCTTTTGGCTCCTTAATTTCTCCGAGCTTTATTTACTACCTAAAAACACAAAATTAATTAGTACAAGTATTTATTCTTGAAAACAGAGAAAATACAGAATTTGGGATAATATCTGATTTCTAAGCACAAAAGATGAGTTAAATGCCAATAAAAAGATGTAGAAATATGCAATATTTGACACTCATCAATCCACGCTCGTCTGAAGGACATGTCATATCCTGGATCTTCCTGATTATGTGAAACTTGGTTTTTGTCCAGGTTGAACTTATATTCACTTTGAGAGTGATGTAGCCATAAGTATTTCCGAGTGCTCCTTCAAGGTCTCTGATTGAGATGGGAGCATGAGTAACTTCTTGTCGAGTGATGCATGTGGATCCGATGGTTTTCAGTGGAATGTTGTTGATGGCGGTGCCAGCATCGATCAATGTTCTTCCAAATTCGTTTCTTCTGACTATGGTAAGCAGTCCCCAGTCGTACATCTCTTGGTCTGTGGCTGGAGGCTCAAGAATTATTTCCTGAATGGACTTCTTGACACAATGTGGTTCAGTGTTGTGAACATGTATCTCCTTTATGCCTTCGACAGATAGAGCAATTCACGTTCGACCAAGGATTGAACCGCCTTTTTGATAGGTTGTTCAGAGAGTGTAAAGGTTCTGACTGGGAGAGGATTCTTGTGTACTCCTTCAGTCCCCAGTTGAAGCTATTGTGGATCAACCTTCTCTTTGAAAATATGCTTCAAAACTGCGCAGTTGCTTGTGGGATGATTGACAAACCTGTGGAAGCGGCAGTAACGAGGACTTTCCATGTCTTCTTCAGTTGGTTCTTTGTTGACATATGGCAACTTGATTGCACCATCTTGGACCCATACATCCAGGAGTTCGATCACCTCTTCAATGGAAAAAGGAAAGTCAGGTGCTTCTTGATCAAGAACTCTTGTGCGTTGGTCAGAGGCTTGTGCATCTTGCTTATCCTTGCTTTGTGCTTTTGAAGGAGCTTAGGTATGCTTGTTCGGGGGTTCAGCCTTGCGCTTGCTCCCTTCTGTAACAACGTTTGTGGAGGGTTGCAGGTTGTATTGCTTGTTGATCAGATGTCTGCTTCCTAGAGTATCTCGCGATTCTTCAGTCTTTGTAGGTTTTGCTCTTTCCAATAGAGCAGGTACGGTGGTTGCCGATATCTTCGTGGCTTCATGAAGCTCTGAGAAAGTCTGGAATCAAAGATTTTCCAGTAGAGCCCTGTAGACCGGGAGCATGCCATTGATGTACAAATCTACCAGTTGTTGCTCCGTGACATTTGGGTCATGACAATCCAAGGCTTGAACTCTGAATCTTTTCACGTAGTCATTGGGATTTTCACTGATACTCTGAAACATTCTTCCAAGATCAGAGAGAGTAACTTGCTCTGACGCGAAGAAGTACTTCCTGTAAAAGGCATTAATCATTTCTCCCCAATTGTTGATAGTCCCAGGCGCAATATTGTTGTACCAGGTGTATGCCCTGCCTTTTAGAGATTTTGAAAATTCTTTGAGGCGAACAACGTGATTGTGTTCATGCTCTCCTAAGGCTTCAAGGAAACGAGAAACATGTTCTCGAGCATTGCCGGTTCCATCATATAGAGTGAAAGTTGGAGAAGTATACCTTTCGGAAGAGGGATCCTTTGCGTAGCAGCAGGGTAAGGAGGTTGGTGGAGATGGACATGTGATGTCTTGTCTTTTCCACGGTTCTCCAGAAGGCGCTCCAAATCTTCCTGAGTAATGAAATTTGATGATCCCTTTGCTGACGAATCGTCTGTAGCTTTGCGGACTTCGTCGTCGTCCACTGTATGAATTGGGATTACTTCAGGCTCAACATCTAAGGATTTCTCCTTTTCTTTTCCTTTTCCTTGAGTTTTCTCTGACATCTTGTCAGTGAGAGTTTTCAGATAGTCAAATAGCTCCTTCTGTGTTGTGGCCATATCGGCTTGATTCTTTGCATGTGTCTCTTGCACTTTGATGAGATCAGCAATGGTAGGTGGTGGGTTTCCTCTGACTTCCTCACGGTGTCGGCCGAATAGAGGATGATCTTCCGTGTTAGCGTGAGAAGGGGTAATATCACCACCGCCAGTGTTTGAGGACGGAATTATTTCCGGGATGTCTTCATTGTTGTTGTTTCTAGTGCTAGCGCCGTTTGTATTGGAACCTGTAACTAACCCAAACCTAAGACCAGCCATCTTGTAAAACTGTGAGATTGCAACCGAGAGATTAATCTCCCACTGTGGTCGCCAATCTTTAGATGGGGAAAAACGATTTGCTGGTTTTTACGGAATTGAAGAGTCGACCATGTGGAGACTCCTTGAACCGAGCGAAATGTTGAACCTCACATAGATGCACTGCAAGAAGGGAGTGCTTTAAGTTCAAGAGATAAATCTGTAAGACTCCGGCCTAAACCAAGAACAATGGCCGTTCCAGAGTCAATTCGGTCACAAGAGAGGATGGGTTGATCTGTAGGAGGGAAGTTGAGAAATGCGTGAGATCAATGGTGATCTGAGATTGTAGGTGTGGTGTGAATTCAGTGTAAGAATGCTCTCAATGATTGAATTTTGCTCAATTGAGAGTGAATGCTCAGACGATGAGTTCGTGTAGACGAAAGATTGTCTGTATGAACTTGCCGAGAATTCTTTTAGACGAATGTTCGAATCTTGTTCTTTCAATCAGGATTCAAAGACATTTTATAATGTCGGAGTTGAAAACACCATGATCCCATGAAGTGTGACAGTTTGCTGGAATCAGAGAGTGAGGAAGTGGGAAATCGTGTTAAAACCAGTTGCTCATCGTGAGGAGACTTGGTTAATTTTCCACCCACTACTTTGCTGACTCTTCCAACCGATTGCACGACTTGCTCACATTCTCATCGTGGGTGAACACACGTGTCGTATACCGCTGAGACCAAAACCCTAGTTAATATCCCCCATGTGACACGATTGATATCTCGTGATTGTGGAGTCGATTCTTTGACTTTGTGGGACGATGAGTCCATGTATTGTTGAGTATAACATGTTTTGCAAATGTTCGAAACTCATGAATCAAATATGTCTGCTTTGAGACGAGGTATTATTATGTTGATTACCTAAGACGAGCAAAGTTTGTGTTCTTTGAATTGTCGAATAATATTGATAGTTGAACCAATATTATTGAATCCGAGCAAATATTACTGGTTCGAGCGAATATTGCTAGTTTGAGCGAATATTGCTAGTTTGAGCAAATATTGCCGGTTTGAGCAAATATTTCTCGTTTGATGAATTCTTGGTAGCAGGACCAAAGTAAATATTAATTTAAGATACTGACTGTTGGGTCGAGTAAAATAAATAAAAACGTTGATCATGGAATCAACATAAAATTATCAAAGTATTTGAATATGCTCAGAATCATGTTTCTGCAGAGGATTCAAAACCCTAATTTTATCGAAATGATGATTTATTGCAAATCAATCTGCAGAGTGAAGCAGGGACCGGCTACATGGGATGACGATTCCACCATGTACACCCAGATGCTCGAATGAGCAAAATACCAAAGTCTCTTAGAGGACCAGTTGGTGAAAGAATGATTAAATGCTGGTTTAATCATTTATTGAAATAATGCTCGTGTGAGCGACAAATAACAAAACCTATCCATGAAGAGATGAGGAACCGACCAGGAGGTCATGAGACCGGCTCTTGGTGGCCGTGGGACCAATGGATGGTCGTTCAAGCAAACTCTTAATTGTTTGGACGAAGTTTGAACCTAATATGAGCAATTGAGCAAATTAGGTTAAAATCATTAAAACATGTGGGACCGGCTGTTTGCAGGCCTTAGAGCCACCCTTGGTCGGTCAAGTGGATGTGCTCGTGTCATCATAGTGTCCGTGTCTCAGTCCTGAGAGTTTCAGTATTTTCCGACGCGCATTTGAGCAACATTCTGAGAAAATATGCAGAATCCAGGGTTTTGCTGAAACTAGGAAAAATACATGAGATGATGAAAAATGATAAATAAAACAGGGAACTGCAAGGTGTGGGACCGACCAAGGCTAGGGCATGGACGGCCGGTTGACAAGCACGGTCCTACACTTTCCCAGTTTTATGTAATTTTATGTACTTTCTCGGATTTGAGGGAAATTCCATGAAACTGGAGAGTTTTATGAAATTAGGGAACTTCCATGAGATGAGGGAGATAAAATAATAATAATAAAATAGGGAATGATGGAGTGTGGGACCGGAAATGGCCAAGGCGTGGCCGGCCGACCAACAGGCACGGTCCCAGGGCACTCTTCCCAATTTTATGTAATTTTTTACGATTTTAGGGAATTTTCATAAAATCAAAGAGATTTGTTGAAACCAAGGTATTTTGTTGAAATCAGGAAAACAAAACAACAAATAATAATAAAATAATAGGCGTGTGGGACTGGCTAGGGCATGGCCGGCCGGCTAGAGCCCGGTCCCACGAGTTTTCTTAATTTTATAATATTTTTCATGATTTTAGAGAAAATTCATAAAATTAGGGAATTTTCATGGTTTTAGGGAAAATTCATGAAATCAGGGAATTTTCATAATTTGAGAGAAATAATAAAATAATGGGAACGTGAGGTGTGGGACCGGCCACGTCTAGGGCATGGCCGGCCGGCTGGTGCTCGGTCCCGTGACACCTTTCCCTAATTTTATTATTTCTTTGATAAAATCATAAGATTAGAGAATTTCCTTGAAACGAAGGAGATTTGCTCGAACGAGAGAATTTTCACGAGATCAGGGAAAAATAATAAAATATGACAAAATATAAAATTAGGCGCGAGACTGGTCACGGCATATCCGCCGGTGATTTGAGGAGTATGGTCTGGTCTTCACCTAAATGCCGATTTCAATAGTTGAAATTTTTTGCAGAGGCGGAACTACATATAGACTTGGGCTGGTGAATCATCATCCATTTTTCAGAAACTCAAACCATTTTACTAGGCATGTCAACATTTCTATTACATGTCTCGATATACCTTATTTAAATGGATAAATTAGTTGAAGGAACATGTATATGGAAGAAAGTAGTTCTTCCATATACCTTAATGGTACCTTATCAAATGTTGAAATTCCTTGGGCATGTGGCTCGCTATAGTGATTTAAGGGAGAATCTAACTTAGGAACTTGGTAGGTTTCAATGACCTTTCCTAATTTTATTATTTCTTTTGAATTGATTGAATGTTAGTGAATTGATAATCAAGAAAGTATGAATGTGGATTTGATGGAAAAATCATGATATTTGGAAAGATCAGTTAAGCCATCCCAAATTCCGTGGCTTAAGCCGCCCAGTGTAAGCCCAAATTCTTAAAAACTCACAATTTTACAATGGTGTTAAGCTTGGCTAAAAAAATTCATGCGTAAAACATGGGCTTAAGCCACCCCCACCAATCCAATTAGTTTTCAAGCCACCCCTAACTATATTTTCCAGTTCCGCCACTGAGCTGATGAGCCCAGTCCCCTGGCGCCTTTGCTAATATTTTATTATTATTATTTTTCCTTCCTATTTTGCATAGGTTCATCGTTCATTCATATTTTGAAATGCTCGTTTGCGCATTCAAATCTTTGAGTTCAGTGCATTATTGCTAAGTAAACTTGCACTATTTTAGTCGGGGCTTATTCGATGCTCGGATGCCCATTTCGTTGAATATTTATCACTAACCCGTGGAATTCGATGGGAAGAACCACGAATTGAAGTGACGAAATATAACGAAGAATCGTAGAATATTCTTTGGATATTCGGGCGATTGGAGATAATTAAGCGATGGCTCTATACTAGAAGGGCTTCCTATCTAGGAGCATTAATTATTCGAGGGTTGAGCAATATGAACTTGCCGGAGTGTCATATTCCTCTTCTATAGTCGGGGAAAACATGGTTGCATCTCGAAGACGTTATTGCTCTATACTAGCAGAACACGTTGTCTAGGAGCCGTCCAATCTTGCGATTCTATACGGTATGAGATGTGCCGTGGTCTCAGGTGGGAGACTACACATCTACATCTTCTCCGAGAGGCTTTCTCGATCGAGGTTTTATGGCATGAGCTTTCACGCTTAGAGACATGAGTCTCAATACTCATCCGATTCTTAGGATCCGGAGTAATTCTTTGAAATTGCTCGGTATTCATGAGATGTGACGTGGCCTCGGTGGGAGACTACACATCTACATATACTACGAGAGACAACCTTCTCGATCAGAGATTTATGGCATGAGATTTCATGCTTTAATGAGAGACATGGGCCTCAATACTCATCCGATTGCCGGATCCGGAGTATAGTTTTACAATTTTACCCTTTGTCGAAAATCCACCATCTACACCATGCGTTGTTTGGCGACCTTGGACGGTTAGGATTTGCATATAGGATGGAAGGGTGGCCGTTGATCGTCGCACGCCTTCGTTTTGGTAGCCGCATGGGGAAGGCCGGCATGGTGGGGCCAAGGCAAAATGGCGCGGATGGCTTGGCATAGTGGGGACATGGGTTTGGCACGTACGACTTGGCATGGTGGGGCCAAGGCAAGGTGCGGTTGGCTTGGCATGGTGGGGCCAAGGGTTTGGCACGGACGGCTTGGCATGGTGGGGCCAAGGCAAGGTGCGGTTAGCATGGTGGGGCCAAGGGTTTGGCATGCCATTGGCGCATGGTGCGGCTAGCATGGTTGGGGCCAAGGGTTTGGCACGGACGGCTTGGCATGGTGGGGACAAGGCAAGGTGCGGTTGGCTTGTTGGGGCCAAGGGTTTGGCATTCCATCGACGCATGGTGCGGCTAACATGGTTGGCATGCCTTGGCGCGGTAGACGCGGCTGGCATGGTTTGCCATTGGTGCGGCTAGCATGGTTGGCATGCCTTGGCGCGGAGATGTGGCTGGCATGGTTTGCCATTGGCACAGTGGTGCGGCTGGCATGGTTGGCATGCCTTGGCGCGATAGCATGAGAATTAGGGTTTGGCATAGATGATGTCGGTCAATGTTAAGGGTTCTGCCGTGGAACATGACCCATGTAAAAAAAAAGGTACCCCGGTAATTCTTGCGTAGGCATTCTGATCGATTCAATAAATGTGCTAATGGTCATAGTGACGTCATGTTAGTTGTACAGTTTTACGATTTTAACCCTAAGCTAAAAACCACCATCAACAACAATCAACAACTGACTAATAAAATACACGTCTGTCTTGCAGACTCCACGATTCGTGAGACATCAATCACGTCACATGGGGGGATATCAATTAGGGTTTTGGTCTGGCGGCCTACGACACGTGGATTCATCCACGATGACAATGTGAGTAAGTCGTGCAACGGTTGAAGTTTTTAGCAAAGTAGTGGGTGGACGGTTAACCAAGTCTCTGCACGACCTGGAACTGGTTTCACCACGTTTTTCCACTTTCCCACTCTTTCACTCAAGAAATCGTCACACTTACAGGGATCAGTGGTTCATCATTCTTGCAAATAAATAAGTCCAAATCGAGGACAACAGATTATCATCATCATCCTTCAACAACTCGATTAAAACTTATTCACTGAACTTAACTACAGCAGTTCACCAATTTGCAGAAACCTTCAACACATCCACAATCCTTGCTCATCATTGATCCCACACAATTCTCAGCTTCCCTCCTACAGATCAACCCATCTCCGTCTTTGTGACCGAATTGACTCTGGAACGGCCATTGTCTTGGTTTAGGCCGGAGTCCTACAGATTGATCTCTCGAATCTAAGCACTCCCTTTGTAGTGCATCTGTGTGAGGTTCAGCAGTTTGCTCGGTCGAGGAGTCTCGTCCGCACGCTCGACCCATCACTTTCCTAAAAAATCAGCAAACCGTTTTTCCCCATCCACATTAGTGATCAATGTTGATCTTCTATCTTCGAGGGCGATGTCTGATACTCAGCTACAAATTTTAACCTAGTCCGAGACTAGGAATCAAGATATAGTTTTGATCATCTAACATTGACAACAAGCTTGAGATAGCAAAACTTGTGAGTTCAACCGAGCATTTCTCTAACAAAAGTGATTTCGGAGGTGGGTCTACCAGTTCAAATGGATTTGAGATAGGTTACAATCCATAAAAAAATAAGAAGAAAAAAAAAAGGGAAAAGATTTTTGGTTTGTCTTAAAATTTCATTTCCTTTACTTATAGACGGTTGAATTAAGACCAAAAGACTAAGTCTGTTACTTTCTATATTAGTAAGGTTGAATTTAATGCTCAAATAAATTTCCAAATCGCTTCTAGTAAGATAATGGGTATTTCTGACCATCTTATGATGAGATCTATGTGTAGAGATCTTATTATGCTCAATTCAAAATCTCAATTTGAAATACAGACGCCTATAATTGATGATGATGATTGTTTGGGAGATTCCAACTCCGACTCTGATAATGATGAACAAATCGTTGATGCCAAATGCTCGTTTCAAGACGAAATATGAAGTGACTAGCTTTCCGTTTCTTCTAGTATCTTTGGGGTTTCTTGAAAGTGTATGATTTTAAGTAGATCTTGGTTGGAGCTTTTTCAGCTTTTTCTTTCCTTTTTGATGGTTTTGAGTTGCTCCTTCAAAGGCTTTACTATTTCTTTTATTCTTCTTTTTTCCCTTTTATTTTCACACTTTCTTTCTTATTCAATTTTTGTACCTTTGATGCCACTCTTAACATCGTCATCTAATAAATTTTGTCATTTTCGAATTAAACAAAATTGTTATGAATGTGCGTCACAGTAAAGAATGCCATACTCTAATTTAGAGTAAATTAAATACTCCAAATAGTTCATACAAATTAGAACTTGGAAACTACTATAAGAAACTTGCTTCAAAATAAAATTAAGGAAATTTTAGTTTTTTTTATTATTTCAAACCTAATGTATACTAGTTTTTGCGTTTTAGGTAAAAAAATATTTTGGTGTTAGTGACTCCATTCGAGGAAATTTCCAAAGGTGTCTAGTTTTAATTAGTTATTCCCAAAAATGTTGTAAATTACCAAAAATGTTTGAATGTGTACCCATTGCTTGACATTGTGTACCCAATATGATGAATCCACACCTATAATGTGTGCACATTATACCTTTTTTGGAATTTTTAAAAAACTAGACATTTTTAGTAAATAGCTTTCTGCAGGGTACACTTTTGGGCATTGACTCATTAAATTCTAGGGATTTTAAATTTCTAGCATAAAAAAGAAAAATAGTCAATAAAAATATTGAATTACTAAAAAAATATTAAAAGTATTCAATTAATAAAAGTGCAACGCCATATTCCAAAATCGAGGAGCAGAGAAGTATCAATCACCCTTGGTTAATCAAAAACCAACAACAAACACAAAAAGTTGATTGAGCCCGTGAAAATAAGTTTTTTTTTTACGCGTGAAACAAAGATAGATTTTTGTAGTATCATTTTTTTTAATCTTCAAAAGAAAGACTTAGAAATTAACATTTTAGGAAATTATCCAATACATAGGTGAAAAAAAAATAGACTATTTCACCCGTAAAGGAAAGAAAGATTTTTTTTTTTACTCAAGATAAACCCGTGAAGTATTTTTTTTTTCTTTTTTACTCAAGGTATTACTTTTTTTTTTGTTATTCGAAGTAACATATTTGGTGAAACTAACACATTAGGTGATTTTTTACTCAAGATGTGATATTTTTTACTCAGAATTTTATTTTTTATACCCGTGAAAGTAACATATTGGGCGAAGTACTTTTTTACTCGTAAAAGAATAGATTTTTTTCTCAAAGTATTATTTTTTTAACTTGTAAAAGAAAGATAAGATTTTCTTTTTCTTTTTTTTTTTACTTTAAAAGGCTTTATGACTAGTGATTTTAGAGGACCTATTGAAATTTTGATAAAAAGGACTTTGGAAGGAACCTTCTACTATAGTTCATAAAGACATTGAAATAAGATTGAGAAACTTTTTTATAAAAAAGTTATTCCGGTTCTACCACTTGAATCTTCATATAGCAAGTCCACGAATTTGTCATGCATACACAACTGGTGCGCCTCGATCATTCCTACACCTCCTCCATGTCTAGCTAGATAGCGGGCAGATGTATTGTGGAATTTTTCACAATACGTGATAAAGAAGGTAGTGAACCGACCGTGAATCTCTTTAATCAAGTCCAAAGGTGTTGCTGCTTCAAGCCTTTTAACCCATTTAACCCCTTCACGTAGACTGGATTCAACTTTGTTAGAAAATCGTTCCCTTTTGCAGTACATCATAACGTTATTGACTTGAAATATTTTTGCCATCTCCAAACCTTTAATTACTGCATCAATCTCTAGCGATGATACTGAGATGTTATCATCATCAGAAGCACTACTGTAGGCAAGAATAGGTATGCCAGTGTAGTCTCGGATGATAACAATAAACCCTGCGACTCCTCTTTTCCCTTTGTAACCACTCACATGTATAAATAAAAGGAGATTACCTTCATTAGCTTCCCTAATTTGGCTTTCAGGATATGGAATACCATTTCACGAGTCAATCCACTTATCTTTCTTAGTCTTTACGGTAAGAAATGCAACAGTTATGTTTATTACATACTTAGAAGAAAACTTTGTAAGCCGCTTCACGCAATTGTTTACATCCTTAAATACGTAAGGAACCGTAACAAATTCATCTATCTGCAATACATATATGTAAGATTATAGGATTAAAAAAGCAAATTGTAGTTGTAAATTGAATAAGATTATAAATCTACAGATCTCCTTATTATCCTTTAAATAAGGTACGATGTGATACAACAGATTAATGGCTTTAACTAGATCTTTATCTTCCCCATAATAATAATAAGCATTACGCCAGTGTTTATGTTTCTGCAAAAAAAAAAAAAAAAAAAAAAAAAATCATCATGTTGTTAATAAAATAAAATAAATTCAAACAAAAAGTATGATATTGTTAATATCACTCAATTTTTTATCCCTATCTAATTAATCCCATCTTATACTAGAACACCGCTTCCACGGTGCGGAGGACCGAATGAAGAAAAACGAAACACCACTTCAATTTTCGCAAATTGTGCCTAAAGTGAAAGTACACTTTTATTGAAATGGAGGAGTACATCGTTTTATTAGTTGCAACGGAAAATTAGTTGATGCATAAACCAAAATATGGATGCATAATGTGTTGTGCATCCTTTGTGGTGGTTTCCATAATTGCTATCCATTCAATTTTCGAAAATTGTGCCTAAAAGGATAAACACTTTCGAATTTTTCGTAAAAACTCTAAATTTGATATTATTGTTTGTACTCATTGTGTGAATCTCTGTAAAATCTTTCCAACGAGATAAAATTTGTAAGATTTCAAGGTACGGATTTTTGGATATGTTATATTCTAGCTTGCTTGCTTGCTTGCCAATTATACCCCTGAAAAAAATAGGATACATAAGGAATTATGTGAAAAGGCTTCACCAAGATCCAATTTTTTTTTATCAAATTGCACATTTGTGTTATGCTTAATTTTATAAAAGAATGGCCATGAAAGGGACTCCCTACCTTCGGGCCCTCCGGTCGGTCGGCCCAATAATTTAGAATTGGACGACCAAAATTCAAATTTCATCAACATTTTTAATTCATATAATTGCATAAGCATGGGAAAAATACTACCTGTCTCATTAGTCTTAATGACTTTTATAGAATTATGGTTTCGCCGAGTTGATGATGGTATTCACAATAGTTGGCTTTATAAATGGAGTGGAGGAATTTCTAACATTTGTTTTTAATTTCGAAGAAATTTGATTTGAGGAAGTGATTTTCTCTCAATTCAAAAAAGTGATTTTCATCAATCGGTGGGTTTGTGTAACTGCATTTGATGTATGCTTTCAATAAATATTTTACTATTTTTTTAATTAAAATTATTCATTAATTCTTTAGTAAATTAAACAAAGCTTTTGGTTGGCAGCCTAGCAACAATCTGGGCTTCAACACCTTTTTGAATAACAATGCCTAATCTATGAAAAATAAAACTACCAAAACCACTACTAGCGTTGTTGCTAACTAAACAATAATGGATGGTAGTATAAGAGAAAACAAAATAAGTAAGCAAAGACAACTCCTCCTCCTATAATAACAATACTAATAGTTGGACCCAATCAAAAACACAAAAACAAAAAGAAGAGAAATACCAGTACATTTTTTTCAATAAATAATTTCATAAAAATTACGAAAGTTACAAGGAATTGGTTGGAAGCCTAGCAACAAGCTGAGCACCAACACCTTTTTGAATCACAAGACCTATTCTATAAAAAAATATATATATAATTCCCTACTTTGATATTGAAATCATGACGAGCTATGCAGTTTTTCAATCTCTTCAAAAAATCTACGTTGTCTTCGCCAAGTTTACCAAGGGTAGTGAAAGCTAGAACGCCGAGACCATATCCATGAGAATTGCATTGATCCAAATATTTGTTGCGTTTATAGGAGAATGCTTTAGAATAGCATGTCCAGGTGTGAAGGCACGGATCCCTCCTCTTGTGAATGGTGAAACACCAGTAACATCAAAACAAATGTCTTGGTCGTTATTCCAGTTGCAGACGAGGATATCGGCAGGCTTCAACCGAGAACCATCATTAGATAAAAGGCTCAGGGCTACTACCTGCCCAATATTAGGGTAATGAATGAGGTGATGCCCTGTATCTGGGTAGTTCATGACGCCTCAACATTTGGAATAGATTAAGGAAGTTCAAGTCTAATGGTGGAAAGTTAAATAGATTCCAAAATACCAATTTGAGTTTCGTTGGGCGTCATTCCAAATTGCATTTAATCTTGACGTACAAAATCGACTGGCATGAAGAACCAGTCAAATTTAGAAAAATCAACCAATATATTGAGCGCGATTCAGAATGATGGACGTTTTAGTTTGGATTCCAAGTTATCTTCCGTGGAAACTTGGAACACACCTCGGAAAAGTATGGATGATCCAACTTGGAAGCTATTGGACTTGACATTACACACTTTTTGCGAGCTTGAGATAGCTTTGGTTCCACCATTAGACTTACTTTTAGTGATATTGATTAGTGATCAATGCTAACCGTTAATTTGATATTTTTTTTCTTATATTGATTAGTGATTGTTAGAGCATAGCTCGGTTGAACCCACAAAGCGTTGGTATGTCTGGGTTGGTTAGTATCAAAACTCATTTAAAGTCGCTTGATTAAATACTAGAGTCAACTTCGTTTAGGTTAGACTAGAAAGTCTAAGAATGTTGAGACGTACAAGTATTACTCCGAAGACCCGAAGAAAGTGAAGAAGTAACGACTGCAACGACGACATCATCTTTCCTCTTGGGGTTAGTAATATTGACTTGATCTTGTTTTCATTCCTAACGTATCTGTCAAGTCGTTTTAGATTGAAAACATAACATGCGAAGATATATATGAAACTCTAGGGTTAGACTTGATCATAATAGTATGATAAAAGTATTAAGGAATTATATTACGAAGTATAACGCTTATCTTTTGAACTTCGTAAATACGACATCGACATAATCTATTGTATATAATTACTTGATTATGTATGCATTATATAAGTGTGATTACATCATAGAAAACTATGTATTATTACATTAGTTTAAGGAACTATATGTATGAACTTGTTTCATAATCGAAAGGAAAATCATGATGTGTTGATTCGGTTCTTCATTGAACATTTTAATTGATTAATGCAAGATGACTAAGTAGAACTTATCTTAATTTTGGTTGAGATATGAGGTATAAACGGTCATAGCCTATAATATATAACTAGTTGTAATCGGTCACAAGTTACTTTAGAAATCAAGGTGTAACCGATCACATGCTATATTGGAATGCAAGTTGTAACCGGTCACAAGTTACTTTGGAATCCAAGGTATAACCGGTCACAAGATGAATTGAGAAGTTAGTTGTAATCGGTCACAAGCTACCTCTGGGAAGCAAGGTGTAACCGGTCACAAGCTACCTTGTGGAGCAAGGCGTAACCGATTACAACCTATTTTGGGAACCGTGTTATATCTGGTCACAATATATTTTGGAGTGATGGTATAATCGGTTCCATGAGCAAAAACAAGTTTCCATGGTTCACATATTTCTTCATGATGTGTGTGAATTAGGGTTTTGGATTTGCTAAGATGAGAAGCTTATATATGTAGACATTATTTGAACGTGTTACATAACTCTTATCATTAATTGTTCAAAGATATTCCTTGATACTCAAGGTGATCCCATACTGAAAAATTAAAAAGCATTTAATTATGATTTTCAAAATATATATTTTAATTACTAGCAATTAAACCATATCCTCTGGAAAATATTACAAGTTAATGTGCTAAACTAATAATAGAAGTTTTCTATGAGAGTTTTCCGAAATATGGTTTGGCATTTAAGTGGAAATAGAAAAGCCGAAATTAGGTACTTTAATGTGAATATCTTGAGAATATTTTCGGTTTTGGAATTTCCTTGTTGTCCAAACAATGCTGGTCTATAAATAATTGAGTTTGCATTTCTTGCAAACTATCCTAAGAGCCAGGAAAACTTCATTCTTGTAGTTTCTAATGTAGTCATCTATTCGGAGAGGAAAGTACCCTAATGTTTATGGGTGAAAACTGTTTCTGCTGGTTTTGGTAAATTTGGGTGTGTGTGGATAAGAAACGAATCTAAACCCTAAACAAATGCACTGCACGAGAGTGCTTTTGATTCGAGAGATCAATCTGTACAATTTTGGCCTAAACCAAGAAATGGTCGTTCCAGACTTGCTTCGGTCACAAAGTGAAAGAGATGGGGTTGATCTTAGGGAGGGAAGAGAAGAAGGTGTTGAGATTATGAAGGTGTTGGTTGTTTATAACTTGTATCAGAATGTTGAACTGGCTTGCACAATGTAAGCTATCAGTTCTGGGTGATTTCTGGATACTGATGACAACACTTGATTTTTTCTGTGTTGTTTGGAAATAGGTGAAGGACCTATTTATACAAGTCATTGAGCGCAACCCTCATCTCAGAGGAAGTGGAGGAGGTGAAGTGATGGAGTAGTGGGGTCGTGTAGGAGTGTTGATTGTTACACGATCACACCTTTTCCTACTTCCCTCATCAATGTTAACCGTCCACATTTTCCTGACACGTTATTGTAATGGCACGTTGCACGCTGCACGCTGTAAAACCGCCAAACCAATACCCCAGTAAGTATCCCCCAGTTTGTGACATGCTTGATGTCTCGAATGAGCGGATCATGGGACCCACCGCAGGAAATAGCATACGGTGCTAAGTTAAATAACTAAGTTATTTAAGAAATTGATATTCATGAAAGATCGTGTATACTCGATGCATGTAATGCATCAAAAACAATCAATACGTATGAAGCATCGCTGTTTTAAAGCTTAACCGAATAAGTCGCGAATTAAGCGTCTTAAACACGTCCAACCATCTTCGAGTGATCGTTTGGAGGCCACATGGACAGGCCGTCCCCTGGTCAATCACTCCCTGTGGTAGAGTGACGGACGATGATCATCAAGGTGCTTTATTGGCCGCTTAACCCTTAACCTAGGCTGTCCGACCAAGTTGATAAAGTTGGACGGACAAGATGATCTACGACACATATTTGCGACCGTTGATGGAATTTTTGGGTTTTTAAGAGGTGCGCAAGCATCACTCTTTGGCTTGACCGAATTCAAGCATGGGCGTTATTTTTGGTGGGACAAACCGGGCATGCGTGTAGACGGCCTGCCGGTGTACATGTCCATACCGCTTTGTCTCATGAAGGTACGATCTAGTCCACTCAACTTGTCCGGCAAAGATGAGTGGTCGTGATCGATTTGCGACAAAAATCCGTTGCCGCAAAGGATTTAGAGGCTGCGCGACATGCCACCTTTGGGCGTGCGTTTCGAGGCGCCTGGCCATGGTCTACTTTGGCCGTCCGGTCACACGCACAGGTGGGCCCACGGTGATCATGTTAATGTCCTCAGAACCTTTTGAGTATATATCTACGCCCTCCGTTTAGGCTGGCGAAGATGGATGGACGTGATCGAACTACGACAAATGTACATTGTTGTAAACCCTAATTAGGGTTTTGAAATAGTCACGTACACGCAACTTGGGCCAAACGAATTGGCAAGGTGCGCTTCTCCTTTGGGGAGGCCGATCGTGTGGGGCCTGCGTTGGGCTAACGCTGAACATATGTGCACCTTCCCAATGGTCCTAGGCGCGATCTAAGCTATCCAATTATGCTGGATAAGTTGGATGGTTGTGATCGATTTAAGACACTAGTGGAACTTCCGCGACCCTTTAAAGCATCACGCCAACCATGTTTTGAGCACACGTTCCGCTGCTCTATGGTTTTTCCGTGAGAAAACCGATCGGGTAGGGGAAAAGTGGGCCCGCCAACGTATCTTAGTTGAGAGTGATGCTAGTGATGCCCAACTGAAGTAAGCAATTTGTCACCATATAATGCCTACCCCACAATAGTGCAACCATTGCGTGCTAGGCAGGGGACTTAATGTTGATGGTGGATTTTAGTTCAGGGCTAAAATTATAAAACCAGTATTTTTATGTGCTGTCACCCTGCAAAGGGAAAAGCCGTTCAAGAAGTGATGAGTGCAAAAAACCTCTTTACTTTATTCGAAGCAATTCAATAAAATACACAAGATTCACCCAGAATGGTGCGTGCAACAGCAATCCCAAATATTCTGTGAATTTTACTAGCATTAATAATTAATGCATGATTTGCCTAGTATTTTCCGTGCTGTGTTCCCTGATCACTCGCGGGATGATCTAATCCGTCCAACCAGGCTGGCGAAGTTGGGCGGTCATGATGATTTTAAGACTTCTTTAAGCGGTCTTGCTCGTTCGAGCCTTTCCCAAAACAACGCGGCCATCCCTCTTTGGGGCCAGCGTTTGACGGGCGTTGGGAGTGTAGTGTGGTGTTCGACTGGCTAGGGCATAGGCAGGCCCGCTGGGTCATCATGGTGATCGCCTGCTCCTGCTAGGGTTCGTCTAGTCTGGTTAAATCATGCGGTCAACTTGCGTGGCCGTGATCGTTTCTGAGACTGATATGGACAGTCTAGATTTCCCTTAAGGAAGTATGCTCGATCGGGCTAACCAAAGCGCGTCGATGCGAGACTCTCTCTGTCAGAGAGTGATGTAGCCTGTGTGAGTACTTCGTGCATGTCTCAATATTGGCACGGAGATTCATGCTACTCTGCTGAGAGTGAACACTCAGTCGTCATGTCATGTCAATAATGAGAGTTCGGCTGAGAACACAACACGGAAAATACTAGGCAAATCATGCATTAATTATTAATGCTAGTAAAATTCACAGAATATTTGGGATTGATGTTGCACGCACCATTCTGGGTGAATCTTGTGTATTTTATTGAATTGCTTCGAATAAAGGGAAGAGGTTTTTTGCACTCATCACTTCTTGAACGGCTTTTCCCTTTGCAGGGTGACAACACATAAAAATACTGGTTTTATAATTTTAGCCCTGAACTAAAATCCACCATCAACATTAAGTCCGCTGCCTAGCACACAATGGTTGCACTATTGTGGGGTAGGCATTAGATGGTGACAAATTGCTTACTTCAGTTGGGCATCACTAGCATTACATGGCATAAGTGGACATTGCTGCAGCTCTTGGGCCTAGTGGTTTGCTGAAGTAAGCAATTGGTCTCCCTTCTTGGAGTATAACTGCTCCAATGCAAGCATCACTAGCATCACTCTCAACTACAAAGGGCTTTGTAAAATCAGGCAGAGCCAATACAAGAGTGTTACTCATTGCAGCTTTGAGGTTCTCAAAAGCAGTAGTAGCAGATTGGCTCCATAGAAAAGAATTCTTCTTGAAAAGGTCAGTGAGAGGTTTACTAATGGCCCCATAATTCTTGACATATTTCCTGTAGTATCCAGTAAGGCCAAGAAATCCTCTTAAATCCTTTAGAGTGGAGGGTGTTGGCCAAGATTGCATACAAGCAATTTTACTTGGATCAGCACAAACACCTGCAACTGTTATAATGTGGCCAAGATTGCATACAAAACAGCAGGTTGAAATTGGCTAAGTATTCCAGGGAAAATTGGCCAAAACATCATTTAGAGGTCTTTGCATACAGCTTGTGTTGTCTTAGTAATGAGAAGGTAAACTTGAGATGCTCTATATGTTCAAAAATGTTCTTTCTGTAGATTAGAATATCATAAAAAAAGACCAGAATAAATTTTCTCAATGCAGGTTGAAATACCTCATTCATTAAAGCTTGAAATGTAGCTGGAGCATTAGTGAGGCCAAATGGCATCACTTTAAACTCATAATGACCCTGATGTGTCCTGAAAGCTGTCTTGAAAATGTCTGAGAGATGCACTCTAATTTGATGATATCCAGCTCTCAAATCAATTCTTGTGAAAACAGAAGCTCCATTTAATTCATCCAATAATTCCTCAATAATAAGTATGGGAAATTTGTATTTGAATGTGATGTTGTTTAGTTTTCTACAGTCAACACAGAATCTCCAGGTGTTGTTTTTCTTCTTGACTAGAAGTATTGGTGATGCAAAGGGGTTATGGCTAGGTTGGATGATGCCAGTGGTGAGCATCTCCTTGAAAAGCTGTTCTACTACACCTATAAGCTCTTTGATTCACAGGGACTGAGTTTGGTTGTAAAGGAATTTTGTGATCTAAACTCCTCTGAGGAGGTAGCTGATTTGGTTCTGCAAAAATATCATTGAACTCTTGAAGTAAAGGAAGTATTTCAGGAGGTGTGGGAGTGGGTGTAGTGGAGGTATATATGGAGAATAAGTAACCCACCAAGCCATGAGAATTGGTTGCAAGGAATTTGCTGACTGCATCACTGCTCATCATGGATAGTGAACATTTTGGTGTTGTACCCTGAAGTGTAATTTTCTTGTTTTGGTACTTGAAGGAAATACACAACTTAGAGAAGTTAAAAAGAACATCACCCAAAATTCTGAGCCAGTCTGCACCAAGCACAATGTCACAACCACCCAATGGTAAGACTCTGAGATTTTCCAAAAATTTGTTGTTCTGCGTGGTTCAAGTAACCTGTGGGCAAACACCAGTACTGAAGGTTTTCTCCCCATTTGCAACTGTGACTACCATTGGAGCAGTGGATTCAATATGGCATTGTAGTGAACTTTCTAAAGCACTATCAATGAAACTGGTAGTGTTGCCTAAATCAATTAAAATAGAAATTGTCTTGTCTTTGAGAATTCCAGGAATTCTAATTGTGTCACCAGTAGCAGTGCCTGTAAGAGCATGTAATGAAATTTCAACATCAGATTGAACTGGAGATTCAGTAGTCTCCTCAAAAATTTCTTCTTCCTCCTCCTCCTCAGTTTCTGGTGAGTCAGCAGTGTCCATCTGCAGCATGAAAATCTTCTGTTTGCATTTACAAAAGTGTCATGTCCTATACACTTCATCACAGTTATAACATAAGCCATGTGCTCTTCTTTTATTCATCTCTTCAGGTGTGAGTCTCTTAATAGAAGGAGATGTTGGGTTTGATATGTTGGGAATGGTAAAGGAGGATCTAGGAGTAATGGGTGCAGATTTTGGAGAAGTCAAAATGGGTTTGGGTGGAAAATTGTTATAAGAAGATTGTCTGGTAGAGTTGAAAGAGTTGTTGAAGGACCTTGTAATTGGTTTAGTAATAGCTGTTGTTAGAGTAAGCTTTTGTTCTCGTAATCTAGCTAAGGAGCATCTGCTAGAGTCTTTGGATGAAACATAGAGACAGATTTACCTATCTCATCCTTCAAACCACTAAGAAAGCTCATAACAAAGTATTCTTCACTAAGAGTAGGATTCATTTTCAACATCAGTGTTTTGAGCATCTCGAACTCTTCATAATAATCATCCACAGAAGAAGATTGGACCAATTTATTAAAACTGCCAACAAAATTTTCTTCAACAGGGTTTTCTAATCTAGCACACAGACGTATAACTAATTCTTGACAAGTAATTCTATGTCTATTAACCTGAAAATTTAAAAACCAAGTTTCAGCCTTACCCTCAAGATAAATTGCAGCAATATTCACCTTCTTTTGTTCTTCAATATCATTCAACTCAAAGTATCTTTCACTTTTCTATATCCATGCTCTAGGATTCTCGCCATTGAATCGTGGGAAATTCATCTTAGGAAGACGCTGATGTTGATAGTGAATTTGATGTTGATTTTAAAATCGAGTATCACCCTAAGTTTCTGGATTAGAAGTACTAGCCGGTTCTGGTATGGAATCTAACTTCTTCATAAGTAAATCTGTTTATGGGTAAAAATTGTTTCTGCTGGTTTTGGTAAATTTGGGTGTGTGGATGAGAAACAAATCTAAACCTAAAACAAATGCACTCCACGGGAGTACTTTAGATTCGAGAGATCAATCTGTACAATCCTAGCCTAAACCAAGAAATGGCCGTTCCAGTCTTGCTTCGGTCACAAAGTGAAGGATAAGGGTTGGTCTTAGGGAGGGAAGCGAAGAAGGTGTTGAGACCAGAATGGTTATTCTGAAGGTGTGGCTATTTTATGACTTGTATCAGATTTTGGAACTGGCTTGCGGAATGAAAGCTATCAGTTCTTTGGTATTTTTCTGGATACTGTGTTGTTGTTCTCACCAAAACTTGTTGTTTTGTTGAAATAGGTAAAACATATTTATACAAGTCATATTGAATGCACCCTGATCTCGTAGAAAGTGGGAGTGATTGAGTAATGGAGAAAAGGGGCTATGTGTAAATGCCATAAACCACGTTCCCACCATGGAGGAAGTTGGTTAGTTTATACCAACTACTTCTAACCGCCACTAACTGCCCTGCTTTCTGACAATTTCTTATAATGGGCGCGTTGCACGCCGCACGTTGTAAACCGCCAGACCAATACCCTGATGAGTATCCCCCAGTTTGTGACATGTTTGATGTCTCGAGTGTTTTCGTGGAAAACGTGTAGCAGATTGCTATGTGTGGCAAGTCAAAATCAGGAGACTTGCCGCAGGAGAATAGCGTATGATGCTATTAGGCTTGTCTTGGCCGGTCGCCTAATACTTGCCACAGGCCTGTCAATTCTGTGGCGAATTTGGACGGCTGAGATCGTAACTCATGAGAAAGGGTGGCCATCGATTATGGCCACACTCTGTTGGCGCTTGTTAGTAGCACAGTGGCGTCATTGGCACATGCCAATGGCGTAGTGGCATATAGCGGCATGCCAGTGGCATAGTGGCGCCTGGCGTAGCCATGGCGACTATTTTGGCATATTGGTGTTAGACCCAAATATGGCTTCTGGCAACATTGGCCCAGTTTCTATATCAAACTTAAGGCCTTAGGAGAATTACTCGACTTAGTTGGCGTGGCAACTTTAGCTAAATTAGGGTTTGGCATACCGAAACCCTAATTAGCGTGTGTGGCATGGCCACGACACGGTGGCACTTTATGCAATTGGTGTCATGGCCACATTAAAGGAATTACGGCAGGCCATATATGGGAATTACCATGGGCGCAAGGATGGCCACGGGTGATTATAGAATGGCGTCATTTTTAGGGTTAGGGCCAAAGTGGCGTAATTGGGCCACAACCGGAACTTAGGGTTTCGACCAATGCCGCCAAGGCAGATCCATGTTTGGAATACCCTAATTGGAATATGTTATGGCGTTTGGCCATGAAAAAGAAGTGGGTTAGTATGTTAGCGCGCTATTTATGGTACGTTGCCACGTTCGTCATGCTTCTGTGGCAAAGTGGCACGTCCGGCATGTTTAGCATGCACGTTTGGTATGTTTGGCATGTCAATTAGCGTATTGGCACGACTTTTGGAAATCCAATTTGGCATTCCGACCATCTGGCACAACTTTGCCTCTTTTGTTTAGAGCGATCTGATTGGTCGAATAAAAGAGGGGTCGGCCAAACGCGGGCGTGGCCACACTTCTGGTGTGCGTGTGGCAAGTTTAGAGGGACCTGATTGGTCGATGAGAAGGGGGTCGGCAAGTAACATGGGGCCGGCCTCATTCTAAATGCGTGTGGCGCATTTAGAGCAACCTGATTGGTCGATGGAAAGGGGGCCGGAAAGCAAGGGCGTGGCCACACTTCCAGTGCGCCGTGGCGGATTTAAAGCGACCTGATTGGTCGATGGAAAGGGGGCCGGCAAGCAGCATGTGGCTGGCCTCATTCTAAATGCGTGTGGCGCATTTAGAGCGACCTGATTGGTCGATGGAAAGGGGGTCGGAAAGCAAGGGTGTGGCCACACTTCCAGTGCGCAGTGGACGATTTAAAACGACCTGATTGGTCAATGGGAAATAGGGGCCGGTTGAGCAGCATGGGTGTGGCCACTTGTGAGTGGCGTCGGATGGCCTATGGCATGGCCACACCTCCCTTTGTTGCTGCTCCCATTCCGAGACTCTTTTTATTCCTTGTTTTTTTATTGTGGGTAGGATTTTGCACCTAGTAATCCATGGAGGATTAATTACCTAGTTCGCCTAGGCTTAATTTCGACAGGCAAGGTCTAATATACTGCGCAGGGCGCAAAACCCTAATTTTTACAAATTAGTCAGGGTAATATCCGAATCTTGTGAATTATCACAAAATTGATTGAATTCTATGTGTTAACACAGAGTTCTTTAAGTTCATTGCCAGAGTGCAGTATGGTTTCTGATTGAATACTTTATGCAAGGACCTTATCCTTGATACTTGGAAATTCGTGTTACTATGCTGCGAGTGAAAACAAATTGTCATGCCATATCAACATTAAGGGTTCAGACGGGGAACATAGCACAGAAAGCATTCAAAGAAACTTATATTAATTGAATAATATAGGCAGGGTGCCGAAATTTACAGAATATCTGGGATTGCTGCTACATGCACTATTCTGGATAAATTTCATTGAGTCGCTCAATAAATGCGCCAATGGAGAGGTTGAACACTCATCACTTTTACATGTCTCCCTTTCTTTGCAGAGCGACGGCATATCAAATGCAAGGGTTTTACAATTTTAACCCTAAACTAAAAACCAACATCAACATTAAGTCCCCTGCTTAACACGTAACAATGGCATTGTTGTGGAGTAAGCATGAGATGGTGACAGAGATAAGGACAAATCAAAAGGGAAAAACATGCGGAGATTTCCCGGAAAAATTCGACTGACCTTTGTCAAGAGGCATGAGTGGTCCATGATCCTTGTGTTGGCGTACTTCTGGCTAGGCCACAGGGAGTTGGTGCTATGAAGTGTTTGCATCAGTTTGGCCACAGAGCTTTGCGTCACGGAACATTGGTGTTGGTTTGGCCATGGAGCTTTGCGTCACAGAGCACTGGCGCTGGTTTGGCCATGGAGCTTTGCGTCACGGAGCACTGGCGCTGGTTTGGCCATGGAGCGTTGCAGGTTGAGCGGCTGTGGTTCCTTGTGCTAGCGCGTTGCTGGTTCGGTCATGGAGGTTGGTGCAATGGTGCGTTGGCACCGCGGGACCAACTGCCTTGTTCCGTGCATGGTCCAAAAGGAAAAACCTCCTCTACTCGAACTCCAAAAGTGCTATGCACATAAAAGGGCATGCTAACTTCCTCCCCTTTTATTATTCGCTCGTCTGCTTCTTGTGTTTGCTTGCAGCAACTCGATCATAAGCGTGTCAATCATTAGCGGCAAGGTAAGTTCATCTTGTCTTCGTATTTTAGATGTGAATGTAATATCCATGAGTAATTGATCAAACTTGGACATTTAGCTCGGTGTGAATGACTTTCTTTGTTAGTGACGTCAACGGCAACAAAGCAATATCCAATAGTTATAATCAGCAGCAAGGAGAGCCAAGAGAACTCAAGGTATGTGCTCTTTTCTATTTTGCGCATGTAGCCACCCAACAGTACCATCGATATTCTCCAAAATGTGTAATAAGGTTCTGACTCCAGAAGAATGAGCATCTAACCTCTCCAGTGGATTTCAAAATTTACCAAACTCCATTGCACTCCTGGGATGGATGGATGAAATATATGCTCGGCAATGATCATGTTGGGGCTAATCTTGGAGAGTGTATGTGCGTTGTTGATCCGTCCTTGACTTTAAGTTATTTGGTGTCTGGACTACTGACCCGGTGTCTGGAAGGCTTATTCTTGCCTTTCTGATTGCGGTGATGATATGATGTGGTAGCTTATATGATCGAAACCTTCCGGAGCCGTTGGGTGAAGTAGACGAGCTGACAGGCGCTCCGTTTCCGACGTGCTGCTATCAAGTCTTCAAGAACTTCATTCCAAGCGACATCCTTTGAACCATCTTCTGAATATTGGGCTATTGTATCGAATGGGATGCGATGAGCAGTCCCCATTTACACTTCTGTCTGGTCATAGATCCGATGGCGTGGCCGGATATGTGAATATCTCTGCGGCGTGCCTTTGGAGTCTTTGATGCATGTGTATGGCTTCATGTTGAGAAATTCCTGCGGCTCGTAAAGCTTAGATAGTGACGATGTTGTCATCAGAAATAACTTTGGTTGGTTGAGGGAAGTGTAATTAAGGCATCCCATATTTGGTAAGGTGGTGGTAGTCCCCATGTGTAATTATCCGATGTCGAGCTTATTTTCTCGATTTGGGAAGATGATTTTTCCGAGTTTTTGCATCTACCAAAATCAAAAAATAAATTTTTTAACCCCTCGGATGATTGTTATTAAATGGGTGGTTCAATGTAACAATATTACTTTTATTTATATGATAGTGTTAAAATTTTAATTTTAATTAGGTATAAATCTTGATTTAAACTATCTTATAAAAACACGAAGGAGGCTTCAGTCCCCAAGTGTAGCCTACTTTGATTGTACCACCTTGAATCCATGCCACTGGGATTTGATGCAAGCTTATTGTACTCTCCTAGATGCGATGCTGGGATGCTTGGAATATCACATGGATGAAATATTCTAGATAACGAAGAGGTAGAAGTGAGAGAGTTATGTTGTTAATCGTGGCTCCCCTTGTTTCTTCAAGAAAAAATGCTTCAGCCGCATCTTTGGAGTTATCTCATGAATCTTTGATTGTTGTCAGGGATGGACTGCGATGAGCAGTCCCCAGTTGTACTTCTCTTTAGTTACTGAAGTTGTTTTCTTTGAGTAGGCTTGGGATCCGTCGCGGCCTCGTAAAGTGTTGCAGGCGCCTTCCAGAAAGAGAGGTGATGATATTCTTACGCTGCACCTTTGAAGAATAGATGACCTTGTCGTGGCTATGACTTTTTGGTTGACCGTGTATTCTGAGCTTTGATAGTGAAGGGATTCCGTGTAAAGCCTCAGTCCCCAAGTGTGGTTTAAATGTTTCTATCTTGTATGGTCGGTGGGTTTACCATGATAAAGATATCACCATCTTGCATCCGTACTGGTGACTCTATTACTTCTTTCATGCGAAACTAAAATATGGAGAAGTACGGATTACCTTTGTAGCGGTTTTTGCTATGGTGAAGCTCTGGATGGTATCAACAAACGAGCAGCAATAGTTCTTGGCAGCAGCTGTGATCAGAAGAGACTACATTGTCGTGGGAAGAAAATAGGTCGGCTAGAATTTCATGGGAGTCCATGGAAGCAAATGAATTGGCTGGATGTGTAAGCGAGTAAAACTGTCCACGAACACGAGCTTTGGCGGGATGAGACAAAAGGTGGCCACAACTATGAACCTTGGCTGGCTTCGATCACGATCCTTGACAGGGAGGAGTGTGGTGGCTACGGGCACGAACCTTGGAAGGAAGGAGTGTGGCGGATACGGCACTGGCAGGAAGAGGTGGCAGCTATAACACGATCCTTGGCAGGAATGAGTGGCATTGAAGCGGCTTCGGCTCTTGGAGAGGACACTGAAGCGGCTCCTGGAGCGAACGTTGAAGCGGCTACTGGAGCGAACGTTGAAACATCTTCTGAAGCGAATGTTGAAGCGGCTGCTGGAGCGAACGTTGAAGCGGCTTCTAAAGCGAACGTTGAAGCGTCTCCTGGAGGGAATGTTGAAGCGGCTCAAATAGTGCTAGTCGGCAAGTCGTGTTTTCTCCTCATGGGAAAGAATACGTTTTTTTTTTTTTATTATTTTCCCTTGCAACTCTCAGGGTCTTGACGGTTACAATGTTGAAGTCGGAGGCCGCGTCAATCATCGTGCTGTCAAACTCGACATCCTTCGAGTGAGCAGTGGTTAGGAGTCCCCAGTTCCATCTATCAATCGTGCTTTCCAGGAGAGGTTGGGGTTTGAGAACGGCTTCCCTGGCTGGAAACAGCTGCTTTCGATTTTGTGGATGGAGTCCCCAGAAATCATGCAGCTCCTGACGGGAAGAGGGTCTTTGTGAACTCAGGGGGGATCGCTGATTTTCTTTGCCTCGATTTTGGAGAAATCCTTTTTGATCCTCACGTGTGATGAAATTGGATTGCTGATTCCTCTCCAACGGACGTTGAGGAGCAAAATGGACCTCTTCATCTATAAAGGTGCGTCCTGCTGAGGTACTGACGCCAGGAGTATTAAAAGTGCTCCTCATTGGCTCTGGTTGGCGTGGTTCCTGCGGTAGCCGCTCCGTTAGCGTCTTGAGGAAAGTGAGTACCTTCTTCTGAGTTGAAGCCATGTCCATCTGAGCCTTAGCGAGAACTTCGTGTCTTTCCATCAAATTAGCAATGGTAATAGGGGGTTGGCTTCCTCTGGTTCCTCAAGTTTCTCGTCCCGATAGTGGAGTGGTGGAAGCTCTGGTGACAACTGGGGGCGTCACGCTTGAAGAAATATTGGGGGTGGCGGCAGTGGCTCTGGCTCTGGTGATCGGAGGTGTAACGCCTGAGGGAACGTTTCTGCGCCGCTGGTGTTGGTCATGCTGACAGGTGGTATATTGATGCAACTGGAAGGGACATTGATACCAAGGACGTTCTCAGCGCTGGTGGCATCAGGGCTTGTTGCTGATCCGGATCAAAGCTCTACCATCTTGAAATTGGAATTGAAAAAATGAAATCGAAAATCGAAAATTGACATTGCAACCGAGAGATTAATCTCCCAATGTGGTCGCCAGTTGTTTATGGGTAAAAATTGTTTCTGCTGGTTTTGGTAAATTTGGGTGTGTGGATGAGAAACAAATCTAAACCTAAAACAAATGCACTCTACAGGAGTACTTTAGATTCGAGAGATCAATCTGTACAATCCTAGCCTAAACCAAGAAATGGTCGTTCCAGTCTTGCTTCGGTCACAAAGTGAAGGAGAAGGGTTGGTCTTAGGGAGGGAAGCGAAGAAGGTGTTGAGACCAGAATGGTTATTCTGAAGGTGTGGCTATTTTATGACTTGTATCAGAATTTCGAACTGGCTTGCAGAATGAAAGATATCAGTTCTTTGGTATTTTTCTGGATAATGTGTTGTTGTTCTCACCAAAACTTGTTGTTTTGTTGAAATAGGTAAAACATATTTATACAAGTCATATTGAACGCACCCTGATCTCGTAGAAAGTGGGAGTGATTGAGTAATGGAGAAGTGGGGTTATGTGTAAATTCCATAGACCACGTTCCCACCATGGAGGAAGTTGGTTAGTTTACACCCACTACTTCTCACCGCCACTAACTGCCCTGCTTTCTGACACTTTCTTATAATGGGCGTGTTGCACGCCGCACGCTGTAAACCGCCAGACCAATACCCTGATGAGTATCCCACAGTTTGTGGCATGTTTGATGTCTCGAGTGTTTTCGTGGAAAACGTGTAGCAGATTTCTATGTGTGGCAAGTCAAATTCAGGAGACTTGCCGTAGGAGAATAGCGTATGATGCTATTAGGCTTGTCTTGGCCGGTCGCCTAAGACTTGCCACAGGCCTGTCAATTATGTGGCGAATTTGGACGGCTGAGATCGTAACTCATGAGAAAGGGTGGCCATCGATTATGGCCACACTCTGTTGGCGCCTGTTGGTAGCACAGTGGCGTCATTGGCACATGCCAATGGCGTAGTGGCATATAGCGGCATGCCAGTGGCATAGTGGCTCCTGGCGTAGCCATGTCGGCTATTTTGGCATATTGGTGTTAGACCCAAATATGGCTTCTGGAAACATTGGCCCTGTTGCTATATCAAACTTAAGGCCTTAGAAGAATTACTTGACTTAGTTGGCGTGGCAACTTTAGCTAAATTAGGGTTTGGCATACCGATACCCTAATTAGCGTGTGTGGCATGGCCACGACACGGTGGCACTTTATGCAATTGGTGCTATGGCCACATTAAAGGAATTACGGCAGGCCATAATATGGGAATTACCATAGGCGCAAGGATGGCCACGGGTGATTATAGAATGGCGTCGTTTTTAGGGTTTGGCGGGTCCCACAAGGCTCGTGGCATGTTGTAGGGCCAAAGTGGCGTAATTGGGCCACAACCGGAAATTAGGGTTTCGACCAATACCGCCAAGGCAGAGCCGTGTTTGGAATATGTTATGGCGTTTAGCCATGAACAAGAGGTGGGTTAGCACGTTAGCGCGCTATTTATGGTACGTTGCCACGTTCGACATGCTTCTGTGGCAAAGTGGCACGTCCGGCATATTTAGCATGCACGTTTGGCATGCCAATTAACGTATTGGCGCGACTTTTGGAAAGCCAATTTGGCATTGTGACCATCTTGCGCAACTTTGCCTCTTTTAATACTGTGGCAGGTTTAGAGCGACCTGATTAGTCGATTAAAAGAGGGGCCGGCCAAACGCGGGGCGACCTGATTGGTCGATGAGAAGGGGGCCGGCAAGCAACATGGGACCGACCTCATTCTAAATGCGTGTGGCGCATTTAAAGCGACCTGATTGGTCGATGAAAAGGGGGTCGGAAAGCAAGGGTGTGGCCACACTTCCAGTGCGCCGTGGCGGATTTAAAGCGACCTGATTGGTCGATGGAAAGGGGTCTGGAAAGCAGCATGGGGCTGGCCTTATTCTAAATGCGTGTGGCGTATTTAGAGCGACCTGATTGGTCGATGGAAAGGGGGCCGTAAAGCAAGGGCGTGGCCACACTTCCATTGCGCCGTGGCCGATTTAAAGCGACCTGATTGGTCGATAGGAAATAGGGGTCGGTTGAGCAGCATGGGTGTAGCCGCTTGTGAGTGGCGTTGGCTGGCCTATGGCATGGCCACACCTCCCTTTGTTGTTGCTCCCATTTCGCGGCTCCTTTTATTCCTTGTTTTCTGATTGTGGGGAGGATTTTGCACCTACTAATCCATGGCGGATTAAATACCTAGTTCGCCTAGGCTTTATTTCGATAGGCAAGGTCTAATATACTGCGCAAGGCGCAAAACCCTAATTTTTGCAAATTAGTCAGGGTAATATCTGAATCTTGTGAATTATCACAAAATTGATTGAATTCTATGTGTTGACACAGAGTTCTTTAAGTTCATTGCCAGAGAGCAGTATGCTTTCCGATTGAATAATTTATGCAAGGACCTTATCCTTGATACTTGGAAATTCGTGCTACTCTGCTGCGAGTGAACACAAATGGTCATGCCATATCAACATTAAGGGTTCAACCGGGGAACATAGCACAGAAAGCATTCAAAGAAACTTATATTAATTGAATAATATAATGAGGGTGCCGAAATTTATAGAATATCTGGGATTGTTGTTACATGCACCATTCTGGATAAATTTCATGAGAAAATATTGAGTTGTTCAATAAATACGCCAGAAGCCTATTTATACAAGCCATATTGAAACGTACCCTGGTCTCGTAGGAAGTGGAAACGATTGAGTGGTGGAAGAATAGAGTAACGTGTAACTGTCAGACGTTATGCTTCCATGATGAAGGAAGTGAATTCGTGTAACTGTCAGACATTACGCTTCCATGATGAAGGAAATGAATTGTTTACACCGTTACTTTTACCACCACTAATTGTCCCACTTCATGACACTTTCTTGTAATGCGCATTGCACGCCGCACGCTGTAAACCGCCAGACTAATACCCTGATGAGCATCCCCCAGTTTGTGACATGTTTGATGTCTCGAGTGTTTTCGTGGAAAACATGTAGCACTTCGCTACGTGTGGCAAGTCAAAGTCAAGGGACTTACCGCAGGAATATAGCATGTAATGCTATTAGGCTCGTTTTGGCTGGTCGCCTAAAACTTGCCACAGGCTTGTCAGTTCGGTGGCGAACTTCGATGGTTGTGATTGCATCTCATGAGGAAGGATGACCATTGATTATGGCCATATCTCGTTGTATAGCAAAGTGGAGCCATTGGCATAGTGGCGCCTGGCGTAGCCATGGCATAACAGCATGCTAGTGGCGTAGCCGTGGTGTTGTGGCGTGGCCACGCCCGTGGCGTTGTAGCATAGCCAAAACTAGGACTTGGCGCCGTGGTAAGAATTAGGGTTTGGCGGCGTGGCCAAGGATAGGTTTTGGCGCCGTGGAAGAATTAGGGCTTGGCGGCGTGGCTAAGGCTTGGTTTTGGCGTCGTGGAAGAATTAGGGCTTGGCGGCGTGGCCAAGGCTTGGTTTTGGCGCCGTGGAAGAATTAGGGCTTGGCGGCGTGGCCAAGGTTTGGTTTTGGCGCCGTGGAAGAATTAGGGCTTGGCGGCATGGCCAAGGCTAGGTTTTGGCGCCGTGGAGTCAGACCCACATGTAACGTGGCAACATTGGCCATGTTGCCACGTCAATCCCATTGCTCTGGGAAATGTTATTTGGCTTTGGTAATAACTTGCCCAAATTAGGGTTTGGCATGTCGAAACCCTAATTAGTGCGTGTGGCATGCGGCCGCGGCATGGCGATACTTTTGTTTAAATGGTGCCATGGCTATGCCAAAGGGACTATGGCAAGGCCATAGTGTGGAAACGGCCACAGGAGTAGGGATTTTCGTGGGTGGCTATTTATGGCAGGTTGCCACGAAGCGACATGTTACGAAGTAGCATGTTGGCATGTTACCGCGGCAAAGTGGCATGTTGGCATGTTACCGCGGTAGAGTGTCATGTTGGCATGCCGATCAATATGTTGTTTGTGGTAGGGCGCGTTTGGCTTGCCAGTTAGCATGGTGGCGCGGCAGGGTGCGTTTGGACTTTAATGTATGTTGGCAAGTTTAGAGTAACTTGATTGGCCACGAAAAGGGGGACGGCCAAACATAAGGCGCGGCTACACTTCTGGTGAGAGTGTGGCGGCTTTAGGGCGACCTGATTGGTCGATTAAAAGCGGGCCGGCCAAGCATGGGCGTGGCTACACTTCTGGCGAGAGTGTGGCGGCTTTAGAGCGACCTGATTGGTCGATGGGAAGTGGGGCCGGCAAGTATGGGCCTAGCCACAACTTATGTGTGTGTGGCGAGTTTAAAGCGACTTGATTGGTCGAGGAAAATAGGGTCGGTTTAGGATGGGGCGTGGCCAGTGGCGCTAGCTGGCCTAAGGCATGGCCACGCCTCTCCTTGCTGCTGCTGCTCCCTGTTTTTCTGATTCTGGGCGAGGTTTTGCACCTGCTAATCCATGGCGGATTAATTACCTAGTTTGCCTAGGCTTAAATTTGACAAGCAAGGCCTGGTATACTGCGCGAGGCGCGAAACCCTAACTTCTGCGAGTTAGTAAGGTCTGGTATACTGCGCGAGGCGCAAAACCCTAACTTCTGCAAGTTAGTCAGGACAATTGATTGAATTCTATGTGTTGACAAAGTTCTTTTAAGTTCATTGCCAGAGAGTAGCATGATTTTCTGATTTGAATACCTTATGCAAAGACCTTATACTTGATACTTGGAGATTCGTGTTACTCTGCTGCGAGCGAACACAAATCGTCATGCCATATCAACATTAAGAGTTCAGCCGGAGAACATAGCATAGAAGGCATTCAAAGGAACTTATATTAAGTGAATATAGTCGAGGTGCCTAAATTTACTAAACATCTGGGATGGTTGCTACATTCGCCAGTCTGGATAAATTTCATGTAAATATATTGGACGTCTCAATAAATATGCCAGTGGAGAGGTTAGCACACATGGCTCTGTTTCCTTGCAGAGTGCTGCCACATCTGATGCAAGGTTTTACGATTTTAACCCTAAGCTAAAAATCACCATCAACAGTTTCCATGATCAACTTTTCAAAATTTCCACTCAAAACCTTAGGAAATTCCATAACAACATCTTGTTCAATCAGTAAAGATAAAGAACAATAGAAAAACAGGATGAAACCAGTTTTTGGGGTGGCTAAGGACTATAAATATCATACGCAAACCAGTTTGTACAAGATGAAACCAGTTTCAACCTAATCTAAAACAGGATGAAACCAGTTTCCTACTGGTTTAAACATGGGGGAACCAAACTCAATCCAATCTCAAACTGGATGAAATTGGTTTCATTTAGGTTTAAACATGAGTTCAACCAAATTCAGCTCACTCTAACACAGAATAAAATCAGTGTCATCCTAGATTAAACAAATTCAACCCAATGTTGATTTAGATGAAACTGATTTCATCCTGGTTCAAACATGGATGAAAACAAATTCTACTCAATCTAAGAAAGGAGTAAACTGGTTTCATCCTAGTTTAAATTTGTATAAAAACAAATTCAACTCAATCTAAAATAAGATGAAACTGGGATCCTATTTTAAACTTGTATAAAAAAAATTCGAATTCAACTCAATTTTAAATGGGAGTGCAAACATGGATGAAAGCAAATTCAAATCAAACTAAAACATTGATGAAACCTATTTCATCCACGCTTACATGGGATAAGAACTCTTACGCAAAAAAAGACATACTAAAATTCCATCATCTCATTATCACTTTTTAATCACATTTCTAACCTAAATTACATTCACATTTCAGCATTTATATCAAAAAAATATGTAAATTAAGGTCTAGACTAGGATGAATTCAGGTAATTACAACCAATGCATGTGAAATGGATGAGTTCTGAAATTAAAATCATAAGAGAAACTGTTTTCAACCCATTCAAAAACAAGATGAAACTGGTTTCATCCACATAAATTATAAGAGATTCAACATTTCAATCTTAAGAAATCAGAGACAAAATAGATAAATCACTCAGTTACATCCATTTATATGAAAACAAAATCATCCAATTCAATAATCAATGAACGTTAATTTGAAAATAAAAACAAAAAGAAATTTAGGGTTTTTGAAACTTACGAGTTTTCAGACTATGGAGAGGCATTTTGTGTAATCGATTAATTAATTCAAACCCTAATTAGGCTAGCAATCTTTCATGGTGGTGGAGCTGGTGTTTGCAGTAGTTATCATTGATGGTGCAGACGGTGGACATAGATTATGGTGGTAGACACTGTTGATGTCATCGACAGAGCAGACGGTGGTGAAACCAATTTCTACTAAGGTTTTTAAACATGATGGTGGCAGTACTGTTAAATGAGGAGGGAGAAAGATGATGCTAGAAAAAAAGAGATTGGGGTGGTTCCTGATAAGTTTTTAGGAGATGGTGGAGAGAAAGAGAAGATGATCGGAGTTTTCAAAGTAGTGTAATAAAAGGAAAAAAAAAATGAATAGAGGATATTTCTGTCAGTTTTGAGTTTAAATGGTCCCAGTCCATCTCACCCATGTTGATATTTTACTCGTCTAAATAAACCATGAATCTTACCTTTTTGGACATATAACCCATTTTCTGTATTATACGTGGGTCTTGTAAAATTGTTTAGTTTGATCTCGACATATGCATTTTGCTTCGTATCATTTAATCAGCAGATAAATTTCGACTTATCCGTGATAGTATTTGACTACCGTCAAATGGTGGGTTATCCATGGTCTAGAAGATTCACACCATTTTTTTTTTCTTTTTATTTTTGGTAAAAAGGGTAATTTATAAATTAACTAGAAAAAGATTAGAAAGAAAGAAGCAAAAGCTCGAGGAACCATGGTTCATGTCCAGAAAGTTTATGGGTCTCTCCAATGATAAAACTCTTATTTATTCTCTCTCGTCTTTGTATGTGACAAAGAAGGAATTCCTGGCAGTCATCACAAAAAAATTCGAATCGGTTCACTCATTTCGACAGTGGCGGAGTCAGAAAGTTTTTGTTGGGGGAACACTATATATATCATGAAGACAAAAAAAAAAGTATTAGACGTTTTCTCCACCAACCGTAAAAGTTTATTCTACTCTGCCTAAGGAAAAAATTCTTAATTTGGAAATCTCATAAGCTAACAAAATCAATTTAAAGATAAATTTATGTAGTTTAACTATGTAATATAATTAAGCAAAGGACTGTAATTTTATAAGATATATAAGTGTATAATTTTTGTTTACCACTAATTAAGTAAATAATTGTATTTATATAAGATAAAATAATAGATTTTCCAATTTTTTTGATAAACAATTATTACTTTACTAGAGGAACCTAAATTTTCTCTCATCTACAAAAAAAAAAATAAAAAAATAGGGGAACAAATATTCAATTCAACCAAATTACCTTATATTATTGTTGTAAGCTTTTGGATTCGAGTTTCAATCATTTCAGAGTTTAGGTTCATTTGTTATTTCTAATTTAATCTTTATTTTCATTTTCATACACCTGTTCATATATTTATAATGAAAATAGTGTTTTATCTTAATATTTTTTGAGAATGAGTTTTTTTTTTTGGCTGAGGTTTAGCTAAAATCTCTGAAAACCTACAAGAGTTGTTTTGATAGGGGTATGGTACTTTTGATTATTAAAAACCATAAACCGTAGGAGCATTTTGGTAGTTTGCACCTCTAGAAACCCAATAATATTTGTTGTTCAATTGGTTATTTAAACCATCAGTATAGACAAACCCATCCGAAGAATTTCTAGTTTGATGTTTCTCGACCATCTGATTTGATTTTACATGGTACTTTTTAGGTTTTGAATTATAATAAGTGTTCGATGTATCTATGAATAGTATGATAAAAGCTCCACTACAGGTAATAGTTTATTTATTCTCAGTGAAGCTTAATATTGTCCTCAAGTTTCATATAACTAAGATATGTTTTCTTTTGAAAAGTTGCATGTATATAAGCTTTTCAAAAATCCATTCTAACTTCAAACTTTAATATGTCTACCAAGCTATTATGCATGTAATTATTTATGTTAATCCTTCTACCGGAACCTTTAGAGGAGAATTTTGTTTTGTTTAATAAGATATTGTACTCTGGATATGGGATTCAACCTCCATTCTTTGTAGACTATTTTCCATTTCTTTATTTTTTGATATGTATCCTCTCTTATTTTACGCATGCGCTGAAGAGGCCATGCATATTCTTCAATGTACATCTAGAACAATGGTTGGGTTATATTCTGATATGATAGAGGTATCAACTTAAAGCATTTTCCCTTAGTTTATAAGTTCTTTAACCTTTAGGCACTAAGTATTTCTGGTCTTAGTTCACCATCTGTACTAGGAAGTCCTTGACAAGTTAGTGGCCGAACCAATATGGAAATATATCATCTTCATATCATGAGATATTTTGCTGTTAACACATGAAACATATTTTTTTATAAATAACTTAATATTAATGCACATAATAAATACATTAAGATTGGGGTTTTGACGCAGAGTCATGACCCTGGTCCATGGATTTGTCAAAAACATGGCTTTATTGAAGAGTCGTGAAACATCAAACTAGAAAAACTTGCAAGACGCTTCACATAATTGTTTTCATCCTTAAATACGTAAGGAACCGTAACAGATTTATCTATCTGCAATACATATATGTAAGATTATAAGGCTAGAAAAACAAAATTATAGTTTAAAATTGAATAAGATTATAAATCTACAGACCTCCTTCTTATCCTTTAAATAAGGTATGATGTGATACAACAGATTAATGGCTTTAACTAGATCCTTATTTTCCGCATAATAATAATGATCATTAAGACAATGATTCTCATCCTCCAAAATGAATTTCATGTTGTTGATAAAGTCCAAAAAAATATCAAACAAAAAATATGATTTGGCATATAAAGAAGTCTTGTCACATCAGGAGAAGGACTCAGAGTTGTGTGATAACCATCTTCGATTTCTGATTCATCTGCAGATTTAGGATCGCTGTATTCAACCTCCTCAATTAGTGAATAGTTAAAGTTAGCTGAATCCATGGTATGCTTAGCCGTATCAATGAGATCTGCAGAATCAGGATCCTTGGGTTTATCAACCTCCTCAATTTGTGAATCATTAGCAAAATCCATGGTATCCATAGCCGTATCCATGAGAAGTCTGTCTGAAAAAAGAGAGAAAGGGAGAATAAAACCTAATTGTCCAAGAATCGTGATTTAAAGAGGAAGGAATTTCGTGGAGGAAAAAATTGAAATAAAATTGAAGTTATCAAGAGTATAAAGCACAGTTTGGCTAACTTAGCCTGTGTAAGTGGTGGTCCAGATTTGTCTGGAGAGAAGATAAATCTATGGTCATGGTTTGTTCAACTTAAATATTAAATAGTATAAGTGTTTTATTAATTGGTGTCTCATTAATTTCTCATGATAAATGATTTATTAGTTTTACATCATAAATGTCCCTTAATTAATATTAATACATATTTTCATCAATAAATAATTTTGACAAAAATTATTTCAATAGATATTAGTGGTGGCGGTGGTAGTAAAAGAAGAAGTAGGTGGTGGAAGCGGTGGCAGGTGTTACTAAGTGGTGGAGGCGGTAACATTAGTTTTGGTGGAAGAAATAGTGGCGCTGGATGGTTTTAATGGTGGTGGTATTGGTTTTTTCTTTTTGAATCAAAAATAATAATAATAAAAAATTTACATGACGGGTAACATTGTATTGTGAAAAATATAGTTGGTTGTTTTTGACACGATCAAAATTTTTTTTTTGATGATACCAAATCATATAAGACAAAATAGTTGTTTATGATACCACTGCTATCTTTGGTAACCGTTCGTACGCATGATTTTCAGTATTAAAAAAAAACTTACGTATAGTTGAATAAATTAATTGACGACCTAAGTTTGTTAAACCTAAACTTTATACATGCCGTCTGGGATTGAAAGTTATGAGTGTGCCCAATATTCTACGAGGGATGGGCAGTGGTGGTGGTGGAGAAAGAAGTGATATCTGATGGTTTGGTGGTCTTTGTTTGGTATTGATGAGCAGTAATTGACTATATTAATTATGTGCCACTACAAAAGGGTAACACTATAAAGTAGAAATGTAATTGATCGTCTTAATGCTAATATAAACTCGGTTAAAATACATGAAAATTAAGAAGAAAAAAAATCATTTGGATGTCACGATATGTAATAAATGCTAAAAATTACATATTTAGTATCAATATTTCTCCCTCCAATAGATAAATCTATGGTTGTATTGAGATCCCGTAAGCAGAGCGCGAGTTGGTCTTGGATTTTTGAATGATAATGAATATAATGAAACGCTCCCTCTCGGTTTCTCCAATGAAAACCGAAACCTTCTAAAAAAATAATCAATCGAACAACATCTAGATGGAGCACATCATCACCAGTGTAAACTTCTCTGAATTGCTACATATCCAGTGAAATTTCTACAAATTAATTTGGTGATTTCTTCCTACCGTAATTTTTGACGAGGCATGCAATTAAATCTCTAATAGTGATTTTAAAGGTATTTAATAATTATGAAATTCTCTTATAAGTTTTGTTTACGCAAATATTGATTTAACTTGGGTTCTTTTATATTTTTGCTTTAAGTTGATGACTTTTTAATTTGAATATATGATTGGTTAACAAAATTTGATACATATAGGGTACTCTCTTTGTAACACTGATGTTAGTCTCTCATTTTTCCCGTTAGCACTCTGTTTCGATCCCGTATTTTTAGACATTATTTGACTAATGTTGGGGTATTTGTTTAATCTCAAGGACGATTAAACCCAGTGTGTGTTCTACACATTGAAGGGGACAAAAGTTTGTGTCGGCTCTACCTTGAAACTAATAATTTTTCTTCAGAAGGTTAGTTGAATTTATGTAGATACAAATATCAATATGACTATGCTTTTTATTGCTCCAGATTATTTAAGTAGCACTAGATGTGAGAACGCCATTCATGCACTACTTAGCATAGTTGGTGTGAAATCTTTTTATCCACGAGTTTCTTCAATTTTATGTTATCAATATGATTGAGAAAGAATCTTACACATGTTTTGATTTACTTTTATAAGTTTACTTTTTCAGCTCACATGTGTATATCTCAGCCTTTCAATATCCAAGGGTTCTTCATTTTTATAACTCTCACATTTGCAAAAAATAAATAAATAGTTTATATCTATAGCAGGGAAAATATTATGGGTTTTCGCTTTACTCCTCAGAGCCTTAGTTATCAATAATTTCGGAACCAATGTAGTCATAAACATCATGGAGCTGGATTGCCAGTTTAGGTATATGTATTGTTAGATGAAATTTAAAATTATGGTGTGATGGAACAATAAATGGGGAAAATATCTATTTATTTTTATTTTTTTCATGTTGGCACAACATTATTACTTCGTCCAGAAAATAAATTGAAATAACATGCTTAAGTAAAATAAAAAGATTAGGTAACCCATTATTTTTCTGCCCAAAACCTATTTGGATATCAAAATAATTACCCACGAAAAAAATGAAGCAAGAGGAATGTGAACAATATCGTATTAGACTAAGTCTTATGGGGTGCTAGTCTAGCACCTAGATTAGCAGTCAGGACTACCTCCTAAGTCTTATGGGAGTGCTAATCTAGCAGCTAGATTAGCAGTCCACGTCAGCGCTGAATGGTTCAGCGCTTTAAATCTCAGCCGTCAGATAAAAAATAAATCTCTTAGCGCTGAACCATTCCGCGAAAATGTAGTTTTTCAAGCGCTGAATCATTCAGCGTAACTATCTAGCATGCTAGTTCACATGCTAGCAACGGTAGGAGAGAGAACTAGTGTTAACTTTTTTGCCACACTTTTTTTTTGAATTGCAACACTTAAGTGCTAATCTAGCACCTCCAATCTAGCCCATAAGACTTAGTCTTTACTGATGGAACTAGTGAAAAGGAACAGCACCTCCAAAACTAATTGTCCTTTCAAGTTAATTTGTTCTTGTGGTTATGATGGAACACGAAACACTAAAATCAAGTGTGGATTCATAACTATGCCTTTACTGACTCCTTAGTTGGTCAATCATCCCCTGCGGCTATGGCAGAAAAATAGATTTAATTACTCAAGAGTCTTTTTTTTTTTTGAAGGAAGGAGGGTCTTTGAAGAGCCCCTAAAATTTATTTATTTGACTACCTCATTCAAATTGAGGTTTGAAGGATTACATAGAAGAGGTGTTACATAAATACGCCCTCTATTGATGACGGTTGATGTGTTTGTTTTGTTTTCCAAGGAAAGTCCGATAGTAAATAAAGAAGAATAGTGGTGACGGTTGGGGTTATTATTAATATTAATATTAATATTAATAAAAATATAATAACAATGATATTATCTTATCTTATCTTATCTTATATATATTATAACAAAGAAAAGCTCCCTTTTCAACTGTGGCACAAAAATATTGAAAAAGGCCTTTCGAGTTTTTTAACTTCTCCCATACTTTTTCGTTAATTTTAAATAACTTATGGATAAATACAAAATAGAAAAAATATAACCATTTTCTCATCGCCTCTAAATGATTTAAAAACTAATTAACTATTCCATTATTTCATCATCACCAAACCAATTCACACAAAATCTAATTATTAACAACCTAACCCCAAAATAGTTTGTGTCTAACCGTTTTTGATCTTCCCCGAACTTTGATGAACTTTTCAATTTTGATGAAATTTTGTTGTTAATTAGAAGAAAAAAATCCAAAATTTTTAGATTGTAAAAATTTTGTCATCATGTTTTTGCTGACTTTCTAAGCAACATCAGATCATGAATAAGAACAAAACCCATAACACACTTCCCCCAAACTCATTTTGAAACTAGCGACAAAAATTAACAAAGGGAGTTTTAAGAGAGTGACTTAAATAAATAGAAATTGTTGACTATATCAACATTCATCCACAGATACCTAATAAAATGAATCAACAAAAATCATTTTCAAACCAGTAAGTGATGGGTTTTCCGTAAGGGAGAGGGAGAAAATTATTTTTTTACAGGTCTGGTGAAGCTATAAGGTTCCCACAATGTAAACATAAATAAAGTGACCAATAAACTTAATAGATTCTGAATAAACTTCGATATATGATGACCGATCAAAAATGCAAACTGCATATGGTACTAATTGTTAGAAGATATGTTTGAATCAGGAAATTATTATTCAATTATGTTGATACAGTTCGAAATCAGTTATGTAATCAGTTTATAGGAATTGTGATTGTAGCCTAATGAAGGCATTGGTTGTGTATGTTAACATTTTTATCTAGATTATCATCAATGTGAAATCTGTGTTTGTTTGTATTTTTACTCTCTACTTTAATCTATATACCATTGCAACAGTGGTATCAGAGCTAGGGTAGAAATGGAGTAGAGAGTGATTTGTTCGAAGATTTGAGAAATAGCGGGAGATGTATTTTCAAAATTGAAATTGATGGGAAAGGATATCTGATAGACGCATTTTTGCGTCTTAATTAGTCTCATATTTACATTTTGTTAGTATCTTATTTTGTACTAATTGTATCATTTATCTTATTTTAGGTGCACTCATAGAGGTGGTTATAATTGAAGTAAGAGAAATCCTCGTAGAAATCCATATGTTTGAGTTTTCCCTGTTGTCCAGCCTATGTTTCAGTCAACCCAATTTGACGGACTGAGTTAGCTAGATCGGTTATGGTTGGCTCAGATATGTGTATAAATTACATTGTTATCCTTTAAATTGTTTAATAACTAGTAACTAGAGTTATGGAGGACTTTTACTTTCTCTGTTGTGTTTGCAACCCGTATGGGACGGAAGGAATATCTTATCCAGGTAAGCCTATTTTGATCTTTCAATTATTTCATCTGATTTGAAGGAGGATTGATAATCATCTAATCGATCATTTTGATGTAGAAATTTTGATTCTTTTTTTTTCAGATATGTTATTCAATGAAACTCATCATAACTCTCAAAAATTTTCCCTGATCTTTAAAAAGGTTTCAGAAGCATGATCACCATGCTCTAATATTACCCATATAAAAATAATCTGAAAATAAATCAAATGAATTGTGACCTAAGTTTGGATCTTCATGATCAATTTCATCTGAAACCTGGATGATTTAGAAGAAAAAAAACTTTGTCAAAGGTTTTTAGTGCTTCATACCATGTCATAAGTTCAATTAATTGATTTAATCTCGAATCATGAAATCTTTTTGTTTACAGAATCATTTTCTTGAAGCTCGTGAACAAAATCAGGCAATTTATTATGTTTATGATTGTTAGTGTAGTGTGTTATCTTCAATTCCTCTTTACTTTTCGAGTCCATGTACGCAAATCATCGAAGAACTTACAGATACCCAACTTAATTTATATGACATCTGGAAAAACTAACCAATTTAATTTATACGTCTATAAACTATCGTACCCAATTTATTTTATAATAAAGTGTTAGTATGGTACCCAATTTATTTTCTATGATCATCTGTTTATTTTGTTGTGTTATTTGGACATTAGTTGCAGTTTCATCTTGGTTGGATTGGATGCTTGTATGAACCCACATACGCTTCATCTGTCCAAGATCGCAATAACAAAGAACTGAAACATGGCTTCTCCATCAATTGCTAACGATACACCACTTTCGAGTTTTTATTTGTAGATGGGGATCATACGTAAGTTTCGAGTTTTTATTTGATAGATGGGATCGGTATGCTTCTCTCTTGGTTAGAGTATAGAAGCTTATGTAGTAATGTTAGACAGAATATATCTTTTCCCGAAAAATCTAGACCTATCTGTTGGTATTGGTGCTTGTTTGTCTTTCTGGTATGATGGTTGGTGCAATGTGGTGTTTGCCTGACTGCTACTTTCCCTTCATTGTTTAAGATTTCATAAAATAAAGAGGGTATTGTCGCAAATCACATTGTACTTAACGTTACTCCCATTTGGAATCTTCAGTTCAAAAGAATTTTGTATGCAACTGAAGTTCATGAGTTATGTAACTTGCTTCATCTTATTGGTAGCGATCCTTCTACTTTTCTCTATGCAAACACTAATGATGCGTGGAAGTCTTCTCCCGCAAATGGTTTTACAGTTAAATGGTATTATATGTGGATGCTAAAGGATTGAACAATGATCAAAATCTCTCCTTCTTTTCCTAGTAAATCTGTTTGGTGCTAGAAAATCCCTTCAAAGGTCTGTTTTTTCATGTGGCAAATCATTTTAAACAAAATTGATACTAGGGACAGTCTAGAGAAGAGAGGGATGGACACTTCAAGTCAATGTGGGATTTGTAACAATACTGTCGAAATAACTGATCATTGTATGCTGCACTGTTATTATACTTTAGAGGTGTGGAAAGAACTAATTCCAGTGGTTCCTAGGTGGCGATGGTTGATGGTTGATGCCTGATACAGTCATTCATTTGGTGGATGAGTGGTTTAAGGTAATTAAAGTTCAGGGATGTTGGTGTTTTAGTCTGGAAATCTTTACTTCATGCTACTTTGTGGCTTACTTGGAAAGAACGCAGCAATACAGTTTTCACAGAGAAGTGGGAAACTTCTTATCATTTTGCTTGTGCTATAAAAGGAACAATATATATTCTCTTGGCTCAAGGTCTTCTATCCTGACATCTCTCTCTTTCAGTGATTTGATGTTTAGTTGGGATGGCCTTTTCGGTTGGCAGCTACCTTAATCGCATTTTAGATAACTCTGTGCCGAGAGTTTTTGCGTTTCAGCTCTTTTAGTTGCTCATGTTCTTCGAGTAACTTTTGTATCATTTGTAACATTTTTTCCTGTGTGGAAGTCTTCTCCCGCAAAGGTAGTTGTTGCTCCCATATATAAGTACTAACTAGGATTAGATTATTAACTATGATTGAAGGGTAAATAAGGCATAAAAAAATAAAACTTAATAAACACAGAAGGACAAATCTGTTTGTCCGTCAATAGAGAATGACGGGAAACCTGTATGTCTTTGATGGTTGACTGAAACGTTGGGATTTCAGTGATGATTTCTCTTGAAGTAAATGGCTTAATGGCGTGTTTCGGTGCCAAGTCTTGGTCGTGAAAAAGGGAGAATGTTCGTGGTCCATATACATTTGGGGCGTTCATAATTTAATAGAGTTATTACTGGACTTCTAGGCACATAAAGGGCTTTGGTCGTCCCATTTGTACATGGAAAGTGTTAGTCGCATCAGATGGTACAAGAGGATTTTTAAAACTCCATTTCCCTCCTTGATCGGTGGTACACCCACACCCACTTCACTTGGGCAAAACAAGATTTGTTTATATATTTATGTGGTGGCAATATGGCAGTAATGGGTGGATATTTAATGGGTCATGCATGCCTGAATTAATGGAACAGATAGCGACACATTTTGATACTTCCTTTTGTGAGGTGCTCTGGGGTCCTGGTGCTTGGCACACTTTTACATGTGCTAAAGAAAAGTCAACCGAATACTTACCAACTTCAACTCATTTTGCTCGTGAGTCTCATAAGAACTCATGCGCCGGGCTTGTGGGCAGCATGTGCTCCGTTGAAGTTTGGCAATGGCGCTTATTGGAGAATATATTTTAATTTAATTATTTTGCGAGATTTGTATGCTTATTATGGACAGCTTGAGGTGATAAGAAAGGAAAGGTTGTGCGGCAATATAAAAAGTAGAGTTTCGAGCACAAGGGGGCATCTTGGCACAGGGAGAATTAGAAGTCAACAGAGAGAGCAAGAGAATAGAGCAAAATAAGTTGTAGAGTGAGATTTATGGAAAATATTTTGAACTAACAAATTAAATGAAATGGTATATAAAATAGTTTGAAAAATTAAAAAAATTAAAGTGCAATAAAGTTGTATATAAATTTAAGGGGTCGCCTCCATAGATAAATCAATCGTAGGATCTGGTAGATATGAACTATGTTTTAGGATGTTCAAACTTTTCCCTCACGAGAAAAGTTAAATTTTTTTATTCGCACATCCTACAAACACTAATTTGAAAGTTCATAAATAGCTTTGAAAAATCTACCAAAACCAAGCCTAAAAAGTAGAGTTCAATCATGGAGGGGCATCTTGGCACAGGGAGAATTAGAAGTCAACAGAGAGAGCAAGAGAATAGAGCAAGAGAAGTTGTAGAGTGAGATTTATTGTGAGAGTTTTTCTTCCTATCCTAGCATTTTTAGGGGCGACACAAAAGGACAAAATATGTCATAATCGGAAGGTTAATTCATAATCGGGAGATAATTTTATAATCCCGTTTTTTCAATGGCCAAACTACCCTTTACAATCGGTAGATAACTATACAATCGGTAGTTAATCAACAATCGGGAGTCAATTTAGTTTATATAGCTTCCGAATATAAAGTATTCCCAAAATAAAATCCTCTATCTTTTGAATTTTGATTATCCTATAATCGGTAGTAAATAAAGTTATCTTGACTCCCGATTAAAGTAGACCTTTGGCTAAAATGCTACCATAATCGGTAGTCAAGATAGTTCATATAACTACCGAATATAGGGTAGCCCCAAAATGTGTTTTTGCAAAAATCGTCTATTTTTTTAATTTTGGTTGAGCCTATAATCGGTAGTAAATGAAGGTATCCTGACTTCTGATTATACAGTGGCTCTTTTGGCTGAATTCCTACCATAATCGGTAGTCAAGATAGTTCATCCAACTACCGAATATAAAGTAGCCCCAAAATGTGATTTTGCAAAAATCATCTATTTTTTGAATTTTGGTTGAGCCTATAATCGGTAGGAAATGAAGGTATCCCGACTTCCGATTATATAGTGGCTCTTTTTGCCCCAAAAGAGCAAAAAGAGAGTTGCCCCAAAATGAGATTTTGCAAAAATCCTCTATTTTTTGAAATTTGGTTGAGCCTATAATCGGTAGTCAAAATAGTTCATATAACTACCGAATATAGAGTTGTCCCAAAAATGAGATTTTGCAATCGGTAGATAACTAAACTACCGATTATGAAGGGGCATATAAGTATTTTCATCCTATTTTGTCTTTTTGTGTCGCCCCTAATTCTTTTGGGGTCGCCCCTAAAAATGCTAGGTTTTTCTTACCGAGCAACATCATTTGTAATTTTTCTAGAGATATTTGTGATCATATTTGAGTACAATAATCTAATAAATTATTTCTAATTCAATTATGTGTTCTACTACCACCATGAGCTGCAAATTCTTTCGGTGACTGAGGCGAACGGAGGAAGCTACACATATATATTCGATTGGTAATTTTTTGACAATTCCATTAATTTGATAATTTTATTTAACTTGCTAGATCATTGTTTCTACTTAGTTACATAGTTTTCGTGAGTTAAATGATTTTCTTAATTAATTGTTATTTATTTTGATAAATTATGCTTTGATTAAATTGATAATTTATGTTTGGTAATTACAATTAATATTTGGAAATCATATTGATTATAGCAAGTTAAAATTAGCTTAATATATTAATAAAATTTTGGATATAATATTATTTTGTCTATTAATCAAATATATATGTTAGTGGAATCCTTAGCCTTGGTCTACTTTTAAATCTTGAAATCAAATTTTGAATTAAGTTTTGTTTATTTTTAAGTTTCATTAAGTCTAAATTCTATTGCTTTCACAAGTCTCAACGAATCTTTTACTACAACATCATTGAAAAATACCATCAATATCTTGTTTGCAGTTTACGTCTTGAAAAGTCTCGGCAGTTACCAACTGAGAGAAGGATGATTGGTTTTTGTTTATATTTGTGGTTTGATGATCAGAAGATCATTTGGTATTTCATAAGTTGCATTATACTCCCTCTGTTTTTGGAAAAGAGATACTTTCACTTTTTCATTTTAGCCTAAAAATAGGTCAAATTGAAAAAGTGAAAGTATCTCTTTTTCAGAAACAGAGGGAGTATATTCTAAGGTCAGCATATCATGTTTAGTTAATGGATGATAGTTTTGTGGAAACAATATAGTGATTTCAAATAAACAATGTTTGGTTTGGGTATTTAGTTTTATATCTCAGTATAATCTTGTCCTAGGATGGGCACGATTTTGGATGATTCCAAAATTGTTCGAGATATGCTTGTGTTTTTCCTATGAGTATATATGTATATCTACAAGTGAAGTAGGCCGACAAGCATAAGAGAACCGCGGTTCCAGGCTGTTGAGTAGATGACGAACATGGAAGTATCAAGGTTCACAAGAAAATGTTATAGAACCGTAGTTCTAACATGTTTGGGATAATGTGCATCAAAGGATGGTCCATGAGCACATGGATCTCCCAAGAGGAATTAGTCGCAAACCAATTGTCACAGTGGAATTGTCTTATCGTGTATGTTTCATTTTGTAAACTGAATATTGGAAATGTTTCAGTCTAAGGGAGCGTGTGAGAAGATATGTTTGAATTAGGAAGTTATCATTCCGTTATGTTGATAGAGTAAGAAATCAGTTACATAATCAGTTATAGAAGTTGTGATTATAGCCTATTTAAGGCATTGGTTATGTATGTTAACATTTGTATTTTGATTATTATCAATGTAATATCTGTGTTTTTTCGTGTTTTTACTCTCTACTATACTATCTATATAATTACAACACTAATCACCATCTTAAGACGACTATGCAACATTAGTGGTGGCTGAGAGACGATAGTGTTTGAGAAATAGCATAAGAAATCAGATGTCAAATTGTGGATGGGAAAAAAACGGTTTGCTGGTTTTTTGGGGAAATGAAGAGACGAGCGTGTCGAAACTCCTCGAACCGAGCAAACTGCTCAACCTCACACAGATGCACTGCAAAGGGAGTGCTTAGATTCGAGAGATCAATCTGTAGGACTCCGTCCTAAACCAAGTCAATGGCCGTTCCAGAGTCAATTCGGCCGCAAAGAGGGAGATGGGTTGATCTGTAGGAGGGAAGCTGAGAATTGTGTGGAATCAATGATGATCAAGGATTGTGGATGTGTTGAAGGTTTCTGCAATAATTGGTGAACTATTGAGTTCGAATAAGTTCTGATAGATTGATGAATTATTGAGAGTAGTTACTCGAGAAATTCTGTGTGGACGATTGATGATAGCTAGTGATCATTCGTTGTCCTCAATCATGGATTCAGAGACTTATTTATATTGTCAGAGTTGTGAACACCTTGATCCCTGTAAGTGTGACGGTATCATGAGTGGAAGAGTGGGCAAGTGGAAGATCGTGGTAAAGTCAGTTCCATGTCGTGTGGAGACTTGACGGATCATGCACCCACTACTTTGCTAACTCCTTCAACCGTTTAAACAACTTACGCACATTTCTCGTCATGGATGAAATCCACGTGATGTAGGGCGCCAGAACAAAACCCTAGTTGTTATCCCCCAATTTGACGTGATTGATGTCGCACATCTTACAGCGGACATTTGTTGAAGCCGTTGGTGATACCCTTTGCCATTAGGATGGCCAAAGGTGAGAAACTTCCAATTGGTAGCCTGTTTTTAGGTTCACTGTTTGCCAACTTGGACTCTTTGGTTATTGACTCCAGTGTCTCTAACGGTTTCATGAAAATTGAAACATATGCTAATACCATGTTCCTCCAAGCTTTGATGTGGGAACATCTTAAAAAGTATGCTTCGATTCCCCGTAGTGTTTTGCAAGGGACTAATGTCGACACTCGCCATGCTTTCCTCGAGAAAGACAACGTCAGGATCATGAGGTGGTCTACAAAGCATCCGCAATACAAGATATGCATCACTGATATTTTGGACATTGAATTCGAGTTCAACTTTCGCCCCTGGGTGTTGGTCCCTAATCTCTTCTCACAATTGATCACCTTCAATGCTGCTGAAGAAAACATCATGTTGAAGACTGGTGCTGATTTGAATGATGGAGAGAGATATTTCATATTAAGTTGCACTCCTGGCCACCTAGTATCAGTAATGCATGGAGAATTCAGAGTAGAGGAATATAACATTGACGGGCAGCTCGGCAGATGGGCGTCGACCGGTGTATCCTGTGTCACCGAATGAAAAAACCATCGGTTGAGTATTTGAAGGCTAATCTGGACTGCACTCATGTGGAGGGAAATGAGTATTTATTCCCATGTTCTGATCGTGCTAATTTCGTGACTCCGGGTTACATAGACTTCTGGCGTCAGCAACTTGAACGTTTGTATGCTTTTGTGATGGATGTTAAGTCTTTAGCGCAAGATTTTCCTTCCCTTGACTCTATTAATGCTCGACCAAGGCTAAAGTACCTTTCCCGTGGTGACAAGAGGAAGACATCTCCGGAATGTGCGCAAGTAAGCCTCTTTTCCCCACAATCGGTGAAACTAAGCTTAAATGTGTTTTAATTATTCATTGATTTTGTGTAGGATGGCCGCTTTGTGAGGCCTCGAATTTGTGTAAACTTCTTAGACCTTCAAGAAAGTCCCCAGGGTGGAGAAGGGAGAAGCAAAACAGCTCATCGAATGATACCGAATATTGTGCAGTCCCCTGTCGCTTCTTTGGTGAGTTGTTAGCACTTCTCTTATCGTTGCGACTTTTTTGTCCATATAATCAGGATCTTAGAAGAGTATTGCTAATTTGTTTCAGAATTTTGCTCCATCGGTTATTGACGGTCTTCATCTTTCCTCTATACGAGCAATTCAGGGATCCGGCACTGACGGAGAGGTTGATGTGAGTATCCTTTCATGTAAGTGATTTCGGTATTTCCTTGAATGAAATAATGATGATTATTGTTGATGGATCCAGGAATAGATTGTTGTGGAAAAACAACATGGTCATGCTAGCCATTCGTCTTTGAATAGTAGGGAGAAGGAGAATTCTCAAGAATCGCGACTGAATGAAAATAATGGTGCTCCCAATGTTGATGCCGACCCTGTTAACCCTTCGAATGAATTGGAGACTCCTCAAGTAAGTATCCATTTTGTATTATCTTAATAGAAGTATAGTATTGCTGATTTGTGAATGAATGAATGAGAATCCCGATGAATATATGAGAAATTTGCTGAAATACGTCATCAGAAAAATCCAGACCCCATTTTTTTAGTAAAAATGCTGTAGAATCTTCATCCGACATCAGATTTTCGCGATCTACCTATGTATCCTTAATCCCAGGAAATTTCCAATCTTTAGTGAATAAGCTTTTTAAGTTTTGAGCACTTTTAGGGGTCGAAATAGATGAAACAGTAAACCTCCAGGAGACCTCAAGAAAATTTTCAGTCGGTATGAGGTCCAATGTTTTGGCCACAACTCCCTGCTCGTTCATCCAATTGCTATGAAATTTTGATATGTTGTAGATGACATCTATACAAACAGAATGGTATATGACTCAACCTTAGATTCCTTACAAATTGCTCTCAGTTCGTCGTCTCATATAGAGTAGTATAAAATTGTTTTGACGAACTTATTGAAAAACGTGTTTTATGACTTTTGTGCTATTTGCTCATGTCTTGGACGCATAGTGAAGAACTTAGATAATTTTAGTTCACTTACATGCCGGAATTTATGATTGTATTGAGTTTTCATGCTTGGATCGCTCTAATCCCATGTAATCTTCTTATTAGGTGCCAAATGCCGAAGTTGGGATTAACGAGACCAATAATGATGATTCGAGCAATCCCGGCGCTGTTGATAATGAGACAACCATCTCTGCACTTCAAGGCCGTGAGATGGTTGCTGCTGATATTGTCGATGCGATTGAAACACCAATGTGATTGCTCCAGAAACAGAGGAAGCCGTGCCGAGAGTAGAAAATACTGTCCCAGAAGAAGCTGCGCCTATAATTGCTGAGGTTGCTCCCGAGATCGAGAACCGTATAATAGTGCATGAATATTCTACTACAGGGATTGTTTGTGAGCCTCCATTTGGTGCTTCACTCCCGTATCATGTATTTGTTGGTGGATTCAACGTTCCCACCGGGTATGCCAGCATGTATGAGAAGTTGTGGAAGATGTATGGCCATATCCTCGTTACAAGAGATCCCGAACGTAGCTACTTCTTGACAATGCAATTAGGAAACATATTGCGCGTCCTAGATGTCTTTGATTGGGAGTACAACTTGGAAAATTCTGAGAGACTTGGCTTTAACCTGAAGTGGCTTCGTCAGAAGATCAACACCATCAAGGATGCAGCAGTGAAGAATATACCTTTTACCAGTGATGCTGTGGCGGAGAAAATGGCTAAGATTGTTGAGTTGACTCAAAAGCTGGAGTTGAAGAAAGTGGCTTTGCAAGTCTTGGAGGATACTGAGAAGCAGAAATCGTACTTTGATGGCTTTCTTTAGTTTTCTTTCCATAATCTCTTGAACTTTGAACTTCTGAGAGATGTGAGATTTTGGTTTTGAATTTCTGGATTGGTTTTGAATTTACGAGTGACTGAGGATTTTCTTTTGGATTTTGGGTTTTGATAGAGATTTTTCTTAAAATAAAGAACTTTTGATAAATTGTTGAATTTCAAATACTGGATGCAAGTGTTGCAAACGTTTTGGAGGAATTGAAAATACAGGTAAAAGAAAATCCTAAGATTCAAACGTCAGATGCTTTGAGCGTTTGTCTTGGACATAAAACACCCAATGTTGAATGCTTCATGCGTCGAAGATCTTGAGCCAATTCTCATGAATTACTGGTATACTTGTCTTGCCTTTGATGTCAGCCAATTTGTAGTATCCTCCAAAGAATCGACTTAGCAATCATAAAAGGTCCTTCCCAGTTAGAACTCTTCGTGGAATGCAAATTGCGTCTGGTTGCCTTAAGAACCAAATCTCCTTCATGAAATTTGTTAGGCTTGGTTGCTCATGCCTTGAATATCTTCTGCTAGTTCGGAATTCCTCGCATAGTGGGATTCCATGTTGGTGGAGCTTTCTAATTCTGCGACACATGTGGACACTCGTGCAAAGGAGAGTATTTAGGATATTGATTGTGAAACTCAGTAATTATCCTAGCAATGACCGTGTTAGTGACATAACAGACTTGGAGAGGTTCTGTGTCTAACCATTTGGTGAAGTATTGCTGAGGTGAGACTAACCACTCATAGCGTTTGGTGATAACTAGGTTTTGAGCAGAACTGAGTCCCCGGACTAGGGTAGCATATTTGAAAGTTGGTAATACATATGCATCATGGGGAATAAGACTTGCCTGAGTGCGAAACCTTTTGACAAATTCATGTGCGCTTTCTTCGGGTTTTTGTGTGAGTTCCATAAAGGCTTCGACTTTTCCCAAATGCTCGAAAGGTTGATCATTTTCCGAGTCAGAGCTTTCTTCGATGGAGAATTGTGCAACTGAAGATGAAGATATCGCAACAACTCTTCCATCATGAATCCATGCTCTCCCAAGAATCATGTCATATCCTGGATCCTCCTTAATTATGAAGAATTTAGTTTTGTCGTGTTGAACCATTTCTTATGTTGAGAATGATATAACCGTAAGCATCCCTGGAGATTCCCTCATGGTCTCTGACTGAGATAGGAGCATGAGTTGCTTCTTGTCGAGTGATGCCAGTGACTCTGAGGGTTTTCAAAGGGATGATGTTAACAGCAGTGCCAACGTCGACCAATGCTTGCTTGCATTCATTTCCTTTGAGATAGACCATGGTGAGAAGTCCCCAGTCGTACATCTCCTTGTCTGTTACTGGCGGTTTAGAGAGTGTCTCTTGAATTGTTAGTCGTTTTCCTGACACGATATGGTTCAGTGCAGCAAACATATCATCTCTTTGGGCCTTTGACAAGTACAACAACTCGCAGACATGCTCAATTAAGTATTGAAATGCTTCCTTGACTAAATGCTCGGAGGGTGCGAATGTTCTGATTGGGAGAGGATTTCTGTGCACTCCTTCAGTCCTCAGTTCCCCTGAGTCAGCCTTTTCTTTGAAATATACGCTTCAGGGTTCTGCAATCACTTGTCGGATGACTGACATACCTATGGAAATGGCAGTAGCGTGCATTTTCCATCTGTTTCTCAGTTGGTTCTTTTTTGACATGAGGTAATTTGATCGCCCCGTCTTGGATCCAGACTTCCAATAGTTCGATCACTTCTTCAATAGAAAAGGGGAAGTCGGGTTCATCTTGATCATTCTGTTGATGTTGAGTAGGCGATTGTGCATTCCTGGCTTGACCATCTTTCCTTTGCGCTTTTGAGGGATTAGACCCTGGAGGAGCATTCTTATGTGGTTGTGCTTGAGCCTTTTCTTTTGCTCCCTTCAAAGAACATTCATGGAAGTTTCGACACTCGCATCGCTTGTTGATTATTCGTGCGGCAGTGTTGCTTCGAGTGTCTTTCGATTCCTCTACTTTGACGATTTTGTTTTCTAGCAAGGCGGGAGCGGTAGTTGTTGATCGCTTGGCCGCTTCAAGAAGTTTCGAGAAGGTCTCGAAAACGAAGATTTTCCAAAGAAACTCGTAGATCGGGATCATCCCATTGATGCACAAATCCACCAGTTGTTGTTCAGTAACATTGGGATCATGGCAATCCAAGAACCCTGAACCTCTTCACGTAATCATTCGGATTTTCAGCATTCTTTTGAGCCATCCTTCCTAAGTCGGAAAGAGTAACTTGCTCAGAAATAAAGAAGTACTTCATGTAGAAAGCATTAATCATTTCTCCCCAATTAGCTATGCTTCCTGGTGCGATGTTGTTGTACCAAATATATGCTCGACCCGTCAGGGATTTTGAAAACTCCTTCAAACGGACGACATGGTCATGTTCATGCTCTCCTAATGCTTCCAGGAATCGGGAAACATGTTCTCGAGCATTCCTCGTTCCATTGTAGAGTGTGAAAGTTGGAGAAATGTAACCCTTTGGAAGAGGGATTCTTTGCGTAGCAGCAGGATATGGAGGCTGATGACAATGGACTGATGGTGCATGGACCTTTCCCCGGCTCCCCATAAAACGTTCCAGATCTTCACGAGTGATGAAACTAGCAGGTTCAGGTTCTGCAGCTTTGCGGGTTTCGTCATCGTCAGGGACATGAATAACTTCTAGATCCAGAGTTGGAGATGTTTCGTTGTCTTTTCCTTTCTCCCGAGTTTTGTCTGACAACTTGTCAGTGAGAGTTTTGAGATGGTTACATAATTCCTTTTGAGTAGCAGCCATATCAGTTTGATTTTTAGCGAGCACTTCCTGAATCTTCATGAGATCAGCGATGGTGGGTGGATTTTCTCTGAGTTCCTCAGGATGTCGACCAAAGATAGGCTGATTTTCGACATTAGTGTGAGGAGGAGTAGCGTCACCACCACCGTTGGAAAGCGAGAACGGTTTCGGAGTACCACTGTTATTGCTAGTGATAGCATTGTTTGGGTTAGGATTGGTAACTAAACCTGACCTAAGATCAACCATTTTGTGAAAATGAGAGATTGCAACCGAGAGATTAATCTCCCACTGTGGTCGCCAATCTGTGGATGGGGAAAAAACAGTTTGCTGGGTTTTTGGGGAAATGAAGAGACGAGCGTGTCGAGACTCCTCGAACCGAGCAAACTGCTCAACCTCACAGATGCACATTGCAAAGGAGTGCTTAGATTCGAGAGATCAACTGTAGGACTCCGGCCTAAACCAAGTCAATGGCCATTCCAGAGTCAATTCGGCCGCAAAGAGGGAGATGGGTTGATCTGTAGGAGGGAAGCTGAGAATTGTGTGGGATCAATGATGATCAAGGATTGTGGATGTGTTGAAGGTTTCTGCAATAATTGGCGAACTATTGAGTTCGAATAAGTTCTGATAGATTGATGAATTCTTGAGAGTAGTTACTCGAGAAATTCTGTGTGGATGACATTGATAGCTAGTGATCATTCGTTGTCCTCAATCATGGATTCAGAGACTTATTTATATTGTCAGAGTTGTGAACACCTTGATCCTTGTAAGTGTGACGGTTTAATGAGTGGAAGAGTGGGCAAGTGGAAGATCGTGGTAAATACAATTCCATGTCGTGTGGAGACTTGACGGATCGTGCACCCACTACTTTGCTAACTCCTTCAACCGTTTACACAACTTACGCACATTTCTCGTTGTGGATGAAATCCACGTGTTGTAGGCCGCCATACCAAAACCCTAGTTGTTATCCCCCAATTTGACGTGTATTTAGTTTGTCAGTTGTTGACTGATTAGACAATGAGTCTAGGTTTTGTTGAATCGAGCATGTTTGACAAATGCTCGCCGATTCATGAATGTTAATGTTGCTCGTCCGAGCAAATATTGTAAATTGACGAGTTGTTGAATATTGATGAGTTATTGAATATATGTGGATTATTTGTTAATCGAGCAAGTATTGCTCGATTCGACGAAATACGATAAATTACCGAATATTGATAGTTGGATCAATATTCGAGCAACTCGAGCAAGTATTGCTCAATTCTACGAATTATCGAATGTCGAGAATTTGATTGAGCAATTGAGCAAGTATTGCTCAATTCAACAAAATAATGAATGTTGATGATTTGACGTACAATTGAGCAAGTATCGCTCAATTCGCAAATTATCGAATGTTGATAATTTGTCGTGCAATTGAGCAAGTATTTCTCAATTCGACAAATTACTGATAAATTACCAAATATTGATAGTTGGATCAATATTTGAGCAACTGAGAAAGTATTGCTCGATTCGACGAAACATTTATTGGTGACGTGACCCAATAAAATATTAAAATATTAGTAAGCTACTAAATATTATATGATTAATTCGGATGTCGATTCTTTGAATCCATCATAAATTCATTAGTGTTTGAATCGTACTCGAGTGATAATTGTTGAGCATTTATTCAAAACCCTAATTTCAGATTATAGTTGATGAATCGTTGAAAATAGGTCATGAATGATAGAGGGACCGACCACATGGGATGATGGGCATCCATGTGGTGCCGGTCTGCTCGAGTGAGCATGCACTAGGGTTCTCAGTTTGAGGATTGGTGAAAGAATGATGATCAAATGTTGGTTTCATCATTTAATGAAATATTGCTGGGTTCAGCATTAGGTGATAAAATATAGGTATGAAAGATGGGGACCGACCAAGAGAGCATGGGACCGGACCAGTTGTTGGCCGTTTGAGCAATCCCCAGGTTGGTTGGAGATAGTTTGGGCCCAATACGAGCAATTGAGCAAATTAGGTCAGAATTATGAAAACGTGTGGGACCGGCTTTGTGCAAGCCGTAAGGATGACTCTGGTCGGTCATGAAGGCATGCACGTGTTTCCGTGGTGCCCGTGTCTCCGTACTGAGAGTTTCAGTATATTCTGATGCGCGTTCGAGCAATGTTGTGAACTTTCTGAAGAGTTTCATCTTAACTGAAATTCTTGATTTTAGTTGGAATGAGCATGTATGCTCAATATTTTGTAAATATTAAAATAAGTGTATTTTAACATTTAAAATTTTCGTGAAAGGCTAGCCGGTCGTGTGATCTGTTGGCTTTTGGTTTTTCATGATTTGAGCAAAATTTGAGAAGTTATGACGAAATCATGATTTTTGCTCAAACCAAGGAGTTTCATGAATTTAGGAAAATAATAATTATAAAAGACTAGGGATTGCAAGGTGTGGGACCGGCCACGGCTAGGGCATGGCCGGCCGGCTATGTTGCCCGGTCCCGCACACCTTTCCCTATTTTATAATATTATTTTTCATGAATCCTTGAAGTTATGGAGAATCCTTGGAGTTATGGAGAATCCATGAGTTTTTGTTGAAACAAAGGAGTTTCATGAGATTAGGGAATAATAATTATAAAAGCTAAGGATTGTGAGGTGTGGGACTGACCATGGCTCGGGCATGGACGGCCGTCTAGGTTGCCCGATCCCGCACACCTTTCCTTATTTTATAACTAGATCTTAACCCGTGCCGTAACGGCACGGGATGTTTTGTCTCTAATACGATATTGTTCACATTTTTCTTGCTTCATTTTATTCGTGAGTAATTATTTTGATATTCAAATAGGTTTTGGGAAACAAAATGGGTTACCTGATCTTTTTATTGTGCCAACATGGGTTACCTGGACGGAGTAATAATGTTGTGCCAACATGAAAATAAAATAAAAAATACAGTAAATAAAATTTTTCCCTATTTATTGTTCCATCATACCATAATTTCAAACTTCAAAAAGAATATTTCATCTAACAAAGACATATACCTAAACCGCCAATCCAACTCTATGATGTTTATGAATACTTTTGTTCGAAATTATTGATAACTAAGGCTCTAAGGAGTGAAGCAAAAACCCATAATATTTTCCCTATTATAGATAAACACTATTTATTTATTTTTGCAAAATGTGAGAGTTATAAAAATGAAGAACCCTTGGCTATTGGAAAATTTGAGATATACACATGTGAGTTGAAAAAATAAACTTATAATAGTAAATCAAAACATGTGTAAGATTCTTTCTCAATCATATTGATAACATAATATTGAAGAAATTCGTGGATAAAAAGATTTCACACCAACTATGCTAAGTAGTGCATGAATGACGTTCTCACATCTAGTGTTACTCAAGTAATTTGGAGTTTTAAAGAGCATAGTCATATTGATATTTGTATCTACATAAATTCAACTAACCTTCCGAAGAAAAATTATTAGTTTCAAGGTAGAGCCGACACCTCGCCTTCAATGTATACAACACACATTGGGTTTAATCGGCCTTGAGATTAAACAAATACCCCAATATTAGTCAAATAATGTCTACAAATACGGGATCGAAACAATGTGATAACGGGAAAAATGAGAGACTAACATCGTTCTACAAAGAAAATACCCTATATGTATCAAAGTTTGTTAACCAAACATGTATTCAAATTAAAAAGTCATCAACTTAACACAAAAATATAAAAGAACCCAAGTTAAATCAATACTTGCATAAACAAAACTTATAAGAGAATTTTATAATTATTAAATACCTTTAAAATCACTATTAGAGATTTAATTGCATGCCCCGCAACGGTAGGAGGAAATCACCGGATTAATTTGTAGAAATTTCTTGGATATGTAGCAATTCGTGAGAAGTTTACACCTGGTGGTGATGCGTTCCATCTAAGTGTTGTTCGATTGATTATTTTTTTAGAAGGTTTCGGTTTTCATTGGACAAACCGAGAGGGAGCGTTTCATTATATTCATTATCATTCGTAAATCCAAGACCAACTCGCCCTATGCTTACGGGATCTCAATACAACCTTAGATTTATCTATTGACGGAGAAACCTTGATACTAAATATGTAGTTTTTAGTGTTATTTATTATATAACGTGACATCCAAATGTTTTTTCTTCTTCTTAATTTTCATTTATTTTAACCGAGTTTATATTAGAATTAAGACGATCAACCACATTTCTAATTTATAGTGTTATCCTTTTGTAGCAGCACATAATTAACATAGTCAATTACTACTCATCAAAACCTACGGTACCACAAACCACCGGATATTACTTCTTTCTCCACCACCACCATTTTCCATCCCTCGTAGAATATTGGGCGCACTTATAACTTTTAATCCCACACGTCATGTATAAAGTTTAGATTTAACAAACTTAGGTCGTCAATTAATTTATTCAACTATATGTTTTTGTTAATACTGAAAATCATGCGTACGAACGGTTACCAAAGATAGCAGTGGCACCAAAAACAACCATTTTGTCTTATATGATTTGGTATCATCCCAAAAGTATTTTTTTATCCGCCTTTTTTTGATCGTGTCAAAAACAACCAACTATACTTTTCACAATACAATGTTACCCATCATGTAAAAAAATTTATTATATTTGATTCAAAAAGAAAAAACTAATACCACCGCCATTAAAACCATCCAGCGCCACTATTTCTTCCACCAAAACTAATGTTACCGCCTCCACCACTTTGTAACACATTCCACCGCTTCCACCACTTACTTCTTCCTCTACTACCACCACCACCACTAATATCTATTGAAATAATTTTTGTCAAAATTATTACTTATTTATGGAGATATGTATTAATATTAATTAAGGGATATTTATGATGTAAAATTAATAAATCATTTATCATGAGAAATTAATGTTTCCTAAATTAATAAAACACTTATACTAATTAATATTTAAGTTGAACAAACCATAACCATAGATTTATCTTCTCTCTAGACAAATCACTTATACTAATTAATAAAATACTTATACTAATTAATATTTAAGTTGAACAAACAACCACTTTGTTGATTTATCTTTTTATCAATTCCAACCAAGGTGGAACAATGGTTAGAGGCCACTCTTATGACACAATAGGTCATGAGTTCGAACCTCCATGTTATAATTTTTAAAATTCAATATCTTGACTTGAGTATTCATTTTTAATTCATAATATTGGAATGAACACCACGTGTGCGACTTGTAGGGTGTGGCACGGAGGATCACATCCTTTGATTTATCTTTGCCAAGGATAAATCCTGACCACCACTCATATAGGCAAAGTTAGCCTTGGCGCACGTGCGGGTTATGGGTGTGGTCTGCACAACCACGACCGTAGATTTATCTTTGCCCGAGAATAAATCCCGCCACCACTCGAAACAAGCGTGCTTTATATTGTAGATAGACATTATTTCATGAATCCATGAAGTTATGGAGGATTCATGAGTTTTTGCAAAAACAAGGAAAGTTGCTAAAACCAAGGAGTTTTCATAAGTTCATGAAATAACAAAAAATAAGGAAAATAATGGAAGAGGCATGGACCGACCATGGCTAGGGAACGACCGGTGGGCCCGGCCCTGGGCGCCTCTTATTATTTTATTAATATTTAGTGTTTTCTCCTGTTTTGCGTAGGATTCCTCATTGTTTCATATTTTTTGGATGCTCGTTCGTGCATCCGGGTGCTCAGTCGTGCATCATTGTCGAATACACTTGCACCATTTTTGTTGGGCTTACTCAGTGACGATCCAGATGCCCGGTTATTGAGTATTATTACTAATTTATGAAATGCAATGGAGAATAATTCATGAAACTGAGTAATAAAAATGAATAGTTATTTATTATTAATTCATAGGATCAGCTGTGGATTCGACTATGAATTGAGAATAATAAAGCAAGCATTACCATCTATGGGATCGTGGATGCGACCATAAAATCGGAGTAATTAAAATTATCTATCACCATTTCATGAGATCAAGCTTGTGGATTCGATCATGAAATCGGAATAATGAGATAATGTAGTAGTTTATTGCCATTCTATCGAGATCAAGCCGTGGATTCGATCATGGAATCAAAGCAATTGTTATTGCCATTCCATGGGATCGGCCGTGGATTCGACCATGGAATAGGAGCAATAATAGATTATTCGGGAATTCGGTGGTGAATGTCATAAGGTGTAATTAATCTATTGTAGAAAAGATATTAGCCGATTAAAGCGTCACATCTATTACGAATGGTGCATAGTCGGGAGTCACGGTGTTGTTTACGACTGGAAGGCGTTAGTGCTCTCAATCTACGGAGAACCGCATGAATCTATACACGGTCTCTCCACATAGTCAGGGAACGGTGAGTGTCACCGACGTCCTGAAGGCGTCCTCCGCCCAACTATTCTTCTATGTGGAGGTGGGTCTCTCTCCTGCAGTGAGGGAACAGTGAGTGTCACCGACGTCCTGAAGGCGTTAAGCTCTCAATCTACGGAGAACCGCCCAAATATGTTATTCTGCATAGAGGTCACGACGAAATGCCAGGGATCGAACGCTCAGCTAGTGGAGGCTTTTCGAAAACATATTCATCATGGCTTCGTAAAATATGAATCGTTGCATGCCTGAAAGCCGTGTCAAAAACATGCCTCATGATTTTACGGTTTTAACCTTTGTTGAAAATCCACCATCTACACAAATACCATCAAACAAAATTTAGGTTTCTACGCGTGTTCAATAAGCAAGAGAGTAGTGCAGTTTGGTTTTTCCTTTACGTGTTTTTTCTTAAACGTAATTGTGTGGCTTTGGAAGACACGATAAAGGAATCGGACGTGCAAAATACATACCAAGCTTACTACAACTGAAATGGAAAAATAAATGTTAACAAATCCTGACCATCAGATTACTTAATTGGTATCACTCCGCTAATAGTGGTATCCTCCATTATAAATCATGAAAAACTAGGGATTACTTGATGAATCCAATTGATCATCAAATGTATCAGACTATGATGGATATGGAAAACACGAGGATGAAAACTACAATTTTAGGACTCTGTGTGCCTCGAGTCAAGCAGCAGGGCATCGTGCATGCAAGTGTAATAGTAATAATAATAAACAGTGTTCTAAATACCATTAATCTAAGGGGAAAAACAAATTGTCCAATTTATTTATTTTTATATATTAAAAACCCATCATTAAGATACTAGAATCCATTATTAGATACAGTGGCATTACGTTACAAAAATAACCTTCAACAAGATCAAAAAAAATTATTTAAAAAAACACAGCGGTCAAAAATAAAAAGTTCCCTAAATAAAGCTTATCAGATTCGTTTTTCACGTTGTTATACTAGATAAGGGGCGATTTGGTTTCTCTTCTTAGTCTCGACTGTATGCCGATCATAAAAGACTCAAAACTAGCTTTGAAGTTTCAGTTATTCACCGAAAACCCCATTTCCACCATTTCCAACTGGATAATCTCTCTGATAAGATATGTTATCCTTGGCTAAATGAAGAAATTTATTTGATAATCACATAAGGTGATTCGTGATCGACAGAAAATCAAAACATCATATTATTTTCAGGTGAGTAGATGTTTTTATTTAACGAATATACTGATATTACATTCTATTAGCTCGAGTGCTGATCTTGTTATTCTTGGGGTATTATTGATGAATCAAATTATCATCCATTCATGTTGATTATTTACGCGTGCTTTGGTTTGTTTTCATAATTAAATTTGTACGATTTGATTTGGTTAGTTTATAACAAAACAAAAATTGGTTGAAATACAAGGGAAATTGTCAGGTCTCCGATATATCTCCGATATAAAGAAAGGCGCCTCCAATTCTCCACCTCATGTATGCAGATGACTTGCTAGTAACATGCACAAAAAATCCAGATACGTGTAACACTCTGCAAAAGGTATTCCAAATTTACTCATCCTCGGCTGGCCAAGATATAAACAAAACCAAATCATTTAAATTATCACCCCAAAACTCTTATCATCCACTATTCGGTGGTTACATTCAACATTTGGCATCACAACCACCTTAGAACCACCTATTTACCTTGGAGTACCATTTAAAAAAGGAAGAAACATGGCACATATTTTTTTTGGAGTTACTGAACAGGGTGCAACGCAAAGTTTAAGGATGGATAGCAAAATGTGTTAATCAGGTAGTAAGATTAGTGCTAGTTAAAACGGCACTCACTCTAAAATCCAACCACATAATGCAGACATAAATGCTCCCGTAACACGTGCATAAAAGGCTTGACAAAATTATAAGGAATTTTTTTTGGGACACGACAACCAATAAAGAAAGTTACATCCCATTGGATGAGATACACTTACAAAACCAAGATGTCAGATTGGTGTTGGGATTTGGAAGAGCAAGCAACACAACCAAGCTTTACTTCTCAAAAGAGTTTGGCAATTGCATAACAACCAACAAACAACATGGACCAAAATGTGCGATGAGAAGTATCTACACAACCAACCAATCTTAGATATTTCTCGTAACGGGGTAGACAAAAATCGGCTGCCAGTCCATACTGGAAAAGTAAGCTAACCTTGTATCTTTTTTTGCAGGAAAAATATTTTACCAAAATAAGGAATGAACACTCAACATTAATCTCCGGAAAATGGATACCAAAACAAACCACTCACTCTATTTCCCACCTACATACAGATACAAAAGCGGAGGCTCTCATCAATCCCCATTCAAATTTCTGGAGCCATGATATCATCTTCGACTCATTCAGTACCCACGCAACCCAATGCATCATAAACATACACCTTCCGAAAAAACCAACTTCAGATACGGTTATTTGGCCATACTCGAAATGTGGCAAATACACGGTTAAAACTTGATACACTTATATCATTGAAACATCGTCCCAACATCACAACACCACCACCTCCACAACTAACACAGCCAACCACACCCCTATCAACACAGCCAACTACAAATACCTTTGAAATCTAAAATGTCCACCAAAAATTAGGTTTTTCTTGTGGAAAGTCACTTTAAAAATTGTCAACCTTTCATAAACTTCACCATCTCCAAATCATACCAAACAATATATGTTCCAGTTGCAATATCCATGTAGAACTGGCACACCACATCTTTTTCGAACGCACACGGGGCTGAAAGAGTATGCAACATAATCATGACCCATTTAGTTAAAAGTACATGCTCCCAAAATACCAACAACCAACATCCGTCACCAATACCACCACTACCATCACCGACCCTACTTTTACCACAAAACCATCAGCCAACACCCACACCAAACTCATCTCACACGGCGGCAACACCAACAAATATGAAGCTAGTACTAAACAATAGGTTACCAACTACAATATCGATGTCATTTTATTTTGTTAGGGTTTTGTCCCGTACACAATACATATGGTTGCAAATAGACCTTTAGTAACAATTTTGAAGCAGAAACAATGATTTATTGTTGTCAAAACCGTGGCTAAAAGGCTATTTTGGGAATAGATTTTCTACAAGGTTTACTTGGATTAGGAAACTTGTTTAGCGATTTGGAGGAGGGTTTTCCAAGTTTAGGGTTTCCTAATTAAGGTGTGAGTTTATTCCCAGAAGTTCTCTTAGACATGGAGAGAAAGGATGTATCCATTATATAAGAGGATACCGTGGGAGACAGATTTGTTTATAAGTCTTCGACTTTGGGTCGTAGCAACTTTTAGTTGTGGGGGAGATCAGCTAAGGGAATCAAGTGCGCAGAATCCAGCTGTTGATGGTGGTTTTTAGACAAGGGGTAAAATCGTAAAACCCCATGACCTAGTGTTACCCGCAACACATTAACTAAGAGCATTTAACTCAGTGTAAATAATTAATAGGGGTATTTTTTCAAAATGCAGTTAGGGTTTTCAACACGGAACCCTAATTCCAAAACCAAGCCGCATATCGCGCACCATGGCAACAATGCCAAACCAAGCCGCATCACGCGCACCATGGCAACAATGCCAAACCAAGCCGCACCTCGCGCACCATGGCAACAATGCCAAACCAAGCCGCATACTGCGCACCATGGCAACAATGCCAAACCAAGCCGCACCCTCGCGCACCATGGCAACAATGCCAAACCAAGCCGCATCTGCGCACCATGGCAGCAATGCCAAACCAAGCCGCATACTCGCGCACCATGGCAACAATGCCAAATCAAGCCGCACACTGCGCACCATGGCAACAATGCCAAACTAAGTCGCACCACCGCGCACCATGGCAACAATGCCAAACCAAGCCGCATATTTGCGCACCATGGCAACAATGCCAAACCAAGCCGCACTCGCGCACCATGGCAACAATGCCAAACCAAGCCGCATATCACGCGCACCATGGCAAAGAATGCCAAACCAAGCCGCATAATGCGCACCAAGGCAACAATGCCAAATCAAGCCGCACACAGCGCACCATGGCAACAATGCCAAACCAAGCCGCACCCTGCGCACCATGGCAACAATGCCAAACCAAGCCGCATACTGCGCACCATGGCAACAATGCCAAACCAAGCCGCATCACCGCGCACCATGGCAAAGCAATGCCAAACCAATCCGCATCCGCGCACCATGGCAACAATGCCAAACCAAAGCCGCACCACGCGCACCATGGCAACAATGCCAAACCAAGCCGCACCCTGCGCACCATGACAACAATTCCAAACCAAGCCGCATGCTGCGCACCATGGCAACAATGCCAAACCAAGCCGTATGCTGCGCACCATGGCAACAATGCCAAACCAAGCCGCATACTGCGCACCATGGCAACCATGCCAAACCAAGCCGCACTCTGCGCACCATGGCAACCATGCCAAACTAAGCCGCTATGCCATTGGCACATGCCAAATATAGCGCCCTAGGCTTGCAAAACGTGCAACTAGGTCAACATGGCCGTACGTGCCAATGGCACATGCCAATATGCTCGCTAGCGGCCTTTTCTACCAAAGCCACGCCCTAACGGCCCCGCATGCTATTGGCACATGCCAACATGCTCGCTAAGCGGCCTTTTTCTATCAAAATCACGGCCCTAACGGCCACGCATGCCATTGGCACATGCCAACATGCTCGCTAGCTAGTTTCCCTAGCAAAATCACGCCCTAACGGCCACGCATGCCATTGGCACATGCCAACATGCTTGCTAGCTAGTTTCCCTAGCAAAATCACGGCCCTAACGGCCACGCATGCCATTGGCACATGCCAACATGCTCGTTAGCTAGTTTCCCTAGCAAAATCACGGCCCTAACGGCCACGCATGCCATTGGCACATGCCAACATGCTCGCTAGCTAGTTTCCCTAGCAAAATCACGGCCCTAACGGCCACGCATGCCATTGGCACATGCCAACATGCTTGCTAGCTAGTTTCCCTAGCAAAATCACGGCCCTAACGCCACGCATGCCATTGGCACATGCCAACATGCTCGCTAGCTAGTTTCCCTAGCAAAATCACGGCCCTAACGGCCACGCATGTCATTGGCACATGCCAACATGCTCGCTAGCTAGTTTCCCTAGCAAAATCACTACCCTAACGGCCACGCATGCCATTGGCACATGCCAACATGCTCGCTAGCTAGTTTTCCTATCAAGGTCGCGCCCTAACGGGCCACGCATGCCATTGGCACATGCCAACATGCTCGCTAGCTAGTTTCCCCATCAAGGTCACGGCCTAACGGCCACGCATGCCATTGGCACATGCCAACATGCTCGCTAGCTAGTTTCCCTATCAAGGTCACGGCCCTAATGGCCACGCATGCCATTGGCACATGCCAAACACACACGCCTGGTAGCCTAACTTGCAAACCGTGCAACCTACCACCAAGGCATTCCGCACATGCCATTGGCACATGCCAAACACACGCTGGTAGCCTAACTTGCAAACCGTGCAACCTACCACCGCAAGGCATTCCGCACATGCCATTGGCACATGCCAAACACACACGCCGGTAGCCTAACTTGCAAACCGTGCAACCTACCACCAAGGCATTCCGCACATGCCATTGGCACATGCCAAACACACACGCTGTAGCCCAACTTGCAAATCGTGCAAACTACCACCAAGGCATTCGCACATGCCATTGGCACATGCCACACGCACCACTAGCAGCGCCACTTGCACTCAAGATGCAACCAACACTCGAGACATCAACACAAATGGGGATGCTTCTTTAGGGTTTTGGTTTGGCGGTCACAAGACATGCACAGTACACTACGCCACATTAAGAAAGCGTGAAAAGGAATAAAGCGGTCAAATAAAGAGGAAATAAAGGTGAAAAACGTTTTCACCCATTAAACCATGCGGTTACCACCTCCTCCTATTATTTCACCCTTTACTCTCTTCCTTAAACGAGGCCGAGTACGTTTCAATCTCGACCGGTATAAATAGGTCTTACTATTTCCACCGGACAACAAGTCTCGGTCGGAGAAATATACTACACTTACACTCGTGAAAGGCAACTTTGCAAGCTCTCTCAAAAGCTTCCATCTCTTGCAAGCTTCCTAAGCTTTCACTTTCTACGATACAAGTCGAGATACTACTCTCCTCAACACATTTCTTTGCTTCCCTCCCCAAATCAACCCTTCTTCTCCACTTTGTGACCGAAGCAAGTCCAGGCGACCATTTCTTGGTTTAGGCCGGACTTGTGCTGAGGATCGATCTCTCGAACCTATAAAGTGCTCACGCTAAAGACATTTGTTTAGGGTTTGAATCGGTTTCTCACTCACTCACCGAAATTACCGAAATCGCCAGAAACGATTTTCACCCATAAACAATTGGCGACCACTGGCTGAGGATTGATCTATCTCGGCTATAATGTCGGTATCGATCTGCGTTTTAACCCGGATGTCAAGATGGTAGGGAAGGCAACTCGATCCGACTCAACTACCAGGCGACCGTTTTCATTGCAAAACTACACGAGAAAACTGGGACTCGTTGAAGATGCCACCAGCGATTGGGGACTTGCGACTCGGTCCGACTCAACTACGAGACGACCCTGTTACTAGTTATAAAAACTACACAAGAAACCGGGGACTTGCCAAGATGCTACCACTCGATCCGACTCAACTACCAATGACGCTCTTACCGTTGCAAAAACTACATGAGAAAACCTGGGACTCGCCAAGATGCTATCAACGATTGGGGACTTCTTGACGATGCTACCAAAGAAACCGCCTTTACATGGAGAGGGGCGTGTTCACAAAAACCTATGAAGTGAGTAAATTTAGACTGCGTGACCGCTGTCGTAAGCGACACAAATATAATTACTTTCTTACTACTCAAAATATAAATATAGCAAGGGCAAGAAAGGATCGATCCCACAGAGAGGTCTAGGGTGTCAAATTGTTATGATTTCCTATATAAAACACCAAGGATTTTCAGATTGTGTAAATAAAAATTAAACAAAAAGCAAATAAAGTACGCAAATCAAGGATGTGAAAATATTGGGTAAAGGTTTCATCTTCAATTGTAAACAAGTTTATGAATATATGAATAGAATTAAGTATTTAATCTGCTTATCATCAAAAGCCATAGAATACCTTATGTAAGAATACTCCGTATTTCCAAAGTTATCAACACACACATTGTGGCTGCGTATGTGAAATCTACCTAAAGAATAACCTAACGCCTTGCGCTAATCAAGTTCAATTCCTAGGAGCATTAAGTTTGTAAATAGGCTAATCAATGCAATTGAAATACATTGCGCAAACAATTCGAACAAAGGTCAATTTCTACATATGATTACAAGGATGTATCACTACAACCTAGAGTCATATCATGCTACTCGTATTCAAGGTTATCGCTCGATGAAAACCCTAAAATAGCTATAGATATGGATGTGAGTTCAATCAATTCTAGACTCAACTAAACAAACATTCAATCATATTGCAATCCATCAATCATGCAATTATTGTAACCTGTAGAAATCATACGATAATATTGAGAGAAAACTAATTCATAAAAATCATAACTTGGTTGCAAAATCCAACTACATCTTCAACCAATAATAAAAACTTAGTTCATATTCATGGAGTTCATCACAAGAAGAAAGAGAAAAGACTTCATGGTTCTAAACCCTAGAAAAGGTAGAGATAATAAAACGTTTACCAAATTGTAGAAGTCTTCCCTTTTGTAGTCTCTTTCTCCTTCCAAAACTAGGTTTTGTCTTCAAAGTCCATTAGTTGGAAATTCACGCCCCACCATGGAGAGAAACCTGTGTAAAAATTATGGCCCAAAAACGCTCGCCGGAAAACTGGGATTATGGCGGAATCCCGCCGAATAGTCGCTAGAAAAGTGTCGAGGTGACCGGCAAAGTCAAACCGGTCACCGGTCAACGGGTCTACACGACCGGGTCATCTCGGGTCAACGAGTCAAAACAAATCGGTGAGTCAGGACTGGGTCAGAATCAAGTCATATGGAATCAGTTCGAGTCACCGTGTCTGTGATCTAACTCGGCTGACTTTGCTGTGCCACAGCTTCTGCACAAAGTCAAATGTCAGGATGCACCATCCTTGTGCATATAGCTACCATATTGGCTGTGGGCATAACCTTGCAGCCATCTCTAGCAACAACAACTCATTTCTTCCCCGCTTCTTGTGAATTCAACATCATTGCACCGAATCAATTCCAGCCCTCATAAAGTTAATCGCCACCAAAGCCACAATCACTCGCAACCGCATTCAACATTTCCGCAACACCTTGTGATATCACCAAAGCTACCACTCATCACCAGTTCCGGCTCATTCTAACTCGGAGCCGCAATTTCGCAGTAGCATCACCTAGCCTGCAATTCAACCCAAATCACCTCTCTATAATTCATTGTCTTCACTCTTAAGTCTCGGGCCACATCCCTTGTCCTAAGCATGCATCACCAGAACCAAGCCTTGAGCCAGTTGCTCACTCAACTTCAGTACAGGCCAAACAATCTCAACCTCTCTCGCACTCAAAACACACTCTCATTCAAACTCCATCTAATAGCAGCTCCACCTGAAATTCCCTGTCAAGCATAGGATCACCTCACTGAACTGCAACCTTGAGCTTCAGTTCCTATACCAAATTCAAACCATCCCATTGCTTCCTGCTCATACATTCAACACAGAGTACACAACAGCATTACTGAGCCATCTTGAACTGCAACTCTCCATACTCAGGCTCCAACTTCACAGCCATTGCACCTGCATTTGACATTCATTCAATTCCAATTCCTTGCTCTCCCTGTGGTTCAACCACTGTGAATTGCAAGCACCAGCAACCCTGCAATTACTCCATTCAGCAATAGCTAACCCTGCAATGCCATCAATCCCAGCAGCAACACAATTCTTCACCTGCCATTTGAACCTGTAATTCTAGATGCTCATTCATCTCCATTGGCTCAGCCTTATGAACTCAACTAGTGCCTAGCCATTTCGCAACTATTCTTTAGCAGCTCGCACCTCCCCGCAACTTTATTACCACCGCAACCCAACACTCAACCATTATACTGCCAATCTCTTTTCACTCTTCCATGGTGACCCATTCAAGTGCCCCAGTATTGTTCTAGCACCTGCAGAAACAAACCCTAAACATTCTTCAAGAGTATCAACTCAACAACTTCCCATCTCACTACCATAGTAGCAACACCAGAGTCACAATTTCAGTCAATCTCCAGCCAAAACCCAATAAAACCAGGACTTCCACCTGAACTAGTCTGCAATCACAGCCAAGATGCTATCAACTCGAGCCATCTAGCAGCACCATATCAACAATTTCTTTGTTCTTCAATTACCAATCAGAATCAACCCAAACTCAACCGAAGTTTGACCCATATGTTCACAGCTTCTATCGATCTCACATCCTCATAAATCGAACTCAGAAATCATCTTCACTAACAAACCCTATCATCTTCCACGGCAACATACCTACTCTCCCTGTTTCGATCCATCAAAACCCTAACTGTAAATGAGAATTCAAACACCATCACAGATCCAGTCTTGAATCTCTAATTACTCATATGAATCTTCACAAGTTCTTCCATTGAAACCTATTTCACCCTCAACTCGACCATGGCAAAGAACTGGCTTCACAATTCAATACACCAATTTCATCGATTACTCACTCGAGTGTCGCCTCCTCTCTCGGGTTTCTAAGTTCGGTATGTTGTAATGAAAAGAAGAAAATCGATTTGTGGTTGAATGACCGAAATTCATATTGGCACCCCAAAGACTTCCGAGCAAGGGTTAACCAAATTGGAAGCCCCTTAACTTTTGCTAACTGTCATTTAATACTTCTCAAAAGAGTTGTCCTCAATGAATGACTACCCCTTAACGACAGCCGAGGGTGACAATAGCACTTCTCTCCGAAATGACCATTTAGCCCTTAGTCTCCAAGTTCTTGTTTTGCTCATAACTTCTTCATACGAACTCCGAATGACTCCGTTCTTTCGCCATTGTCTTCATCTTCTCGTCCTCTACACAATGAAAAGTAGAAATCTTGTATTTGAACGAGTTCCAATTGGTCTTTTTGCTCCAAATGACTCCATTGCACCTAATAAACTCAAAAGCACACATAAGATACATAATTTACAAGAAAACCCGCAAAGAAAGCATAAATACTATATATTAAATACTGTACAGATTCTACACCTATCACCAAGCAAGACATACGATCTGTTTTAGGCTCTTAGTAAAACCGTCATACTACTAAGTATTGTCAGGCCTATGGCTAGCGCACACTTTCATAAAAGCAATATTCCTTTCCCAAAACATAATCAGAGTCATTTTATCAAAACCATCCATCCTTAAATAATCCAATATCCTCAAAAGATAACATTTATCTATCAACCCAAGAAATCCGGGAAGACAAAAACCATAAACCAGCGCTTTGTTTGCCTTTCAAAAAAAAAAAAAGCCACCTACCCGTACGTGCCTACTTTGCACAAAATAATTACCCGTCACTATTGGAAGATGTTACTACAGTGACGTTAAGAATTATTTATGATGAAGTATTTCCACAAGTTTATGAAAGGCATACCTATGGCTATGGTTTGCACCAAGACAAGAAAACAATAAAACAAATTGAAAGAGAAATTTGGAGTACATAGATGGAATATGCTCGCCCACTTTATCACTACCGCGCTACCCGCTAACACCATGACGTGATAGCAAACATACGAGGTAAAAAGGGGAGCCAACCCATTTCATGAGCATAACACTTTTTGGAATTTGAATAAGGAAAGGATTTCTGTTTGAGCTACGTATGGGAAGAGGCAACTGGGCCCGCAAGAAAAGTCCAAGCGCCCCATTCTAAGACGATCCAGGCGCCTACCAGACGCGCATGCCGAAGCTCCTACCCAGACGCGCGTATGCTGGGAGCGCTTTCCAGACGCGCTACCGGGACGACACATGCGAGTGCACACATGCCGCACGCGCATGCTAGCCGTAGATTCCACACTCTGTGCTAACAGTTTGCATCCTTCCAGCAAGCTAACATCTTGCGCCCTTCCAAAGACCATCCTCTCCTTCGAAATGCAGCGCCATGACTCCGAACTTCGTGATCAAAACCGTGTCATCTCTGCACGATACACTTACGATCACTAGAACCAGAGCCGCTTACGCCACCCCAACGGTTCTTCAAGCATGGAAGCTCCAACCGTCACCAGAGACGCTACTCCACCATCAGGGCAAGATACTGGAAGATCCGGAAGAAGCCGACCTCCTTTTAGCACTGTTGATTTGATGAAAATACAAAAGATACTTCAGCAGGACGTGCGTTTATAGATGAAGAGGCTTGCGTTGCTCTTAAACGCCCAGTAGAAGAGGATAAGCAATCCAACTTCTGTCACACGTAAAGATCAGAAAGACTTCTCCAAAATCGAAAGCAAAGGAAACCAACAACTCTCCCGAGTTCATGAGACCCTTCTTCCGTCAGGACCGCACGACGGGAACTTCTCCAACAAAGTCGCATGTCTATGATGAAAAGTTGTGTGAGATTCTATGTTTCTCCAAGGCTTAGGCCACAAGACATATTTGCACCCTCAACCGCACTACATCAGGAAAGCAAAGCGTTTCCATCCGTGGAAGCCGCTCCCAAACCCCAACCTCTCATAGAAGCACGATCGATAGATGGAACTGGGACTCCTAACCTCTCGCTTCTTGAGGGATGTCGAGTTTGACTGAACGTGGACGCGGTCTCCGACTTCAAAATGGTAAACGTCAAGGCTCGAGAGTTGCAAGACGTTGTTTCAACGTTTTCCGAAGTAGCTCCGCATCAACGTTCTCCGTAAGTAGCTACACATCAACGTTCTCTCGTAAGTAGCTACACATCAACGTTCTCCAGAGCGGCTTCGCATCAACGTTCGCTTCAACGCCACTCCTTCCCCGCAGCGGTCATGCCGCCACACTCCCAGCCAGAGCTCCACCGCAGTAGCAATTACTACAAGGATGGAAACACATAAACCATACTTGAGGACTAAGATATACATGGGATCCCTTCTTTGGCCAAAAGCTACGAAGCTAGGCCCACCAAAAATCCGTACCCACAACAAGGTCCTCTACTCTTCAAGGGGTGCAGCGCAAGAACATCATCACCTCTCTCGATAGAAGACGCCTTCAACACTTTACGAGGCAGAGGATCCCGAGCCCGCACTATCCAAATATGTCATCATGTAATTTCGAGCATCCCAAGTGTCACATCCGTAAGAGTACGATAGCTTATATCAAATCCCGTGGAGGGGGATTCAAGGCGATATAATGAAAGTAGGTCATGCATGGAGACTACCAAAGATAAGATGCTTTCACTCCCCTCAAACCAGGTTATTACCGATTTCAACATCATCACTATCGAGGTTTTACGAGGCACGGAATTTCTCAACATGAATCCGTAGATGTGCACCTAAACTCCAAAAGCACGCCTTAAGGTTACATTCACGTGTTCATACATTCCATCATATCAAACCGAAGTATGACCGGGGACTTTCGCCGCATCCCATTTCGTAAGATAGATCCCTAAATCGGCGTCCTCCAAGTCTGCAGCAGTCAACAAGGACGGATTCGAAGGAAGGGGAACGACTAGGTCATCCTCGCCGATAACACCGACGCATGCTCCAACAGATATCTCTGCACAAAATTAAGGGAAATTTTCCATTTATACAACAAGCGGCGGTAAAGTGTAATGACAGTCCGCCAAATAAGAAGAAAACATACCGAGAGAAATTCAACAAGAAGAACCTTTCTCAAACGAGGGAGATGATGCAGCTTGCGTTGGGTTTGAATACGTAACCTTTAAAAAGGAAAGGAAGCAATGAGGGACATAAAGCTACCAGATTTTTGGCATGAACGATGATCTAATGGAAGCCGCATGACGTGAAGGAAAGCAAAATAAGGAAACTTTGCTGTCTGAAAAAAAGTTTACTACCTCTTTATTTACATAAGTCACGCCTGCAAGCACGGCTTCCAAGTTGTACCGACCCCACCAATTGCGCCGACCTGCAAGCACACATGGCTTCTACACTTTGCGCCGGTCCCACCAGCTAGCACACTCTGGTTTCCCAACTCACGCGCCTCCCAACGTCGCCTGCCGCACCTGCCCACCAATTGTGCCAAACCTCCCGATTTGTGCAAAGCTACTCGGTGGGCAAGGATTCCAAATCCTATTTATAAAAGGTCGACAAGCCTCCTTCAATTTTCCTTACGTTTTGTCGTTAATAGTTTGTCACCATCTTATGCTTACCTCCGCAACAAAGCCCCTGCTCCGAGCCAAGGTGGGACTTAATGTTGATGGTGGTTTTTAGACAAGGGGTAAAATCGCAAAACCCCATGACCTAGTGTTACCCGCAACACATTAACTAAGAGCATTTAACTCAGTGTAAATAATCAATAGGGTATTTTTTCAAAATGCAGCATTAGGTTTTCAATACGTAACCCTAATTCCAAAACCAAGCCGCATATCGCGCACCATGGCAACAATGTTAAAACCAAGCCGCATACCGCGCACCATGGCAACAATGCCAAACCAAGCCGCACCCTGCGCACCATGGCAACAATGCCAAACCAAGCCGCATATCGCTGACCATGGCAACAATGCCAAAACCAAGCCGCACTCGCGCACCATGGCAACAATGCCAAACCAAGCCGCATATCATGCGACCATGGCAAACAATGCCAAACCAAGCCGCATATTGCGCACCATGGCAACAATGCCAAATCAAGCCGCACCCTGCGCACCATGGCAACAATGCCAAACCAAGCCGCACCCTGCGCACCATGGCAACAATGCCAAACCAAGCCGCATACTGCGCACCATGGCAACAATGCCAAACCAAGCCGCACCCCGCGCACCATGGCAACAATGCTAAACCAAGCCGCATACTGCACAAGACCATGGCAGAATGCTAAACCCAAGCCGCATACTGGGGCACCATGGCAACAATGCCAAATCAAGCCGCACCCTGCGCACCATGGCAACAATGCCAAACCAAGCCGCACCCTGCGCACCATGGCAACAATGCCAAACCAAGCCGCATACTGCGCACCATGGCAACTATCACACGCCCATTTAATCGCCTAAAATTTTCATGGGTCATGACCGGCAATGATTGTGGTTCAGTGAATCAACTTCACCTAAAATCATTCAGCCTTGCATACTTGCACCAAAGTACGATCTCGCCTTCACTCATAAGGCATTACACAACCAAGTCTTTTCTTCTTTCTCTCTAACTCTTCATGCCCCCATAAGCATAAGAGGTTCTCGCCATGTACTTAACCAATTCTCACACAACATCAAAGCAACATAATGAACACAAAGGATACTGCAACAAACTCATTTTATTGCACTAAAGGAAGATTACAAAACTCGTCCATCACATGGACCAAAAACAGGCCATTCACCCTCTTGGTGAATGCCTAAAAACTCTCTCTACATGAGACTAACTCTCCTATGTAAGCCTACTGATTTTTCCCACCCCTTAGGACTATTTATACAGTAGTTACAATGGCCAAAACCGTGCACAACACTTGCACACGCATGGAACAACCCATGTGTCCCATCGTAGTTTCCATAACCGCCAACTTGCTTTTCCAAGCCACCTTTTGTGTTGTCAAGCCAACATATGCCACACCTGTTCTTGGTGGTTATGAACACTCTACTAAGGCTATGAACTCATTTCATAATCCTTCTAACTTGTCTCGCACCTTGGCACGCTTTTGAAGCCAATAATCAACTTATAACCGGTCACTTGAGCCGTATTGCACACTTGCCGTGCCATACGTGGACTCGCTCTTGCGCCAACGTCGGCCCTCTTGGCCCTGCATGTTTATCATTCTAAACTCATGCACGAACATTCCTTAAGCTTCAAACATCGATGCAGCCTCCTTAAACTCATTCTAGTTACTCATGGCCATATATGCTTCACTTCGCAATTAGCTTGACAATAGTAATGCAACTTCGGACACTAACTTGTTTGCATTATTCAAGCTTTGGCTAACCTTTGAATATATACCATAGACCAACTGTTAGTCTATTCTTCACTCTTGCATCCTCCTTTGAGCTTGGGCCAACTCAATTCCATGGATATGCATCGATGCCAACATCGCATGTCAGATCTCGTCACTTTGGCCATGTCTGCCAAACTTCAACGTAAGCTTCATCATGGCTCGCCAATAAGCTTCATCACTTAAATTAAAAATGTTTACAATGTAATGCCGCACTTGCACTACATTGGCCCCGTGGGTTTATGCCATTCTGACACTTGCCGATCTATACAAGAATACCGCTTATTATGGCTTTATGCTGCGCTATTATAGCTTCTCAGATTGCACCATTACGGAACATCTCGACTTCGCCTCAGCAACTCGCGGACGCGCAATCATCAAAAAGGCCACTACGAAGACTGCCTCTCCCCACCTAATCCTTTCAACGCCTCGTTGAACGCAAACAAAGTATACTCGTATACTTGTTCTCTCGGCCTTGTACACTTCTCGAGCCCTTCTTTAAATCAGCAAACTTTTCTTGGCCTTTACCCTTGCCAAAACTTCTCTCGCCTAGTACTTTATGCCATCACTTAGCTTTACCGCCTTGCCATTGATCCTACTGATCTTGAACTTTGTTGTCATGGCCGCGACCGCTTCCAACTCCCATCTCAAATCATATATCAACACCCAAATGCAACTTGAAATTTTCTGCCACCTCTCAACAGGCGTTTGAACTTCGCATGAATCATTTGTGCCTAAGTGTACACAAGTAATTATTCCTCACAACCGATCACACCGATCATTGCCATTGTCTTATGCCCCATTTTCGACTTTAGTTGCACCATGCAACATAACATGACTTATACAAGACTTGGCTTCATTCTTCAATCATATGCGCCTACGCAAAATCATGCCATGCCTTTAAGGTATGCATGCTATGATTCCATACCACTCTGGTATGCGCCACAATCCATAGCCTTGCTATCTTCACCTTCTTGGACTTGCATCATTTGTATGCAAAGAACCCGCACTGCAGCTTCTTTTTGCTTCGCATTGTCGCAAATATCATGATTTGAAATGCATGACTTGGTATAGTCATGACTTAGGATACCGTGACATCACAACGCCTTTTGGGCCAGGCATCCTTTTCACGCGCCTTTGAAAACCAAGAATTTAAGCATCACTTGCTCTTTTTCAAATCAAGCTACGCTTTAATGTAGCGGAAAACAACATCATGTTCTTTCTAACTATGAGTTACTCTTAACTCATATACTTGATGGACTTACATCTTCTTCTTGTCGCTACTCCCATGCATTCGCTGCCAAATGCCTTCGCACTTCCAACATAACTCAACAAAAACTCGACTATGCCACCAACTCCTATATTTGCTTCTTTTTCACTTTCAAACTTTTTTCTATTGCATATTTTGGCTTAATATGCCATGGTAGCATCTTCCACGCGAACTAGCTTTTACTTTTGAACGAAAAGAGGCAATATCTTCCTTCAAATACCCCCATTCACTACTACCTTACAGAGAGACTTCATTTCAAACACCAAGGTCCACTCGACCCAAACCGAAAGTATACTCACACTTGAGCAAATATCACGCTTAACCGATTGCAGACCTGTAAGACCTAACAAGCATTGCAATACTGACTTCAACTTCGCTTCTAAGCAACAAAGGAAGCAAGACAGCACCTACTGTCCCCAATGCAGCAATTCACTTTGCCACATGCACTCTTCCAACTATCAACGTCGTATGCCACTCCCATAACGAAGCACACTATAATTGAAAATTAGTTGAATACTCTTTTAGACCGATGCTATCATTTTGCTTTAGCTTTCATGAAGATTTCTTCAATAATGACCACATGCCATCTTTAGCATCACCACTACCTTGTCCCTTTTTCCACATGCATCTATGAGTCGCCCTAACTTGCATTTCTTCACGCATTATGCATTCTGCCATGCCCAAATCCCATTTGGCGCATGCTAACGTTGCATACATGCTATGCCAATTAGCACCCAAATCTTGACACAAATTTGTGCACCTTTGCAATAACCTGAATGTACTTTACTTGGTGATTCTCGAGCATCACCATAGAGCTCAAGAAAGTCATATCACTCTAATGACTTCCGCGGACAATTATCTTGGCCAATGTTAACAAGGCACAATCCTTGCAAATGAGGCGCCACTTCCTACGTTCCATGAAGCAAGAATGCCACATTCTTCTTCAAACTTAGAACTCATTTTTACTGCCCATGCACATCTCACTGTTACTCTTGTCTTTCCCTTCGCCAAAATCAACTTGAGTAGCAACAATTGTTGATTTGCAGTTGACAAGAACATCCGCTTGTGGTTATAATCAAATGCGGTCTTTGGACACCCTTGTCCAAGCATACCGATCCCACTCATAAACAGTGCAAGCACACTCCTTGTGCGCATCTAGCATCAACGAAGAACTCTTTGCAAACGCAAGACCGTGGTGTATCGGTTTTCCCCTAACTCGCTTTCTTTATTTCTTCAGCCTTTCAATAAGCTTTATGCTAGATAAGAATTGGCCATCCAATTCTTCCTTCATGGCATCACATGCCACAAACATGTTTGGTTCGCAACCAGACTTTGCATTACCACCAAGGTACATGCATTCGAGAGAGATAACATTAATCTTTCCATCCAACTGGCTACGATGAAAACACCTTCAATCTATCGCATAGACATGTTCTTCATCTTCTTTGCCACCGCAAAGGCCAACAACAACTTTGCATTCTAATTTTTGCAAAATTCCCATTACAACTTGTAATATACTCGCTACTGATAACACTACGAAAGAATGCATTCCAAATGCATAATCTTTGTATACTTGTGAGAAACATGGACTTTAACACCTGACTTGCACCATAGAAGTCAGCATACTCCTTAGTTTTGTCATGCAATCACTTGAAAACCCAGTTTTCAATGACTTTGCACGTTCGCCTAACACTTTGCAATGGAATTTTGACACCTTTGTCATAAACTTTCACGGCCTCGTCGCTACATCAAGCTTCAAAGTTCATTCCAATTGATCTTTCCACACAAGATCAACTTCTTCTAGTCTCCATACTAGTGAAACCCAAATAATTCACCACTGAATTTGATAAACAAATGACGTTAACTTGAGTAAAGAGAGAAAATCAAGAATCGTGTCCTCTAACACGGCTCCGATAATTGTCACACGCCCATTTAATCGCCTAAAATTTTCATGGGTCATGATCGGCAATGATTGTGGTTCAGTGAATCAACTTCACCCAAAATCATTCAGCCTTGCATACTTGCATCAAAGCACGCATCCGCCTTCACTCATAAGGCATTACACAACTAAGTCTTTTTCTTCTTTCTCTCTAACTCTTCATGCCCCATAAGCATAAGAGGTTCCGCCATGTACTTAACCAATTCTCACACAACATCAGCAACATAATGAACACAAAGGATACTGCAACAAACTCATTTTATTGCACTAAAGGAAGATTACAAAACTCGTCCATCACATGGACCAAAATGTGCCATTCACCTCTTGGTGAATGCCTAAAAACTCTCTGCACATGAGACTAACTCTCCTATGTAAGCCTACTGATTTTTCCCACCCCTCAGACTATTTATACAAAAGTATTTACAATGGCCAAAACCGTGCACAACACTTGCACACGCATGGAACGACCATGTGTCCCATCGTAGTTTCATAACCGCTTGACTTGCTTTTCCAACCGCCACCTTTTGTGTTGTCAAGCCACGGATGCCACACTGTTCTTGGTGGTTATGAACACTCTACTAAGGCTATGAACTCATTTCATAATCCTTCTAACTTGTCTCGCACCTTTGGAACGCTTGTGAAGCCAATAATCAACTTATAACCGTCACTTGAGCCGTATTGCACACTTGTTGTGCCATACCGGATTTCATCTTGCGCCAACGTTGATTCCCTCTTGGCCCTGCATGCTTATCATTCTAAACTCATGCACGAACATTCTTAAGCTTCAAACATCGATGCCAGCTCCTTAAGCTCACTCTAGTTACTCATGCGTCATATATGCTTCACTTCGCCAATTAGCTTGACAATAGTAATGCAACTCTCAGATTACCAACTTGTTTGCATTATTCAAGCTTTGGCCAACCTTGAATATATACCATAGACCAACTGTTAGTCTATTCTTCACTTTGCATCCTCCTTGAGCTTGGGCCAACTCAATTCCATGGATATGCATCGATGCCAACATCGTGATGTTGCATCTGTCACTTTGGCCATGTCTTGCCAAACCTTCAATGAAGCTTCACAGGTGTCGCCAATAAGCTTCATCACTTAGCCAAATGTGTTTACAATGTAATGCCGCACTTGCACTACATTGGCCCTGTGGGTTTATGCCATTCTTGACACTTGCCGATCTATACAAGAATACCGCTATTATGGCTTCGCGCTGCGCTATTATAGCTTCGCATTGCACCACCGCGAACTCGATTTCGCCTCGCAACTCGCGACGCGCAATCATCGTGGCCACTTCAAAGATGTAATAGCAACAATGCTGCAACCAAGCCACATATCAAGGCACCATGGCAAAGAATGCTAAAACCAAGCCGCATACCGCGCACCATGGCAACAATGCCAAACCAAGCCGCACTCCCCGCGCACCATGGCAACAATGCCAAACCAAGCCGCACCTGCGCGCCATGGCAACAATGCCAAACCAAGCCGCACATATCGCACCATGGCAACAATGCTAAACTAAGCCGCATGTCGCGCACCATGGCAACAATGCTAAACCAAGCCGCATATCTTGCACCATGGCAACCATGCCAAAACCAAGCCGCACTTCTGCGCACCATGGCAACATGCCAAACTAAGCCGCTATGCCATTGGCACATGCCAAATATAGCGACCTAGGCTTGCAAAACGTGCAACTAGGTCAACATGGCCGTACGTGCCAATGGCACATGCCAATATGCTCGCTAGCGGCCTTTTTCTACCAAAGCCACGGCCCTAACGGCCCCGCATGCTATTGGCACATGCCAACATGCTCGGGCTAGCGGCCTTTTCTATCAAAATCACGGCCTAACGGCCACGCATGCCATCGGGCACATGCCAACATGCTCGCTAGCTAGTTTCCCTAGCAAAATCACGGCCCTAACGGCCACGCATGCCATTGGCACATGCCAACATGCTTGCTAGATAGTTTCCCTAGCAAAATCACGGCCCTAACGGCCACGCATGCCATTGGCACATGCCAACATGCTCGCTAGCTAGTTTCCCCTAGCAAAATCACGACCCCTAACGCCACGCATGCCATTGGCACATGCCAACATGCTCGCTAGCTAGTTTCCCCTAGCAAAATCACGGCCCTAACGGCCACGCATGCCATTGGCACATGCCAACATGCTTGCTAGCTAGTTTCTAGCAAAATCACGGCCCTAACGGCCACGCATGCCATTGGCACATGCCAACATGCTCGCTAGCTAGTTTCCCTAGCAAAATCACGGCCCTAACGGCCACGCATGCCATTGGCACATGCCAACATGCTCGCTAGCTAGTTTCCCTATCAAGGTCGCGGCCCTAACGGTCACGCATGCCATTGGCACATGCCAACATGCTCGCTAGCTAGTTTCCCCATCAAGGTCACGGCCCTATGGCCACGCATGCCATTGGCACATGCCAACATGCTCGCTAGCTAGTTTCCCTATCAAGGTCACGGCCCTAATGGCCACGCATGCCATTGGCACATGCCAAACACACACGCTGGTAGCCTAACTTGCAAACGTGCAACCTACCACCAAGGCATTCCGCACATGCCATTGGCACATGCCAAACACACACGGTAGCCTAACTTGCAAAAGGTGCAACCTACCACCAAGGCATTCAGACATGCCATTGGCACATGCCAAACACACACGCTGGTAGCCTAACTTGCAAAACCGTGCAACCTACCACCAAGGCATTCCGCACATGCCATTGGCACATGCCAAACACATACGTTGTAGCCTAACTTGCAAACCGTGCAACCTACCACCAAGGCATTCCGCACATGCCATTGGCACATGCCAAACACACACGCTGGTAGCCCAACTTGCAAACCGTGCAAACTACCACCAAGGCATTCCGCACATGCCATTGGCATGCCACACGCGCCACTAGCGGCGCTTTACTTGCACTCAAGATCGACCAACACTCGAGACATCAACACAAACTGGGGATGCTTCTTTTTATGGTTTTGGTTTGGCGGTCAAAGATGCGACGTACACTACGCTCACATTAAGAAAGCGTGAAAAGGAATAAAGCGGTCAAATAAAAGAGGAAATAAAGGTGAAAACGTTTTCACCCATTAAACCATGCGGTTACCACCTCCTCCTATTATTTCACCCTTTACTCTCTTCCTTCATGAGGCCCGAGTACGTTTCAATCTCGATCAGGTATAAATAGGTCTTACCTATTTCCACTGGACAACAAGTCTCGGTCGGGAGAAATATACTACACTTACACTCTCGAGAAAGGCAACTTTGCAAGCTCTCTCAAAAGCTTCCATCTCTTGCAAGCTTCCTAAGCTTTCACTTTCGATACAAGTCGAGATACTACTCTCCTCAACACCTTTCTTTGCTTCCCTCCCCAAATCAACCCTTCTCCTCCACTTTGTGACCGAAGCAAGTCCTGAACGGCCATTTCTTGGTTTAGGCCGGACTTGTACAGATCGATCTCTCGAACCTATAAAGTGCTCACGTGCAACACATTTGTTTAGGGTTTGAATCAGTTTGTCACTCACTCACCGAAATTACCGAAATCGTGAAACGATTTTCACCCATAAACACCAAAGTAGTTCTAGAGGCATAAGGAATGCGAATGTACCTTAATTGGTTTGAGACTTGGTTAGGGCTCAACTACATTCCAGTCCGAAGTTAACTTGTAGTATGCTAGAGTCTGTCGCAAGTTAACACAGTGCGGTGTTCAAATATGGACTAGGTCCCGTTTTTTTTTTGTTGCATTTGCGGTTTCCTCGTTAACAAAACTTCTAGTGTCTGTGTTATTTCTTTTTCGCGTTATATTTTTACATAATTGAAATATCACAGGTTGTGCGTAGTTCAATCAGTTGATAAATACGACCTTGTTTGTTGGATAGAACTTGATTGACACTTGGGCATTGGTCTTTGGTACCGTCCAAGTTATTTCTCATATCAATCAGGCTCGCAGGTTTTTATCTGTTTGATTTTCTGATTGTATTGAGAAAGAGGTAATGCTCTTTGATATATGTCTTGATTGAGCTCGCTTTTAAGTTAGTGCTCTCGGAATTATATTAGAGTTTAGTCCATACAAATTGCCGAACGAATTATTGTGTGTGGTTGTTATACCCCCACTTTTTCAATTGGTATCAGAGCAGGCAAACACGATAAACCTGATAAATTCGTGTTTTTTTGATCCTAAAAGTTGTCCTAATGGGAAATCACTTTGGGAAACTTGTTCTGTGCATCTGTGACTCACACCAGAAATCCTTAAAGGTTGTTCAGGGTTTATTCTTTACAAGACCTCTGGTCTCTCAAGATAATCTCGAGTCAACTAAGACAAAAATCTTAGCTGATGGAAAACAATCTAAAGGAAAAAGAAAAGGCTCCTCTAAGAAAAATTGTTGCAAGAAATGTGTAAACAGAAGCACAAGGATATGGAATCTCACTAGATTGTTACTCAATCTATTCAAGGAATACTATCATGATGGATTTATAGATAAAGATCTATCCACAGCTTTTGAAGATATGTTTAAGTTCTTCGAGCAACTTTATTCGATTAAGGGAAAAGGTTATCCTGGGGTTAGTTCCGATTCGGTCAAGTTGATGAGTGCCAAATAGTGCATATTTATACACCTTTTTATTGGCATTTTACTCATCTTTTGCGCTTAGAAATCAGATATTATCCCAGATTCTGTGTTTTCTTTGTTTTCAAGAATAAATATTTGTATTAATTAATTTTGTGTTTTTAGGTAATAAATAAAGTCCGAGAAACCGAGGAGCTAAAGAGCGAAGAATTGGAGTCAAACATCTATGGAGCAGATGCCAAAGCCCGCGCGCAAACCGGTTGCAACCCAACAAGGAAGACTTGGGCTAGAGCTACCCATGACCCGGATCCGAGCCCGCTCACTCGAGCCATTGAGATCTCCCTCGCCTACATCCAACGGTCACTCCGCCTAGCACATCAACGATTGATGCTCCCGCTCAACACACCAGTTTACTCCCGAGCCTTCCCTCGCCCGTTCAGATCATAGCTGCTACATCCTACGCCGCCGAGGCCTTCTCATCAACTTTTGGCTGTCCACCGCCTCACAACAAAGCGACCCATACACCTATACCCCTATCGAGCAACCCCATTCCTTTTTCTTCTTTCTCTTTCTTCCTCTCCCGTCTCCATCACATATTTATACACCTTTTTATTGGCATTTTACTCATCTTTTGCGCTTAGAAATCGATATTATCCTGCATTCTGTTTTCTTTGTTTTCAAGAATAAATATTTGTATTAATTAATTTTGTGTTTTTAGGTAATAAATAAAGTCCGAGAAACCGAGGAGCTAAAGAGCGAAGAATTGGAGTCAAACATCTATGGAGCAGATAGCCAAAGCTCCTGCGCGCAAATCGGCCTTGCAACCCAACAAGGAAGACTTGGGCTAGAGCTACCCATGACCCGGATCCGAGCCCGCTCACTCGAGCCATCGAGATCTCCCCTCGCCTACATCCAACGGTCGCTCCGCCTAGCACATCAACGATTGATGCTCCGCTCACACACCCGCTTACTCGAGCCTTCCCTCAGCAAGTTCGGATCATAGCTGCTACATCCTACGCTCGCTGAGGCCACTCATCAACTTTTGCTATCCCCGCCTACAACGAAGCGACCCATACACCTATACCCCCTATCGAGCAACCCCATTCCTTTCTTCTTCTTTCTCTTTCTTCCTCTCCTGTCTCCATCACAGAGCAGAGCTCTGCTCCTCCACCTTCTTCACCCATACCACCACCAGAGCCTCCTTCGCCACCAACTCCATCATCTCCTGACAACCCAACAGCCGCACCACCTTACCTAAGCGCTTTCTAGTTCTTTCGTAGCTTCTTTCCTAGGAGCTAAGAGAGAAATAGACAGAGTTAGGTTAGGGTTTCATTGATAAATCAAAGGAAAATCAGTATGGTGTTCTCAGAGCCGCACGACAAGAGGAGAGGCGAATCAGAGTATGGTGAGAGTGGTTGCAGTTTATTTTAATTTTGATTTCGATTTTTGAGAATTAGGGTTTTAGGGTTTGCTGTGCATGTATAAATAGCAGTGAAGGGGGTTGATAGAAGGCATGCCTGGTTATCAGAGAGCAATTAGGTTTAATTTTTGTGTTCTTTGTTATTTTTATTATGTTTTAATTTAGTTGCAAGGGTTTCATTGAAACCCTAATTCTCTAATTTTGAGTTGATTATGTTGAATGTTCTTGAGTGCTTTATTTATCGAGATAATTTCAATTCCAAAAGCATTAATACTTCTTCTCTCACAATGGATGCCTTGTATCCATTGTAGTTAGGCAAACAATTGTGTTGTTGGTACCTCAGCTCAAACATTAGACATAATACTAATTCCCCGACTAGTTATGCTTAATTAGACAACTAGTACTTAGGGTTAGTAATTCTGATATTTGGAATATCATTAGGTGAAACTCCGTAGACAAGTGAAGGAATTGACACACGCCTCTTAGCTACTATAGGAACAAGAACTTCAATTGAGTTGAACACATGATAGGAATTAGAGGTAGATTTGAAGACCTTAGCATTCTTTTGTCACTTGTCTATACCTTAGTTTAGAGTCACCATTACATCTCAAAGTGCTCCCGGCACAAAACAAACATCTGTGTTACTTTGTCACTCACTTGAATTCAATTGAAGAAACCTTAGATCAAACATAGCACACCCATGTCTCTGTGGATCGACCTGCATTTCTGCCGCGTCTCCGATAGACGCCGTGCACTTGCGGTTATCACTGTAGGCTAAAACATTAAACATCTTTCCAGGCCTACCAAGTTTTTGGCGCCGCTGCCGGGGACTTGGCGTGTGCCCTGTGATTTTTGGCTCGACTTAACTGTCTTTCAATCCATCCCTGTACATACTTGCACTTGCTGTGTTAATCATTGTCTTCCTTCACTAAATTTCAATATTCCCTATATATATGTGTTAGACTTTGTCTTGTTTCCATGCCATTTTAGTTGTAGCTTAGCTTAACTTTACATATATCTGCATCTTTTGTATTTTCTTATAAGCATCAAGTTCTTGTAGTTTCTTTCATTTACAGCTTCTCTCATTTGTAGTCTACTTGCATATGCTCTGCACTTGTTTTCTTGCATCTCAGTTCATCATTGTTTTCTTGTGTTAGCTATAACTAGCATCATTGTTTTCTTGCATTCTCACCTGATTTCTCATTACATCATTGTTCATTCAGTGTGTTATTGCTCATTGCATTTTGCATTTTGTTCATTCATTGTTCATTGCTCAGTTCTCAGTCCAAGATACTCTCAGTGCATTTGTAAAACTCCTTTCATCTTAGCTGAGCACCTTGGTGGTTCTGATAGTGCAACCGTGCATCTATGCACCTTAGTGTGTCTTGATTTGTGCAACATTGAGAACTGATTCTCTTTTGAGTAACATGTGCTTGCTGTGAACTATACAATCCAAGAAAGACTAGCAAAGGAGCAGCAGAACTTGTGGATTAGCCTAAACTGGTGGTATTGTCTCTAAACCCCATTTCTGCCCTGTGAGTCTTGTGAGCTATTTACGCATGCTTGACCTGGTGCTAGCTCTGCTAGCCCCGTGAGCCCTGTGAACATTGGTTAGCAAAAGATACTGCAAACCCCACCATCTTCACACTGAGCTTGTGCAAACGTGAAAATCAAATATATCTTGGTGTGTACCACGTGTGTTAATTGGCTTGAACTTCTTGTCTTTTCTCCGTGCCCATAACTTCAATTTTCCCTGAGCTCCAGCCCCTGCAGCTGTCGAGCCTCAGCTGCAACCTAGCTAAACAAGTTAGCCTTTAGCCATAATGACATCAATCGGGCAAGTTGCACTTGAACCTTTGCCCATCTTGATCTGCTTGCAAGCCCATTGATACTCGAGCTCTGCCCTGTGAATTCTGTATGATCCTGTGATATCAGCTGAAATCTGTATTGCCCTGAGCATACCACAACTTCTTGTGTGAGTTTGTACTTGTGTGTTCTGTTGATAACCTGTGTGATGCCCTGCTGTCTGCTTTGAGCCAAACTCCAGCCCCTGCAGCTGTGAGTTGAAGCTACAAATGGGATAACAAATTTGAGCAAACCCTGAGTTTACCTCTGAGCTGTGCTCAAATCCTGGCACTCTGTTGAACCTTTCCAAACAGCTCTGTGCATAAACTCACTTGCCGAGCCGTGTGTTGAGAGTTGCCGGCCCGTGTTTGTGAGTTTGATGTGTGCACAAGCTTTGTTATCACCGAAATAAATTGTTGGGTAGAGATTATCCGCATTTGGAGATTATTTGAGCTATCCAAAACCCTTTTGAAATTACTTTGTTTTGGTACGTGCTTGAAATCTGTGTAACCTTTGTTGTGTGTCTCATCAAGCCCACAAACTCCATCAAGCACCAATCTTTCGCACAACCGGGGCTCGAACCAAATTAGAGCCCACAAAACCTAAATCGTGCACATGAGCCGAAACCCAACCCTTGGGCTCAACATAAACCGAACCACCCAAGCCCACATAAGTCTTTCGGTTGGGCCGCTCCACAATCAAACCACTGGCCGTGTCTTTCTACCGGGCTGTGCAACTTGCTCGCTCACATAGTCAAGTTACACATAACCAAGCTCAAACCCACTTAAACCAAAAACTGGGACCCATCAGATCTCGAGCCGCACATCACCTGGTGTGCACAAAACCGAGCCCAATCCGGGCTGTGCAGCCAAACCGGGGCGATCATCTAGGCTAGAACCCAAATCGTTGGAAATTTTGAACATCACTGGCCGCAAGTTTCACACAACCCGGCTCAAAACCAAATTGAGCCAACAACCACCGGCCTTCCCACAAAAACCAACTACTAGGCTTTGCACGCAACCAAAGCTTACAAAAACAAAACCAAACCCAACAAACCAAATGAAACCCAATAAACCAAACCAATCCCACTAAAACCAAACTTAGTCCACTTCAACCGGGCTTTGAGTTCAATTTGAGTACTAAATCATGGGATTTTGGTCCAGAATCGAGATACAAACAAATCCCTTAGAGAGCTTGCTTACGGGCATGTTTCACATTATGAACCTCCAACAAACCATGATGTCAATAGTTATAGGGATTTTTATGGACATTGTCACAGTCCTGAACCTCAATACATGGACCCTAATGACCATGCACACATGTATCATCCACCACAGTGGGAGGTTTAACAATTTTGTACTTCTCAATCTGTGGAGGAAAATCTTAGACTCATCGAACAAAATAATGCTAGGAGTGTATTTCATGATAAACCATATATCATTGATTATGAATTTCCTACTGTTGAAAACTCTCCTTTCATTGAACAACATAATGAAATTCTAGAATTGATTCAAAACCTTGAGCAATATCAAAAGTCAACTGACCAAAGGTTTGCGAGTTTAGAACTCAAATTGAGTCAAATCTGTGATGCACTAAATGAGGAGAGGGAGGAATTTCTGGGGTGAAATGAATGTTAATCCTAATGAATTGCATGTTGAAAGTCCTACTCATGTAACTAATATTGAATATGAGCCTCACCTAGAAATAAATGAGTGGACTAGAAATACTACAACTTTGAATAAGGAAATGCATTTGTGCTATGATGATGATGATGATGAATATGATATGTTAGAAGAGCATGTGTATTTTGAAAATGTAGTAGAATCTTTAGGTTCGAGAGACATTAAGTGTCTTTCTCGGTGAACCCCATGAATGATGCTTCTTCTAATATTCATACATGTGATGATGATGTGGAAACCTGTGCAATTGTCCTGTGAAAATGAACATGATTTACCCTCTTCTCGACTTTGGGAAAGTGTGTGATGGTACAAATGATTTTATACATGAAAATAACGTAGATGTACCTAACCTCTCCCCGAGTCACAAATTGAAACTCCTCCACCCAACCTAGGTGTAGTTTGTCACAAAATTACTTTTCTCGAAAATGCCTAATCTAGGCCTAGAACTTTGTGCTTCCCAAGTCCTCTTGGACTATTTTGCATCAAAGTATAACACCTTTAGGGAACCACTTGGGATTGGTATGTGTATGTCTCACTGTTCTTAGCAATACTCATTTTGAGTTAGACCTTTTGCATGATGTACCTTTAAAATTGCAAGATTTTGTGCTCCCAAACACACCCGTTCACAAGTTTAGGTTTGGGGAAGCTCATTCACATACACTTCTTACTTGCACTATCATATTATATTTGTGTAAGGTTTGTTAATGTGTGTACATATTTTCTATTGGGTTGATCCTCAACTCTTTAGATTGTTAGTGTATTGTGAATTTTCATTGTATATAATCCAGTAGGACTTGTTAAATTTTTCTTTTCTTGAATCGGTTGAGTCTTCTTGTACATATATTGTGCTAATCCGATATGATCTCCGTATTTGAGAATGTTGGATTCTAGCCTTGACTAGTGAAGCTCTAACCGTGCTCCCGCCGACATCCTAATCTCTTCCCTTTTCTCTTATCAGCATAGTTCTCTTGGTATGTGACTTGTTTTAATTTTTCCTATCTGTCGGCACATTGCGGACAATGTTTGATTTAGGTTTGGGGTGCATTTGCATTTAGAGTTTTTAGTCTTTTATTTTACCTTTTATTTTCAAAAAAAAAAAAAAAAAAAAAAAAATCAAAAATTCAAAAATTCAAAAAACTTTTTGCAAATAAAAACCTCCAACTTTTAGAGATTTTAGAGTCACTAGCATGCTTCTAGCTATGTTTACATAGAGAATCAATCAAATAACAGAATTTGGAAGTACTGGAAAACGCAATCGGGTTTCTTAGTTGATTAGAGCGTTAAAGTTGGATTTAACCATGCCGGAGGGCAAATTAGGTGCTGTTTAGATATTCGGTAGTAGAATTGTGATCACCCATAGTGGAGATTACCCAATTTACATCAAGTGAGGCACCAACCTTCAATTTTTTGCAACTTTCTAGAAAAGCTGTTAGAGTGTGTGTCACCGTACGTCAATTCCGGGTAGGAATGGTGAGCTACCCAACTTCGCACCACTACTTTTGATCTCTTGAGTGCTAGTTTTTGTCAATCATGAGGGTGACGTCTAAAGATGAAAACTCCTTCTAAATATCGATTTGCAAATTAGCATCACTCTCTCTCAATCAACAGACCCATAGAAACATATCATCGTCAGCAAGCGGAGCATCATCAGAATATTGAAAGAAAAATTGATATAGTCCAAGGTTTTTGTGCAACAAAGAAGAAAATAGGATGAGAATTAATAAAATTTATAAAATCAAGACAATACAAGTTGTGGAAAAATTGAGTGTTAAAGTCCTTTGTCCATGGAGTTAGTTGTTTCATTATTTGTATTTTTATTTTCACTTTTTGTAAATTAAAAAAAAAAAAAAAAATTGTAGTTTATTTTTGCTACCACCATGGTAAAGAAGAGTTCAAAAGAAAAATCCAAACAACAAGGAATTTGAGTAGAAAAGTTAAAAATTGTCAAGTTTTGTGAAGTTTAGAAGTTCGTCATCAACATTTGAAGACCGAAGACCGAAGATTGAAGACGTTTCTATGGTTCTTATGAGAGAGTGATATTAATTGCCGATCGGGTGAGAAGTGAGTGAGTACTCCCACCCTTGCTAATGGTTGATTTCCTTTCTTAGAGATCATCGTAAAAGATTCTTTTTGTCCACACCTCTCGTGGAGTCTCGATTTTATTTCGGAAGGTTATCCTTCTTACCTACAACGTGTGCGGGATTTCTCTCTTTATTCCTGCCCTCGCACACATGAGAGACTAAAAAGCGATCTTTTGAGTGCAATTATCATAAAACCCTAATGGTGAGGCGAAGTCGAGGCTTATGATCACAATCGAATCCGAATTTTTCATATGGTATGGTTACTTCTCGCTCAACACTTAAGGATGAGAATGCGTTCTTCGATAGTTCTAACTTCTGTTACTAGCATGCGAAACTCTATGTCCTCATAGCTCCTTGGATGCTTGAGACTCTTTTTACACTCGAAGTTGGAGAAGGTTTTGTGGGTACACCTCACGGTAAACCCTCACGAGACTACAACTCGTCCACTAGGGACACCTAGGGGTTTAAAGGCTTAGTGCATACGCTAAATGCATTCGAGAGACTGCGACGGGGGTATAGTTAGGATTTCTTATTTTCTGTTTCACTTGAGGACAAGTAAAATTCAGGTTTGGGGGTATTTGATGAGTGCCAAATAGTGCATATTTATACACCTTTTTATTGGCATTTTACTCATCTTTGCGCTTAGAAATCGAGATATTATCCCATTCTCGTGTTTTCTTTGTTTTCAAGAATAAATATTTGTATTAATTAATTTTGTGTTTTTAGGTAATAAATAAAGTCTGAGAAAGCGAGGAGCTAAAGAGCGAAGAATTGGAGTCAAACATCTATGGAGCGGATAGCCAAAGCCCGCGCGCAAATCGGTTGCAACCCAACAAGGAAGACTTGGGCTAGAGCTACCCATGACCGGATCCGAGCCAGCTCACTCGAGCCATTGAGATCTCCCTCAGCTACATCCAACGGTCGCTCCGCCTAGCACATCAACGATTGATGCTCCCGCTCAACACCAGTTTACTCTGAGCCTTCCCTCAGCCGTTCAGATCATAGCTGCTACATCCTACGCTCGCTGAGGCCTTCTCATCAACTTTTGTTGTCCCTGCCTCACAACGAAGCGACCCATACACCTATACCCCCTATCGAGCAACCCCATTCCTTTCTTCTTCTTTCTCTTTCTTCCTCTCCCGTCTCCATCACAGAGCAGAGCTCTGCTCCTCCACCTTCTTCACCCATACCACCACCAGAGCCTCCTTCGCCACCAACTCCATCATCTCCTGACAACCCAACAGCCGCACCACCTTACCTAAGCGCTTTCTAGTTCTTTCGTAGCTTCTTTCCTAGGAGCTAAGAGAGAAATAGACAGAGTTAGGTTAGGGTTTCATTGATAAATCAAAGGAAAATCAGTATGGTGTTCTCGAGCGCACGACAAGAGAGAGGCGAATCGAGTATGGGTGAGAGTGGTTGCAGTTTATTTTAATTTTGATTTCGATTTTTGAGAATTAGGGTTTTAGGGTTTGCTGTGCATGTATAAATAGCAGTGAAGGGGGTTGATAGAAGGCATGCCTGGGTTAGCCAGAGCAGCAATTAGGTTTAATTTTGTGTTCTTTGTTATTTTTATTATGTTTTAATTTAGTTGCAAGGGTTTCATTGAAACCCTAATTCTCTGTTTTGAGTTCAATTATGTTGAATGTTCTTGAGTGCTTTATTTATCAGATAATTTCAATTCCAGGTATTGCAATACTCTTCTCTCACAATGGATGCCTTGTATCCATTGTAGTTAGGCAAACAATTGTGTTGTTGGTACCTCAGCTCAAACATTAGACATAATACTAATTCCCCTGACTAGTTGTGCTTAATTAGACAACTAGTACTTAGGGTTAGTAACTTAGCTGATATTTGGAATATCATTAGGTGAAACTCCGTAGACAAGCGGCGGAATTAAGTCATGTAATCATGATGTGAATTTTGGTCGTGTAAAATACTCATATAAAATTGGTAAAAAGATTTCTACTGAGTTTGCTGCTTGTTTCAAACATCGAAAAATCTCACCTCTTAATTGTAAAAAATATGAGTCAAGAAAAACAATGAACCATGAGTATCATCATTCCTATGATTATACCTCTGTTACATATTGAAAAAGCGGGATATAACAACATAATTCCGAGACCACCAACTTAAAAGCGAGCTCAATCAAGAGATATATCAAAGAGCTTTATATCTCTTTCTCAATATAATGAGCTAATCAAACAGATAGAAATCTGCAATCCTGATTGATATGAGAAATAACTTGGACGTTACCAAAGACCAATGCCCAAGTGTCAATCAAGTTATATCCAACAAACAAGGTCGGATTTATCAGCTGATTGAACTACGCACAACCTGCGATATTTCAATTATATAAAAATATATGCGGAAAAGAAATAACACAGACAGCAAAAGTTTTGTCAACGAGGAAACCGCAAATGCAGAAAAACCCCGGGACCTAGTCCTGATTTGAACACCACACTGTATTAAGCCGCTACAGAAACTAGCCTACTATAAGTTAACTTCGGACTGGAATGTATTTGATCCCTAACCAAGTCTCACACCGATTAATGTACAGTCGCGTTCCTTACGCCTCTAGAACCACGCAAGATTCTGCGCACTTGATTCGCTTAGCTGATCTCACCCACAACTAAGAGTTGATACGACCCAAAGTCGAAGACTTATAAACAAATTTGTCTCCCACAGATATGTCTATTCTTTATTCGGTTTTTGTTCCGTCTTTTGATAAATCAAGTTGAACAGGAACCAATTGATAATCCGCTCTTATACTCCCGCAGATCAGCCTAGAAATATCAATCACCTCACAATAACCCAACTGATTAACAGGAAAATTATTGCGGAATCACAAGAGTCTGAGATGAAGAACTGTTTTGATTACTTTTTATATCTTACCTATCGGAGATAAATCTCGAGTAAATATTAGAGAAGATAAAACTCAATATGATATAACAAGTAAGATTAGAATACGTAACTATAGAGAAAATAGTTGGATCTGGCTTTACGAATCCCAATGAAGTCTTCAAGTCGTTAACCTATAGTGGTTTTAGGAAAAACCTAGGTTAAAGGATAATCGACTCTAGTACGCAACTAGGAACACACATAATTTTGGGGATTAGTTTTTCCCAATGCTAAAGTTCTCCCTTATATAGTATTTCAAATCAGGGTTGCTTTCAATCAAAGCTATGATAGCTTAGTAACAAAGCATTCAATATTCACCGTTAGATGAAAACCCGATTTAAGATTCAGGCTAAGTCTATTCTAAAATAAAGCAATCAATCTCCACCGTTAGATGGTCTTAGCTTGTTACAAACAAATGAAATATACCTTCATTTAGATATGGGTTACCGTATCTAAACGTGTATATTGAGTTGGCTCAATAATAGTTAACCGAAGTTAGCCATATATGAACTCTTTTGTCTTAGCCGTATTCATCTAACACTTCTAGATCAAATATAAAGATCAGTCAATCATGAAAGATAATCAAATGAATCTAATTGTGTTTTAAAATAGAGTTGTTCAATTGTTCACTATCTCATAGAAATATATATGAACAAATTGAATCGAAATCGGTTTGATTCGTAATCGTACAAAGTACTTATACAAGAATCAATTCATGAACATTAAGCTACGGTTTGCAAAGATTACATTCCTTAGATCATAAATGTATTAGTTCATGAGTCTGAGAATCATACATGACAGATTCTAGAACTTTACCACTTTTTTCGCCAACCAGGTACGCGAACAGCAGCTCCGGACCTTGGCATGTCAACCCGGTTCCCAAAAAGCCGTCTCGGACCCAACTCAGGTGGAACCGTTCGCATACTAGGTACACAAACAAGGTTCTTGGACCTGAATCATTACAAAACAGTTCGCGTACTAGGTATGCATACCGTGTTGTATCCATACATAGATAAACGTTCCAAACTTTCATTTAAATCATTGAAACATCCTAGGATGACGACAATGGTTGTCTCACACAAAACATTAGCTTCAAGTAATTTTCAAGTGATCGAATGATCAATACGAAACATCCCAAGTTAACATCAAATAATTGTCTCACACAAATCATATAAGATGTTCAAGGTAATTTTCACATGATCATCTTTTGACATATATTTAGTTTCCAACAATAAATTGTTTCCAACTAAACTCGTCAAGAATATGATGAACATAGCTAAAGCAAAAGGCTTCCAACACATATTTCGAGAAATAGATAAGCGAGATAAACTCGGATCGAAATATCAAATGTGTATAATGCAAAAGTCTATATAGCTATATGACTTAGTCTCATTAGAAGATAAAATAGAATAGAATTTTAAATGATAGATAAGTTTTAGTCTCCTCATACCTTTTGTTGATTAAGTTCCTCCAAGATTCTCAGTAGATATTCGTCTTCAATTGGTGAACGTCGTGAAGTCTTAATCTCAAGTACACATTCTATCCTAATCCGAGATATAACTATAAGTAGACTAGAAATCAAGTATATAGTTTTGGTCACTAAACTTGAAAAACAAGCTTGAGATAGCAACACTTGTGAGTTCGACCGAGCAGTGCTCGAACACATATCACAAATATCAACCTGAGATGATGCGTGAGCAATCTCATGTCCATCTAACCTCTTGGTAACAAGATTGGCTCTACCCCATATGTATATAGCTTGAGATGGTGCAAGTAACAGTTTGATTAGCTTTGTGATTTTGTATCATTTTTTTTTTGGTTAGTTTTTTTTTTAATTTAAAAGAAGTAAATTATCTTTAGTTTATAAAAGCTTCTTGGCAGAAAGCTTCTGGCATTTGAATGCTTTCAATTGTTGAGGAAACTCCAATTGGTTCACACTTTCTATGACATAATATTTCTGCCCACCTGAGGATAAATAATATAGTCTCTTAGTATCTTATTTACCATACTGTGACATGATGAAGCTATCAATTATTCTTGTGCTCTGAATTTGTTTTTAACTGTTCATTGAGCTAAGAATAAAAGTGATTTTCCTGTCACTCAGATATAAAATATTCACTCAGTGTGCGAACTTCACGGTTCAGGATTTGATCTTAGTTGGTTTAAACCATATAGGAATCCTTCTTTCTTTTTATGGGCCTTGGTACCTGCACCGGTCCAAGCCCTCTAAAGGGATATAAAGGTTACAATACGCATACCTCTTCCTTAATTCGTCCGTGTACGTGAACTAGTTATTTTTCTAGGGTTTGCGTACCAGCTCCATTAAAGCCTTTTTGAAGGCCAAATAAACAGGGGTGAAGGAAGAAATTTCTACAAGGAAGCTAATCAAGTAAGTCTCTTATCCTGTTTTCCCCTCAATTCTCTTTTATAATGGGAAGGTCTAATGATGATGATAAAAGATCAAGAAGAATTTATAAAGGTCTTGATAAATCCTCTCTCTCAGGTAAGATTGTTCCAAGAGACCAAGACTCTATTAGAATTGTATTCATCAATAATTCTAGTAGTAAGACCTTTGAAAAGATTTCTTCTAGTAGATTCATACTAGAGAAGAAATTGGTAAAGGAAAGTGGTCATAAAGGAGACTTGGTATGTTTTGAGAAATATAATCTTGGCAACATCTTCAATGGTCTTGATGAAGGATTTGACACTCTCACAAGAATCTTTTATGCTAACATCCATGTTGTTAATCTTGATAACTTAGAATTCAAGACTATGATAAATAGGAAAAAGATTCTAGTTGATAGAGAATTGATTTCAAAGATTACCAAAATCCCTTTGGGTAATTTTTGTCTACCTAGACCAAAAGGAGAAAGACCATCTTATGAAGTTATTTCGTTTGGTCTTTGCTAAAAGAAGTTTGATTGGATATAAGGGAAATTTCCTACCCAAGATCTTAGTATTGCTTTGAGGATCTTCGAAAAACTTGGCATCTCTAATCTTTGTCCCTCCACAATTGAGAATTCTCAGTGGAGTCGTGAATTTGCGGAGTTGGTCTATTTCCTTGAAATGGGTGCTCAAGGTCTTGATGTTTGTGGATTTATTCTTCTTCAAATGGTCTCGATGACGTCACTCAACAAGAAATTAGTATTTCCATGCTTAACTGGGTAAATATGTAGTGCTCACTCCGTTGCTCACATTTGAAACTCTATTGGAACTCCCAAACTAGTTCGTCCAAGTTTCTTCAAATGTATGAAGACGAACTTCTACAAAAGACAAAGATGTGATACTCTTGACGGTTCTTGTGATCGTACCACCTTGGGTCTTCTTCAACAAATTCACAAGGGTGTTTGTAAGGTCAATTCTAAGGTAAAATGTGTGCAAGAACAATTGTGTGTGATTACTACAAAATTTCCCGAAATCGAGATGGATAAAATTCAAGCCTCCTGGATGGATTCCGGTGATGATGATTAACTTCCTTATCTTTTGATAATGCCTAGGAAACTTCTTATGAGAAATTATTCTTATGTTTAAGAAGGATAACTAGGGTTTGAAATAATATTATTTGTTTTTTTTTTATAAAAAAAAACTAACCCCAAAAATAGTGATACAAAATCACAAAGCTAATCAGACTGTTACTTGCCCTATCTCAAGCTATACATATGGGGTGGAGCCAATCTTGTTACCAAGAGGCTAGATGGGCAGGAGATTGCTCACGCACCATTTCAGGTTGATATTTGTGATATGTGTTAGAGCACTGCTCGGTCGAACTCGCAAGCGTTGCTATATCAAGCTTGTTTGTCACGTTTAGTTGATCAAAACTATATACTTGATTTCTAGTCTACTTATAGCTATGTCTCAGATTAGGATAGAATGTGTATTTGAGCTTTAGATTTCATGGCGTTCACCAATTGAAGACGAATATCTACTGAGGATCTTGGAGGAACTTCATCAACAAAAGGTATGTGGAGACTAAAACTTATCTATCAACCGACCAAGGCCGTCCCTAAGGCTTGCAAGGATCCGGTCCCACACATTCTTATAATTTTGACCCAATTTGCTCAATTGCTCATAGTGGGTTCAAACTTTTTCCAACCAACTTGGAATTTGCTCAAACGACCATCAGCTAGTCCCACGACCACCAAGGGACGGTTTCATGCTCCCTTGGACGGTCCCTCACTTCCCCATAATTAGGTTTCATCGCCTAATGCTCAAACGAGCACTATTCTAATAAATGATTAAATCAGCATTTAATCATCCTTTCACCAACTGGTCAACAAAGGACTTTGGTGCACGCTCACTTGAGCACCTGGGCGTTACATGATCGTCCATCATCCCATGTAGATGTCCACTCCTTCACAGCCTATTTTTAATAAGTCATCAATTCATCAATTGATGAGCAATTGATCAAAATTAGGGTTTCAAACAAATGCTCTGCAAATCACGGTTTCGAGCGATTTCAAACACTAATGAATTTATGATTGACCAGCAATCAACATATGGATTAATTATATAATATTTGGTAGTCTACCAATATTTTAATTAATATTTTATTGGGTCACGTTACCAATAAATAATTCGTCGAATTGAGCAAGACTTGCTCAGTTGCTCGAATATTGATCCAATTATCAATATTCAGTAATTTATCGAATTGAGCAATACTTGCTCAGTTGCTCGAATATTGATCCAACTATCAATATTCGGTAATTCATCGAATTGAGCAATACTCGCTCAATTGCTTGAATATTGATCTAACTATCAATATTCCGCCGAATTTTACCCAATATTCAACAATTCGTCAAATTTACAATATTTGCTCAGACGCGCAATATCAACATCGTTTAATCCATGAATCACTGAGCATTCGTCAATCATGCTCAATTCAACAAAACCTAGACTCACTGTCTAAATCAAGTCAACGACTGACTAATCAAATACACGTCTGCTTTGCAGACTCCGTTCGTGAGACATCAATCACGTCATGGGGGGATATCAATTAGGGTTTTGGTCTGGCGGCCTACAGCACGCGTGTTCATCCACGATGAGAAATGTGAGTAAGTCGTGCAAGCGGTTAAGGGAGTTATCAAAGTAGTGGGTGGACGATCAACCAAGTCTCCACACGACACGGAACTGGTTTTACCACGATCTCCCACTTTCTCATTCTTTCACTTAAGAAACCGCCACACTTACTGGGATCTATTCTGACAATATCAATAAGTTCTTAATCGATGACTGAAGGATCGACATTCGTCTACACAACAATTCTCCATTGAAACTTATTTCCAGAACTCAGCAGTTCATCAATTTGCAGAAACCCACAAACACATCCACAATCCTTGATCATCATTGATCCCACACAATTCTAGGCTTCCCTCCTATAGATCAACCCATCTCCCTCTTTGTGACTGAATTGACTCTGGAACTGCCATTGACTTGGTTTAGGCCGGAGTCCTACAAATTGATCTCTCGAACTCAAAGCACTCCCGTGCAGTGCATGAAAAGACGAGGGTACCCAAATATACCTCAATCTAAAACTTTTCCACCTATAAGTCCTTTTTCCGAAAGTGATTGTCTATGGACCGAGTCGAGACAATGCAACTAATCGGTTCACACTTCGTGTGATTGTCTATGGATACGAGATCGAGACAATACGATAACAAGATAACTTGTGTGATTGACTATGGATACAAGATCGAGACAATACAACAACGAAGTATGTTTACTTGATAAAAGGTTCGGACTTAACCAAACACAATAGGATTACTATCAAGTAAATAGGAATTAACGTTTGTGTATTTTACTTCTAATTATAATAAAATAATTATAATTGCGGAAATAGAAAAGTAAAAGACACAGCAAGATTTTGTTAACGAGGAAACCGCAAACGCAGAAAAACCAAGGGATCTATTCTATTTTATCTTATAATGAGACTAAGTCGTATAGCTATATCTACTTTTGCATTATACACATTTGATATTTCGAGCCGAGTTTATCTCGTTTATCTATTTCTCGAAATATGTTTTGGAAGCTTTTTGCTTTAGCTATGTTCATCATATTCTTGACGAGTTTAGTTGGAAACAATTTATTGTTGGAAACTAAATATATGTCAAAAGATGATCATGTGAAAATTACCTTGAACATCTTATATGATTCGTGTGAGACAGTCATTTGATGTTAACTTGGGAAGTTTCGTATTGATCATTCGATCACTTGAAAATTACTTGAAGCATGGTTTGTGTGAGACAACCATTGTCGTCTTCCAAGGATGTTTCAATGATTGAAATGAGAGTTTGGAACGTTTACCTATGTCTGGATACAACACGGTATGCATACCTAGTACGCGAACTGTTTTGTAATGATTCAGGACCGAGAACCTTGTTTGCGTACCTAGTATGCGAACGGTTTTACCTGAGAAGGTCCGGGAACCTTGTTTGCGTACCTAGTATGCGAACGGTTCTACCTGAGTTGGGTCCGGGACGGTTTTTTGCGAACCGGGTTTGCGAACGGGTTGACAGGCCAAGGTCCGGAGCTGCTGTTCGCGTACCTGGTTGGCGAAAACAGTGGTAAAGTTCTAGAATCGATCATGTATAATTCTCATACTCATGAACTAATACATTTATGATCTAAGGAATGTAATCTTTGTAAACCGTAGCTTAATGTTCATGAATTGATTCTTGTATAAGTACTTTGTACGATTACGAATCAAACCGATTTTGATTCAATTTGTTCATATATATTTCTATAAGATAGTGAACAATTGAACAACTCTATTTTAAAACACAATTAGATTCATTTGATTATCTTTCATGATTAATTGATCTTCATATTTGATATAGAAGTGTTAGATGAATACGACTAATACAAAAAAGTTCATATGGCTAACTTCGGTTAACTATTATTGAGCCAACTCAATATACACGTTTAAATACGGTAACCCATATCTAAATGAAGGTATATTTCACTTGTTTGTAACAAGTTAAGACCATATAACGGTGGAGATTGATTGCTTTATTTTTAAGCAGACTTAGCTTGAATCGTAAATCAAGTTTTCATCTAGAATATTGAATGCTTTGTTACTAAGCTATCTTAGATTTGATCGAAAGCAACCCTGATTTGAAAGACTATATAAGGGAAAACTCTAGCAATGGGAAAACCTAATCCCCATACTTTTGTGTGTTCCTAGTTGCATACTAGAGTCGATTCTCTTTTAACCTAGGTTTTTCCTAAAACCATTATAGGTTAACGACTTGAAGACTTCATTGGGATTCGTGAAGGCTGATCCAACTGTTTTCTCTATAGTTGCATATTCTAATCTTACTTGTTTTATCTTATTGAGTTTTATCTTCTCTAAGATTTACTCGAGATTTATCTCCGATATGTAAGATATAAAAAGTAATCACCACAGTTCTTCATCTCAGACTCTTGTGATTCCGCAATAACTTTTCATGTTAATCAGATGGGTTGTTGTGAGGTGATTGATATTTCTAGGCTGCTCTTCGGGAGTATAATACCGGATTATCAATTGGTTCCTATTCACCTTGATTTATCGAAAGACAGAACAAAAACCGAATAAAGAATATATATATCTGTGGGAGACAGATTTATTTATAAGTCTTCAAATTTGGGTCGTATCAACTCTTAGTAGTGGGTGAGATCAACTAAGGGAATCAAGTACGCAGAATCCGGCGTGGTTCTAGAGGCGTAAGGAACGCGACGGTACCTTAATCGGTGTGAGACTTGGTTAGGGCTCAACTACATTCCGGTCCGAAATTAACTTGTAGTACGCTAGAGTCTGTAGCAAGTTAATTAACACAGTGTGGTGTTCAAATCTGGACTAGGTCCCGGGGTTTTTATGTATTTACAGTTTCCTCGTTAACAAAACTTCCGGTGTCTGTGTTATTTATTTTCCGCATTATATTTTTATATAATTGAAATATCACAGGTTGTGCGTAGTTCAATCAATTGAGAAATCCGACCTTGTTTATTGGATAGAACTTGATTGACACTTGGGCATTGGTCTTTGGTACCATCCAAGTTATTTCTCATATCAATCAGGCTCGCAGGTTTCTATCTGTTTGATTTGTTGATTGTATTGAGAAATAGATAAAGCTATTTGATATATCTCTTGATTGAGCTCGCTTTTAAGTTGGTGCTCTCAGAATTATATTAGAGTTTAGTCCAGACATATTGCCGAACGCATTATTGGGTGTGGTTGTTATACCCCCGCGTTTTCACTTCCCACAAATAAGTTTTTGATCGTAGATTAAGGTGAGACTAGAAATCGATACAAATATACAAAGTCTAGCTAACATCAGAATCCGGACTTATGCTTCCCAAAGAGCAGCCTTGATTATTATTCACCTCACAAGTATTAAACCCGCATAATCATAGAGTCTGAGACAATTTTTTTTTGCGATTTATATCTATCTTGTTTGAGTGAGTAGCTCAACAATCGAACAAGATTAGGATACACGAACTATCAAGATAAAAGATAGTTGGACCTATCTTCACGAATCCCTATGAAGTCTTTGTAGTCGCTAAACCCTGAAAGGGTTTTGGGAAGATGACGAATCTAGTTTACAACTTGGACACACAAGAGTAGTGTCGGGATTCAAAGATCCTAGTTGCTTGAGGTTCCCCTTATATAGACTTTCAAAGTATAAGTTTTCTTTAGGTTTAAGCTAAGAGAGCTTTGGAACCAAGCAAACAATATCCACCGTTAGATAAATCTTTGAAATGTGATTGAATATCAAGATATACAATATGGTTAGGAAGAACCGTAACCGAACTGGGTACAAAGACATTGTTCATAAGCAGTTATCCGAAGCTAGTCGATTGAATTATAAGCTTAATCATTTTCATATAACACTTAAGACTTTAAGTTTGAGTCACAACCATAGGTTATAATGTGATCAATCATGTCTATATAGTGTTCTTAGAGATTTATCCAAATGCTAATTAGTAATTATCTCACAGAAATAATTATATGTGCATCTGAAAATATTCGGTAGGGCAAGTACGTGCAATCAACCTTGTTCGTGACCATATTTGTCATGGTATGTGTACCCTTAAAACAAATACAAGTTCTGGAACTTACAAAAGTTTTTCGGTTTGCGTACCGGGTATTGATACCACACCGGTTTTAAAACCATAGTTCTTTTACGGTATGCATACTAGGTATGCGTACTATTCCAGGTTTACGAGTTCACAGACTTTTTGTGGTATGGATACCGAGTATGCGTACCACTAAGTCACTGTCTACATATAGCTACCCCGGTACGTATACTAAGTACATGTACTTCGGCTTCGGACCTATAACAGTTTTCCCAGTTTGTGAAACTGGTATGCATATTATCCTGTATCCAGATTTACAATAGTTCTGTATTTCTCTTTAAATCAATTTGAAACATTCCCAAATAACAATGACACATATCATTGTTCCAGGATATTCTTGAATGATAATCTTGAATCACAATTTAGATTATGAACAATAAATTGTTCTTAACCGATATTCATTAAGTATGAACAAATGTTCATTAAGCTTAGTCATATATATTTCGAGAACTAATTACCAAGATAAACTTGACTCGAAATTCTTGATATGCTTAAGATAGTCTAATTAGTCATGCGACAACGTCTCATAGATAGAACGATGAATATAACTTGAGAAAAAAGGTGGTTCAGTCTTCACTTACCTTTTGTTGAAGAACTTCTCCAAAAAACTTCGGTTGATCTTCGACTTCAAACGGTAGAACGCAGTGATGTCCGATTCTCAACTACACTTCTATCCTAATCCGAGAGTTAACTAATTGTAGACTTGAAATAAAGATATAGTTTTGACAACAAGCTTGAGATGGCAATACTTGTGAGTTCGACCGAGCAATGCTCTAACAAGAACAAATGTATATTTGTCTCATTAATTAGTCTTAATGACTTTCATAAATTATGGTTTTTCCGAGTTGATGATGGTATTCACAATGGTTGGCTTTATAAATGGGGTGGAGGAATTTCTATTTTCAGTTTGAAGAAATTTGATTTGAGGAAGTGATTTTCATTCAAGTGAACAAAGTGATTTTCATCAATCGGGTTGGTTTGTGTTACTTCATTTGATGCAAGTTTTCAATAAATGTTTTACAAAAAAAATTTCTTTAAATTCAAATTGTTTTTATAAAAATGATTAAGTTTGAATTATTTTTTTAAGTTCTGATGTATCAATTTAAGCAAGAATTTGGTAGGTTTAAACCGAGAAAACAATCAGTCAGAAACAACGATGAACATGTGTAGCTACACATTGATTTAACGTGATTAATGGATGAGATCATCAAATATTTTTTACAATTTTCTTGTTAATAGGTAGGATTTACAATTTCCAAGTACCTTGATAAAATGACAAAAAGAAAAGTGAGATTTTAACTCAAACATTTGATTTGCTTTCATTTGGGGTTGAATTTGTATGGATTTATCAATGGAGCTCAATACAACAAGGAAAAACATTTGTGGACCACCGCGAAAACTGCACATCGAGTGTTTGATAAAATGACAAAAAGAAAAGTGAGATTTTAATCTTCTTTCCAGTTTTGCAATACATGACTGAATTCAAATTTGGCTGGTGGCTTTCATTTGGGGTTGAATCTTTGTTATGTAATGGACACCGCATGCTTAACATGTATGTTTCTTATCATTTATAATGGAATTATGTAAGTATTAAATTTGCAATGCTAATGGGAGAAATGAGTTTATTAGTAAAGTACATTTCAATAACACCGATGTTATGAATTTTCAGTAGGAGATCATGAATCGCGATGCTCATTCATTATGGGTTTGGCCATTCTGAGCACATTGTTTCTATCTGATGACCATTAACAATTGCATTGGTTGGTATATACGATTCCATTGGAAGGTTCCACTTTATGTATATGTGCAAGATAAATGTCACTGTCTCAATCACTAAAAATATCTTCAAAATTGTTGTATTAGTAATTGGAGATTTATGAATCATATTACATTTTCTTCTTTGTTGTTTATTAGGTTAATTATGGTTTTAGGTTCATACCAAGCTAAAATTCCTTTGTTTGATGAATTGATGTAAGGTTCAAGTATGTGGTGTCGCATGTAGTAGGATATAAAAAATTGCTGACCATTTATTCATCTATGCATTATTCTATGAGTATATGCTTACTTATTTTCTTGTCATCTCTTTTGTACTGATGTGTTTGCATTACAGAAAATGGAGAAAGAGAATCTCTCACGCAAGGAATGGTTGCTTTGCATCTTATTATGTTAATGCATTGAATTACATGTTGCTAATAAAATAGTAAAATTATATATCGCTTAACTAATATAACCAGAGTACAAATCTATATGTTGGCTTCAATATGAAGAGAACTGCAATGAATAATAAGTACTCAATGTTTGAGTTACATAGTTTTCTATAGCAGTCTTGTTGTTGGCTGCAAATAGTTGATATTTTATTACTTCGTTATATGTCAAATGCTGGAATTCTTTTTTATTTGTGTTATAGGGACACAAAAATGCAACACCAACCCCATAAGTATTTTGTTTTGTGGGGACCCGAAAATGCAACACCACCCCCATCGGCTCACATATCTGAAACAAGTATTGCAGCTTCCAAAACGAAGTGTTACATCATCCTGGACTTCGAAGACATCAACTCAGCTGACAAAAACCTATCCTATGGAGAAACACTAAGGATAGGTTACATACATCCAAGAGGAAACAATTAGAAAGCCATGGTTCTCTCATTTTCTTAATTTATTTTCATGTATAAGAAAAATCCGATATCGTCTGAAAATTATGCTTATTTCACCGCATAAATTCTCTTTGCAACAAGCAACAAAAACAATGATGTTATGGGTTTTCAATAATTACCAAATATATTTTGACTTCTACCTTGTTGATTGCCAAACTTACGTATTTACTTTTTGACTTATAAGTCCAAAAGCATTTCCTGCTTTTGCTTCTACCTTGTTGATTGCCAAATTTACTAATAGCGCGTTTGGATACCAGAAGCAGAAGTCAGACGCAAAACTATTTTACTTCACAAAAACTGGTTTTTCTGCTTTTAAAAGTCTTTTTGAAAAATTATTATCACACCGAGTTCTGATTTTTTCTACTTTTAATAGCACATTTGGATACCAGAAACAGAAATCAAAAGCCAGGATATTTTACTTCACAAAAAGTTGATTTTTTTTTGCTTTTAGAAGTCTTTCTGAAGTTTGATACCCAAGTTAATTTCTTGCTTTTTAACTTATGGAGTCCGGACAAGCTTTAAAAAAAGAAAGAAAAACTACTACTAATATTTAAATAATCTCGATCGATTCTGCGTTTAAAAGTTTCGATACTCCCCATGTTTTAGGTCTCACGAGCATCTTATCAGGCTTTATCTGTTGTTTCTTAAGCTCTCCCCAATCATTAAATAGAAATCTGTTATTCCTCCAGTAATTTAATTAGGTCTGTAAGAAATCTTCCTTCCGAATTTTTGTTATCAACTTTTCTTGTAATAAATCTTCGTTTGAAAGTTACGGGCTTTCCACGCCCTGTTGCCATTGAAATCCATGATCATCTCTGTTCAATGGATCCGAATTTAGTTCAATCCACTCCTCAAATCGAAGAAGACGATGAGTGGGGTAAGGGCTTTTTCACTTTATTTATCCCTTTTCTTATGTTATAGCATCTCCTATCATCATCTTATTGAATTTTGATCGGTTTTTGATTTGGGTGTTCAAGTTTTATGTTAGTTAATCTTCTTACTTAGGTAATTCATGATTAATATGAGTGCTCTTCTAGGCTTCGGGATGATAGCCAAATTTATTGAGATTCTAATTACTGGTAGGAGGAAGCACGATATAAGCATGAATGTTCTCCATTTGGGCCTAGTTGTGATAGTTGTAGAGAAGGGACTGTGCACTACATAGCAAACAGCAAAGAAAGCAATATCACTGCAAAGGCTGATGCCGGGTACATGTTAGTGTGATCGATAAAGATTTTTGAAACAAAATAGGATGAAAGTAGTCTGATAGGTCTCTTTGGGTGATTGTTGTCTCCAATCATTACCTTGAATAGGTTAATCCTTTTTATCATTTATCGTGTTCGAATTTTCATCTGGCGGGTCAATGACCTGTGACCATGTGTATGGCTTGATTGGACTACTTTGAATTCAAAAAAAAAAACATGGATCCATTTGACTTGGGGTTCTTACCTGTAATGGAAAATCTATGTTTTTGACATGTTTCCTGCTTTTGTCACGTAGGTTTTTAAGCTTTTGTTTGTGAGTACTCTATCTGACTAAGATTTCTAAAAAATTCTCAATGTAATGAGTTTTTTTCGATTGCACTGACATTGCACTTTTTGATTTCAGAGGTGAAAAATCTTGTGTCGTGATGCCTTTTAAGTCAATTATATTTATTCTTGATTACGAGATTTAAATCTTGGACGTCATGTGATGTTTATAGGAAATGTTTCACTGCAATACTACCTCCGTTTTTAGGCAAAATCGAAAAAGTGAAAGGACCACCTTTTGTGGAACGGAAGGAGTACTATATAAAATTTTACAACTGGTGGAAGTCTATAACCATACTTGGGTTTCTCCTTTAAAGCTATACAGTTAGTTCATCTGTTAACTTTCATAGAATTACTTGTCATTCCTAAAGTAAACACAGCTGTTCAAAACATAAACCAGTCTGAAACTTAACATCATGAGTTACTTTTCATATCTACAGACGCATTAACTAATTTCTTTTACCTTGGATATTTCTTTGTACAGATACCGACGGGTTTGAGATCCCAAGCTTGTCAGTTGGAGAATCTGATTTAAGTAAGCTGGATGTTCCAGAAGTGAAGGACAATAAAATCTCTGATTCAAAGGTTAGTTTTTCAAGGGTTATTTCATTTATAGTGTTAGATTTTCAGCTCTTTAATCATCATTACTTAGACCGAAACATGATAACAACTTAACCAAATGCTGAAATCAGATAACCCTAGTAATGACATGTTCTACAACTTATACAATCAGCAGCATACATAGTACAAACAAAATACATACCATCCTTTTAGATAGAATTCAGTAATATCATTAAATGTGTATTTATTCCATCTCTATGATTCTTCTCGTAAAATTATGACATCTAAGAGTCATAGTAATCACTGAGTTTAAGGCTTAACATCTCACACGAAGTAGTATCAAAACTACCAAACCTTTAGGTCCTATAGATAAGTTATTTACCATTTCGAGACATGATTCATCTTAGATGTTGCAAGTACGAGTCACCTTTAGGGTAATGCATACTCGTAACTTCCAAAATGAAATACAAGCAAACCCCAATGGTCACATGCTTTCTCATTTAAACTGTTCATTTCTCTCAGAGCATCACTTTGGCGACACTTAGTCTAGTAATAAAAGCTATAGATGGTTTACAATTTGCAGATTTTGAAACCGAAATGTCAGACTATGTAGTTATGATGAATAACTTTAATTTGAAGTCCAAACATGCTGGTGTAAGCAAACTTCACCCCTACCTTTATTTAGTCAAAATAAAGGACTAGAACATGAAGAAATCTGATGCTGAAACCTCTGTGTGAACAGAACAGATCTGTTGTATGAGCAATAACTGACCCCAGTGTTCTTTCTTCGCCCTCTTGCTACTCTCTGAACATATGATATGAAGATTTAAAAGTCTGCCTTGACCAAAACTAAGTGTTGTATACGAAATAAACCACTTGATAACATACAAAACCTGCATCTTGACAGATGAATCTTCTACGACTAATTCAATACTCTTTCTACTAATTTTTTCACCCTTTAAAGGCATGTAGGATGAATAAATCCTGTGTAAGAAGAACTACATATCTAGTGTTAGACTTGTTCTACAACAACTCATAGAATCAGAACCATATATGGTACAAACACCATAGATGCCTGAAAAGATCATAAAATTTAGATAGATTCATTAATAACCAGAAGTTTGTACTTATTCCATCTCTACAGCTTTAGCAACAGTATGTAATCAGTAATTACATCAACTTAGTGGAATAACATCGTAAACAGTGTATAAACATCGAATGTCGAATATAAGAAATCAGGAAGCTAATTTTTATGTTTATGGCTTATATTTTTTACTTCTATTTCTCATGATTGAATGACGGATAAAATTGATTTGCTTTTATTGCAAGAGGCTAGAAGAGAGTCGTCTTTAACTTGCCCTGTATATGTCTGTCACTAAGCTTTCCATCATGAGTTAGAGAGACACCACTTTACCTAGCTACATATACATCTTAATCTAAATTACATGATTAAACTTGTATCGCTTTAATCCAGATTATAACAACTCCAGGTTAATTCAAGCTAATCATGTATTAACCTAAACTACACTTGATTTGTTGCGTAACTCATAAAAAGCCAACATCTAGTCCTTACAAAAACATGGATGATGACTAAAAAAGTTACTTTTTTATACTTGGGCATTGATATGTTTTCATATTTCATGACACTCATTAGCTTGAATGAGAACTCACAAGATATATATTTATACTAAACTTTTAAGCAAATTCCTCACGAAAATTGTACTCGAGAAGAATTTGATCTGAACTTAGAGTATCTTCGTCCCTTTACCAGCACTGGCAGAAACCTATAGAACACAGCATTATAGACTTTATGAATAACCTTCTTCTTTCAATAATAAAAGTTTATACCCAGAATGTTTGTGCTGATGGCCTTCAATGTGTTGCCAGGTTAGTAAAGAAGAAGAGAAGATCTACTTGGGCCCACACGGGACACCTCCTTTTCAAGTGAAGCAGCAAGAGCTGAGCTCCACCTCTGGCCGTAAGCAACGTTTTAAGCAAAAACTTAAGGACGCAGACCGGAAGTACTTGGGAGCAGGGAGAGAGAACAAGGTAGAGAATTTGCGTGAACTCGTTGGAAGCAGCAAAGGTAGCAGCTCCATGCCCAAGAATTCCCCCAAGGATTGGCTTGACCCACATTGCGATGAATCATTGTTTGAGAGGGCATATTCTCAAAATTAATGGGAGTTCTTTTTAAGGCTTTTCTATTTTCTTGAACTTTACTGAAGGAGTCCACCCTTCACCTTTTCTGTTTTCTTGAATCTTGTTTTCAAGATCAGCAAAGGTTGATTTTTGTGGGAAAGCAGTTAGGAGATTGCAATATTCAAAAGTAGTCCCCTTCACCTTGCCATTCTTCTTTACGGTGGCAAGCAAAAGTTTATTTGATGCTGTTACTGGATTTGAGACACTAGAAACAATCTATATAAGGTTCTTTGTCCTTGGACAATCAGTGTAATCAGATGATATTTTGTTCTCTGAATTCATGCTTACTCTCATTCTTCGAGACAGTGTAGGTAAAAGTGAAAAAAAGTTGGGTTATGGCCTGTTTGTTTTTCAATAAAGATTGCATTTGTGTACTTTTTTTCCCTTCATATTACTTCCTTTTCAGAACAAATAGGAAGTAATGGCATGAGTTTCGATGGCAGCTAGAACAGACGGTAGTTATTTGTCACAAGAAAAATTGTATTAACAGAAACATAACAAGTACATGAGCATACCCATTCAAGACGAGGCTTACAAATTGACAAGTATTCGTATATAAGGCGATTTGGGGGAGGAGGTAGTGGAAAGTTGAATGTGAAAATTGCAAATGTTGTTCTGATCAGACTTGGCTCTCTCTCTTTCTTCTTTAAGTTCTCCTTCGGGCTTTGCTTATCGGATAGGGACTTTTATCCAACCATTGAAGAAACCAATTGCTAAGATTATGAAAGGAGTAGACATTCCGAAAATGATGATGTATGGGAGGGGTGTCATCATTGGATTCTCTCCTTCCCTTTCTCCTGCTGTCTGCCAGTACCTGCACACAGTTCGCCAAAGCAAAACTCTTTCATCAGAAACTCCGAAAATGACAATCTACTGAGCTGTAATAAAAGATGAACCAACCAAATGAGGGGCCGACGAAAATGCTTACTGTTCTGGTTCCTCTTCTTTAGTGATGAATTTCTTCTTGTCATCCGGTTTCTTGATTCCTTCATCTGCTCCACCTACAATACCAAATTTATCTTAAGTATAAAATGGGAAAAATGTCTATGGAAACAAATACAAAAATTTACATAACGATCTTACCCAACTTTGCATGAACTTGGAAACTCCTAAGGTTTCTCTTAAGAGCATAAGATTGAATGAGTGGAAAAGGGCTTAACAATGGTTTTTGAACAAGAAAACTGATGCTAGGCTGAGATGTTAAAGTCATCTTAGTCATGTTTCTTCTCTCTCTTTTTTCTTTCTTCAACCAACATTTTTAGTCCTTGGTTTTCAATATAAACCTTGTAATATCTTGCCATTGGGTGGAGAATAAGTAGCCTTATCCATTGATGAAATGTCCAACATGTCCTTGTCTCTCTGACACTCTCCTTCGGTAGTTGTGAAATTGTATATAAACTCCCAACTTGGTATTGCGACTTACAAGTTACTGAGCATCACCAGC